>JALMRO010000025.1:0-600000 GCA_037428765.1 Rubia yunnanensis | reverse complement strand
TGTTGATCAAGGTGTCAAAGTAATCTAGGCTGAGGCTGTTTTTATTTACTGGAAGTTAATATGAAGCTCAGGAATCTAGTTACTCCCTTTGTCCCAGCTATATCTGCACACTTTTTGATCAACTTTTTCAGACCATGTTTGACCACCGATAACTTTAGTTACATTTACTAATGGTGTATTAAAATTTAATGTTTAGAAAATATATTATGCAAGGAATCTAACAATATCTCACATGAAGATATTGGCGTCTATATACTAGTTAAAATTTATGGTAAAATGTGTCTTGAGTAAGTTGATCAAAAAGTGTGCAGATATGGCTGGGACAGAGGGAGTAATATTTTAGAGTTGGTTGGATTAACTTGGTGCTTCCACTATTTTTCTCGTAGGCTCTTCTGCATGCCTGTGTTGCCTGCTCCCTGAAGCCATCAATTGATTGGATTGCAGCTTCAGATCTTGAAAATGAAAGCGCACAAACTGTAAATTGACTTTCTTTAGCTGTCTATTTGAACATGTGGTCTGGTTGTGATAATTTATCTAATTGCTGCTTATCTCTTCCAGACACCAGAAGCGCATGCTGCTGCTTGGAATACTCTAAGAGTCTGTGGACTTTTCCTTGAAGCTGATCATTTTACATTCATTCTTATTAGGAGTAGAACCATATCCTGATCCTTCAACTAAACCTAGATTTGAATTTATCAAGCTATTATCAGAAAAAATCTGTGATTTAACAACTTTTCCAAGGAGTAAAAATTCCCAGAGTTCCTCTCTGTACATTCTTGAGCAGTGGAGACGTAGTAATTTGCTTGCTTTCACTTTTTTTATTCAGAACAGAAAACCAGCTTTGTTGGTGTTAGTAAATCTCATCTTTTATAAATTCTCAGGAAGCAAGTGGTGTTTTAGTACCTGGTGGTTTTGGGGATCGCGGTGTCGAAGGAATGATATTGGCTGCCAAATATGCAAGGGAAAATAAAATTCCTTATCTTGGAATTTGCCTGGGCATGCAGATTTCTGTGATTGAGTTTGCTAGATCTGTGAGTCATACTTCTTCGGAGCATAGTGTATTCTAATTTTCCGTTTGTGTACACCTATCTTACATACTATGCACCTTCAAGGTTTTGAGTTTGCAAAAGGCAAATAGTGAAGAATTCGATCAACACACACCCAATAAAGTTGTTATCTTCATGCCAGAGGTATTTATTCATTACAACTTTGTTTTGTTTTTGGCATTTCTAGAGCTGTTGGAGTACTGATCTTTCTTTGCATTTCTCTAGGGTTCAACAACGCATATGGGAAACACACAGAGGCTTGGTAGCAAGAAAACATTGCTGCAGACTCCTGATTGTCTCACTGCTAAACTGTATGAACTTTAAATGATGACTTTTGAGGAAAAAAGCAAACATATTTTGAGTCCCAGTCAAATAAAGTTTCTGTGTTACTTGATGATATGTTTCACTTTGACATTTTTATGTTGTAGGCTCGTAATGTAATGAATGTTACAATCATTTCGCTAATGTAATGAATCAGCACATGAAGAATCTGATAGATATGTGTTTATCTTGGTGGATTATATTATGCTTTACTTCACCGTATGTTGATGTGTCACTGAATCAGATCGAGTTATGTAGGCTCGTAATGTAGTTTTACAATGCAGTGCTTACTTTGGGCAGGTATCACAACTCCGAATATGTGGAAGAGAGACATCGACACAGATATGAGGTTGAATTAGAAAGAAGTGTTTTATACAGTGCTGATTATTTTTGAGTTACTTTCATGGGACTTTCTCTAAACACTTCAAGGTTGGTGCAGGTAAACCCTCAGGTAGTTGGCATGTTAGAGGAAGCCGGGCTGCGATTTGTCGGAAAAGATAAAGATATGGAAAGAATGGAGGTAAGTTATGGGCAAGTATTCACATGGATGAGACTTTTTACCATGTTGAGCCCTTTCTGCATCTTGAATAGTTTAAACTGTACATATATGAAGGGAAAATATAATAGCTAAATGCTTGATTATATCTTGTACTCCTTTGTTTGATCTGTCCTTGGGGCTCATGCTAATACCTTTTACAGGTGTTAGAGTTACCCAACCATCCATTCTACGTGGGTGCTCAATTCCATCCAGAATTTAAGTCACGACCTGGAAGGCCCTCGCCATTGTTTCTCGGTAACATTAATTCACTGTGTTTGTTGACTAATGAACCATTTTTATTGAATATGATTACTACTTGATTATCATCTGAGATTTGTGAAGTTTTGTTGTTATATACTTTACCATCTTATTTGATGTTTGCAATTACCATTATAATCCTGTTAAAGTTTGGTCACATTCTTTGATTGCTATGTATCAGATGACTAGCTATATATAGTTTCAAGCCACCTAAAGAACTTTCTACTCAAATGCTTTAATCATGTATATCGTAGGTCTTGTTCTGGCTTCTACTGGGCGATTGGAAGCGTATCTAAGCGATCAGCAGAATGGAGGTTCATAAACCGCGCTCTAGGTACTTTACCATCATAGAGGAAAAATGTTGCTATTTTCACTGCGTTCATTTGAATATTGGGCTTGGATTTGACAAGTATCGCAAACTTGCCTCCTTGTCAGGGAGGGTTCTTTGTTTGGGTCTCAAAGGGACTTTTTATGGGAATGAAGCTGTAAAGCAAGAGAGGGATTGTAGACGAAGAAGGTTGATTGCAGATTTTGATTGTATAAAGTATCGAGGTGTAAATTAGGTTTTCTACAATAATTGCTAAAAGATTAGGTTTTCTACAATAAATTGCTAAAAGATTAGGTTTATCAAACTGTTCCTAGTTTGGTGTGAGTTTTAGTAGCAATTGGCAGAGGTGGTTTCTGCTGATAATTTTGTCAGTCATCAAGAACAATTGATGGCCAACGGATCTTTTTTCTAGTATAAACCTATTCTAGGTTTGAACTTTTAAATAGTTTGTTCCAAATGTACAACTGTCCAGTTTTTAAAATTGCAACATAGGCAAAAATTGTTCAATTCCTCGTAGTATATGAAATCAAGTTACGATAAAAAAATTTACTACTCTCTCCATCCCATGGAATTTGCACACTTTCATCTTCTGGCTGTCCCAATTAAATTTGCTCACTTTTCCGTTTTAGTAAAATTTTACATATCATAAGACACAATTGCCCTTATAAAATTAAAATTTTACACACAATACCAACACTCTCCTCACTAAACCAATTCCCTCAAAACACTCTTTTCTATCATACTCCTCCGCCTCCCAAATTCACCACTCCATCCGTTTTCACTTTTCCCAAATCACATCCATCTGCAAACTGCACTAATTTAGTGCCCATATTCTTCAATAAAAACACCATCGTTTTCACTTTTCCCAACTTACACATCCATATGCAAAATGCACCAATTTGAAGTGCCCCGATTCTTCAATAAAAACCACCTTGATGAATACCCGATTGTCTCTTTTGGAAGCTCATTTGCAATAGCTTCAAGAAGATCCCTCCTTTTAATGCAACTCGATTCATAAGGTTGAAGAATTGTCACTCTCCATCGTTCTCCTCCGCCTCCCGACACCAACCCCCAGTTGCGACGGAACCCTAGTTCCCCACATCTGCAACGAAGGTGAGGCGGAACCCTAGCATCCCCAAACTCCGACCGCCACCCCATCTGCGATCAGAGTTGAAACCCATCTGGGAAGGATTCCTAATTTCCCCCATCTGCGATGCGGAGGTGAGGCGGATGAGTAGAGGTGAGGGGGAGGAGTAGAGGTGAGGTGGTGGAGGAGGAGGAGGCGATGAGAGGAGGTGGCGGCGGATCTGGAAAGAGTTGTACGCATGGAGAAAACATTGGGAAGGAATTAGGTGAATATGGCGAGGGCATAATGGTCTTTTCACCAGGGAAAATTTTGCAGAGAGATTTTCTCTCTGTACAGATTTCGGACGGAGGATTTTGCCATAAAATATTGATGGTCATTGTTTATGAGTTACCCCCTCGGTCTTACTTTAAACTTCCTAATTATTTTTTACGGTGTTCAATGAGCATATTTCACCGTAAATATCTCTAATTACGCATATAAAATTGATATTTAGAAAATAGATATTAAGATGAATTTAACAAGATCCCACATAATAATTTTATTATGTAGTATATATTAATTTTTATTTTTTCATTTGTCCCTAACTCTAACTTTAGGTTGACAGTGTCAATATAATCCAGCAAAACGAGAATGTGTTTAAAGACTCTAACTTTAGGACAAAATATGCAATTTTAACCTTTTGTCTCTATTCCAGTGTTGACTAGTCAATTTGGGAGTTGACCGGACTTGAAATGACAAAATTACCCTTACTCCCCCATAAGCTGAATTCCCATTTTACCCATTCTTAATTTACGGGTAAAACTGTCATTTCCTTAAAACTCGGCCAAATCTCCCTTGACAGCTGAAGTCAACAGCACCCAGTGTTAGACTGACACATACATCATCAAGTTAAGCTATTTTGACGTTTTTTCGTTTTGCAGGATTATATTTGCACCTTCAACCTAAATTGAGTGCCATTTTAACATTCTACTCTTAGGATAAATATGTTTTCCATTTGCACCTTCCAGTTTCAACCTGCATCGGATCCCACCCACAAACCAAATATAAGGTCAATGATAAGCTAGGAACTACTCAAATGTAATGGAATGAAGCCATTATAGGCATAGCTTATTAGCAAAAAAAAGTGTCTCATCTCTATCTTTTCCTACCAAAAAATATATTACACCAAATGAAATAGAAAAAAAAAGAAAAGGGAATTAATGCAAAATGTGTGTTTGTGTAGTATTAATATCAGTCAATTTGCTCCTCTGCTGATCATTTCATTGTATTGAAGATACGAAATCTGCCTTTGAAGCTTCATCTGTTTATAGAAATTTGCAATAAACTCCTCAGCCTTGGAATCAATCTCTTCATCGGATTCAGAACTCTCACTTTCTTCTTCCCTCACCCCTCCCTTCTCCTCCTCCCCATCATCACCACAATGATACTGATGAAACTCCTCATTCTCGAAATCATACTCGAAATCCACAGCAGGCGGGTTGATGCATGGAATGTTGGGTAGCTTGAAGCGCAAGGAAGGCGGGCGATGCATCTTGACGTGGATCACGGGAGTCTCATCGAACGAGAGCTCCCTATCGCCATACCCAATGGCGGCACCACCACCACCACCGCGGCGGAGGTGGAAATGGTGGAAATGAGCCGAGTTCTTGATGTTCTTCATCAGGTGCTTGGCTAGAATCAGCCTGTTCTTCAAAACCCCGCCTTTTCGCGACCATAACAGCGCAATGCGCAGGATTCTCCACGCCTTTGATTTGTTGATGCTGCGCATTTTTTCGCCGTTTTTTGTTGTCGGAAATGTAGCTAAGTAGTGTGTTTTTGAAGTGTTTTGGAGCGTTTAATAAGGTGAAGAATGTGTTGAAGAGTGGTTTTTGAATTTGATAAGAGGGAAAATGTCGTGTTTTTATAAAGTTGGTTTTTGGGGAGAAAAGGTGAAGAAAGTGTAAGAAACACTCCAGGTTATTGTACGCGGAACTGAAAGGGCTAGAAACACACGGCTGTACGCGGTGGGACTATTATGTTACCAGTTTAAAGCTGACTTTGTTGTCTTTTACCTACTTTTGCATAAATCGTGTATTTGCTCACAATTGTTGTGGTTGATTTTTCTCTACAATGTGTAATGTTATTTTAGGGGCCTTGTTTTCTACTGACTAAGTGTTATAGGCAGTTATATTAGAATTAATGTGGTTAATAAGGTGATGGGATGTTTATTTTTATTTATTGCAATGGGATTAAAAGACTTTTAAAATAGAGTCAGTCTCTTGAAAGACGGTCTTTCCATAAGTCATGGAAAGATCAAGGTTTAAAGTGTAAATAGAAAGGAATGAAGATAAAATTTCCGAGTTGCATGAATCGGGTTATAAACTTTATATCTACTATATGTTGCATGGTAAATTTTTAATAGGGATGAGTGCCAATATAACCGTATCTACTTGAGTAAGTGCCAATATAACCATATGATAATTTTTAGTACAAATATAACCCTAACTAGTTAATAAAGTGCCAATATAACTCTTAGACCTCATTTCCGGCATTGACCTCAATTTTCTAGCGTCGACTCTATGTGAATTGACCAAAATACCCTTCGGGCTAATTCTAAAATTATGTGGATAATTTTACCCTCGTAGTTCGCCGGACCACTGCAGGGCCGCTGCCGGACCACCACCGGACTGCCTCCGGAACAGGTTGGGTTATATCAGCACATTATGAAATCTTATTGTGTTATATCAGAACATTCCTAATATTGGTAGGGTTATATTAGCACGTATTATAAATATTAAGTGTGTGGTACTCGGCTGGCCTTAACGGGCAACCACATCATCATATACATCATTATAACATCATAACAATATCTTATAAAACAAAAAATTTGACATCATGACACCATCCTTAACATTAAACACCATTATCACATATCATAGCGTCATTTCAAAACTTATCAACATTATAAACCCTAGGTCGAAGAACACAACAAAATAATAATCACACACAACACCAAAGGTCATTCAATCATCAATCAGACTAAACACAACAAAATAAACAAAATATCATTAAAATTCCTATATTTTATAGTATGTGTTGATATGACCCTACATTTTTTTACTAATGTACTGATATAATCCTATAAATTTCAGGAATGTGTTGTTTTAACCGTACCCATTTTCATAATGTGCTGATATAACCCTACCTAATCTGGCGGCGGTCCGACGGTGAGTCTAAGGGTAATTACATCATTTCCTTTTTTTTTGTACTTTAATTTTTTTTCAGAGGGGCAAACATGTAATTTTATAAAATTCCGGCTACAAGTTGCCAGAGAGGTTATATTGACACTTTCACTAACTAGATATGGTTATATTATCACTTTCGAATATTGAAAGCTTATATTGGTACTTATGTCAACTCTGTAGGATTATAAAATTATTTTTTTCCTTTTAATATTGTACTAAGACATTTTACCTTTTATTATTCTAATTAAATCCCGTCTTTTCATAGGCTTTCCCAAGACTTTGCCATAATTTGAACATGTTTTAGAAAAACAATTTATAATTTTACCTAAAATTGAGTATCTAAACTGGCATTTTTACTACAAATAAAGTAAAGAAGAATTAAACATGATTATCAATTGGTAATCTTCACCCCTACAAGCAACCTTCGTAATCCAGCGAAAAAAACTAAACATTGGAGAACAATAACAACTTCTTAATCAATCACATAGAGTAAAATTTTTGGTACTCTATTACACAATTTCTTTTTAAAATTGTTTCTTTTATATTGATATATTTTTTATTTTTGTCAAGACTCTTTCAATTTTATTTACTCATTCTACTTTTTACTTTCTAATTTTTAATTTCATTAATAGAGGAACGGAGGAAGCACCGGGTCAAGATCTCCGGTTACACTTTTGTGTACCACTGTATGTTAAACCAACAGATTCGATCATGTATCCCTCCTAAATTAATTAAAATTAGTTTAATAATTTTTATCTTGGTAAAAGAAATTAGGAGAAACACATAACAGAATTATATTGTCATAACACACCGTAATACATAAACGTGTAACAACCGTTAAACCTTGAAGAAGAATATAATTATTTATTGAAAAAAATGAAGAAAAGAAAAGGTCAAGTAGGGAATGATGAGATGGCACAGCTAATGATTAGGAGGAAAATGGGGCGCAATTGTAACATATAATACTCCAAAATCTTTGTTATGTTGCTATCATTATAGTATGTTGTCATGATTAGCGTTGATTTCTCATTTCCACCCCATTGATTATTTTTGCTTAGCTTTGCTGTTTTCCAATCAGCCCTTCTTTTTTATTTGACAAAATATCGGGAAATACGGTCTTTCTATAAGCTTATGAAAAAATAAAATTCAATTAGAATAATAAAAGATAAAATATCTTAAGTGATATATATATATATGAATATATAATTTCATAATTTTTTGTGTATTTTACATTCTATCGTAGTACCATTCGGCGCATTTGATGTGAAAAAAGAGGAGGAAATGGGACACACAACAAAACAAAAAACACACGCGATGGGGCGGTTGCACCATCTGAGCCAGCTTTCCCGTTGCTCTGTTCAAACCTTAATTAGCTATACAAGTACAACGCGTTGTTAGTTAGCATATTTTTAATTGTACAAGTTCAATTACGTTGAATCGTGTTCACTTAATTTCATACAATTCAAGTATTCTTTTCAATTATGGGCATATATATAGCTCACTTAAGTTTATACAATTTAAATGTTATTTTCTATATGTACAATGTGTGATTGACAGTCAATTATCTCCATAATTTATAGTCAATCACACATTATACATATAAAAAATCATATGATTGTCTGTCAATAATTAACTGACAATCACACATTACACATGTAAAAAATAATATAATTATCTGACCATAATTAACTGGCAATCACACATTATACGATAGAAAATAATATTTGAATTGTATGGAAAGTGCATAACTACCATCATAGGAATAAAAAATCCGTCATAGATGAGATTATCCTACCCTAGTGTTAGTCTTATGATTATTAATTTTTACTATACAAAGTACTTATTTTTTAAATCAATTAATTTTCGTTCAACATAAATCAGATCAAATAACATGACCCACATTTTGGTTCAACAAATGTTTTTTTAACCAGATTGAATTGAACTGAATTAAATTCAACGGAGAAATAACAATAATATGATTAAACTAAAATTTAAAAAAAAATCAAAAAAAATCATTGAATTGAATTAAAATACAATTAAATTTTAAAAATCAGTATCCTATAAAATTAAAAGAGTTTGTCTCTTGAAAGACGGTCTTTGCATATGTCATGGAAAGATCAAGGTTTCAGGTTTAAATTAGAAGAAATAAAGATAAAATTTTTGGGTTGCATAAATCGGGTTATAAATTTTATAACTACTATATGTTGCATACTAAAAATTTAATATTACAACTAATACCTTTTACCTTATATTATTCTAACTAAACTTCATCTTTCCATAAGCCTATGGAAAGACCGTCTTTCCCAAGACTTTGTCATATATATATATATATATATATATATATATATATATATATAACAAAGAGTATACAAGGCCTAAATAAATATAAAATATGATATATACAAAACCAATCAGAAACAGTATTCATTTTTTATTTCGATTCTAATTGATTTACATCTCTATTAAACTCAAAACAAATGAATTCTTTTGGATTTCACTCAAATTATAAACACGCTCATGGTTTGTTTCAAAACATGGGCTTGCTCCTTCATATGGTTTACTATAAAACATTGGGCTTGGGCCCCCATGAGTAAGATTGGAAGACCTAATAGCATTGGTTGTTGTGAGGGATGTGTTTTGAAATGAAAATGAAAGTATGGTGATTTTTTTTTTTTTGACATTTTCAGATAGACTTTGCCAACTATAAAATACATAATGTTTAAAAATATAAATGAATTAAATTTGGCAAAGTCTTGGTAAATACCTTATTTTCATAGACTTATTTAAAGACGGAGTTTAATTAGAATAATAAAAATTAAAAGATCCTAGTTGAATTATTATAAATTTATTATATAACGTGCAGTAGCATTATTCATGCAACCCGGAAACTTTACCTTCATTTCTTCTAATTTACCCTTTTAAACTTTGGTCTTTCCATGATTTAGGGAAATACCCCTTTCAAAAGACGGAATCTAATAGAATTAACACAAATTTTAAAAGTAGAAAGGAGATCGTATATTATATTTTTAAGTACAGTAGTAAATGAATTCTCTCGATATTGATAGTTTGTGAGTCAGCCGTTACATTAAAATTAACAATTGATTGATGATATTTTTAACGTAAATAATATTTTCCAGGCTACGTACGTCAAATATACGATTATAAATTTCTAACAAATTATGATGTTCTATCAAGATAGATATAATCTCATTTATGGAATCAATATATACGCTCTTTTTCCACTTTAATTCACCCTCTTTGCTAAATAATTGATTCTTCTCGTATCATAATTTTGGACATGCTTGCATTTCTCTCTATTCCTCCGCTCTGCCCTCAATATTTTCCATAACAATTAAACAGTTGTTCTTGAGGTGTCAAAATTACACACGAATGTTTCCTTAATTTCCACAAATTACACCCCACCAAATATTCTCATTCACTCGTTAATGCCCACAAATTTCATATAAAAACCTAATCAATCATTCCAACACTTTTGGGGAAGTAGTGCGAACCGAAGCCTAATTCCAAAGGTTAAGGTTTTCACCAATCTCCCTGCATTTTGCAGGCGAGTGATCTCACAAAAAACCGCCTTCCAAGGTCCCTCCCATCTTCTTTTTCCTCGTAAACCATCAATCATGATGGTCGATTCCACCGTCAAAATCGATCAGATCGAAGAACAACACAATAGCGCACCTGCCATCATCACCAACAATGATGGCGGTGTCGTTGCAGAAGATCCTGCTGTGCTGGTGGAGCCATTCCACCAGCACGGCAACAAGCACCGGAGGAAGAAGTCCCGCGGACCGTTTGGTTTTTTCCGGGCGATCAGCACCGTCCTGATCGCCGGCACCGACTCCAACAACAAGAAACCGCCGCCAATCAAAACTGCAACCGCCACGATTGATGAGGAAGAAACTACTGACACGTGGAAGCATATCGTGGGGTCCATGAGGCCGTTGCACCTCCAGCAAGGCCTCAGCGCCTCCTCCCCCGACCTCCTCTGCGTCCCGGATTCCGGCCACTACGCCGCCTCGTCGCCGTCGCCGTCGTTCTCCTCCGGCACCATGAGCCATTACGCCTCCGCCTCCAACCTGGTGGCGCTCGGCGAGGAGATGGCGGAGGATCCCGACGAAGTGTTCGACGCCATTACCGGAGACGAGATGATTGATTCCAAGGCGGATGAATTCATCGCCAAATTCTACAGCCAGGTGAAGGTTAATTCTCGCCATTACAGGACCAAAACGACGCAGTTTTGATTGCATGCATGCGTGCGGGGGAAATGTTGCTGATTTGATTAATGGATTCTTGTTTGTTGATTTTTTTATTATTTCTCATTAAATGATCGGTTGTATTCGATTGTTTAATTCTTTATTTATTTGTTATAGAATAAACAAGAATAATTTAAATTAATAAATAGAGTGCTAAGGGAATGTCATGTACTTTAATGATTGTAGCGTTGGTTGGCGAGCCAATTGATTTGATAAAGTTTAGTTTAATTTAAGTCTTTTGTTATTATTTTTTTAATACTCTTATTCAATTTCAATTTATTTCAGCAAAATATAACCTCGAAAAATTGGGCCCTCAATGTGATAATTTTTTTTTGCGAAATCGGAAAGAAAATCATGTCCAAATACTACATGAGCTATCAATTTTAAGATTGGCATATGAAATATTTACATTCTTACTAATAATAAGAGCAACTTGATTGCCCAAGATCAGATTCCTTTGTTTTCTATGATTGTTACATTTTGATTTTTCGAATACAGACATAACAGTAATAGGATATCGTTCATCTAATTTTCTTGAACAACTCTCACATTCCGACTGATTTCAATTAAACTGAATTGAATTACGACACAAAATAACACTGATCCCAAATTAATTTGAATCGAAACCTTGCAAGTTGTAACCTTATATTACTAATTTGCTTTATTACCGTATATGGATGGTAAAAACAATGTAAATGGTAAAAAATGTAAAAGTTGGAACTCTTAGGGACATATAGCATGTACATTAATTGCAGAGAAGAAGATGAGGGAAAGCATAAATATATATATGGTGTTTCTAATATCTATAATTCTCTTTCACATCATCAGGAGAAGAATCGGTATAGTATACATAACAGAACATGCCATGATTTCGATATAAAAATAAAAATAATTCCAATCAACCCCGATGAAATTCACTCTCTATTTTAAATAAAATTCGAACCAGATTTCAACTGTTGAGACAAAACAATTGACTACGCATAAATGAAATCGGCGCATTTGTTTTTGAGCCAACGAAAACTATTCTTGATGGTAGCCTTCACTCTACCTTCAATCCCATACGCTTTGTACCTTGCTATTCTCTTCTTCCTGTTCATCTCCGACTCCATCTTCCACGGTGCTGGTGTCGGTTCTTCAAACCGATACTGGCGCGGTGGAGCTGTTGCCGGGAAGTGGTGGATGCTGGTGCTCATCATTTTTCCGTTCATCATTCTGATCTCTAGTACTCAAGAACAAAATTTAAAAGACTCGAAAGGTCACAAATGGTTGCCCCTTAGTTGTTATACACATTGAGAATAACTTTATCATTCATTGTAAAATATTCTTTGGGAGGATATGTAATAGTTGGAATGCACTAATGATGTGTTTTTTTTTTCCTTTTTCCAGATTCCATTGGATAGGTGGTTCATGAATCGTAAACATTTTTAATAAATATAATAAAAGAAATATTTTTTATACAGCTTGAGTAAGTCTTGGAACATGGTTCCCACTCCTGCGTTTTGAGCTGGCATTCCTTTTGAAAATCCCTATTACTATTATTATACTCCCCCATGTCCCAACATATGTACATAATATTTTTTAGTCAAATATGACAAACTTTATCCACATATTTAAACTGAATAATAATTTTATCGTATGAGATATGGTTAGATTTGTCGTAACATGTAATTTTTAAATATCAATATTTTTGTGTGTTGTTATTGTTCGTAGCTATATATATTTACAGTCAAACATATTTATTGCAGAATGTGAGAAGATTATGGGCAGAGAGATAGATGGGACTGATGGAGTATGTTGTTTGAGGATCAATGATTGTGTGTGTATATATATATGCCTCTTTTTTGGACTAATTGATGTTCCTTTGTTTTAATTGCACAGCTAGCTAATGCATGAATTAATAATGGAAAACAATATGATTCATCAAAATTACTTTTGGTCACTTTTTTCTTTAATTTGAACGAGTGATTAGTGCACATAAGACCTATAATTATGTCATTTATTCTCTTCATTAGTGTCTTATACTTTTCTTTTTTTTGGAAAAGAATTGTAATTTTTATTAATCAATGGAAGAGTTTACAAAGAGGGGAGTTGTCCTTTATAAAGTCCTATGAAATGGACTTTTTAATTAAAAAAATGAGTCAATTGAACCGCAATTGAAATTTCTTTTCTAGGGATCCATTTGACCAAAGGATGATTTGACATCATTTATAAGAATGCCTAAATATGATTTATCCACTTCTTGTGAGTGAAGGGCTTGCATTACTTGTTGGGCATTGTCTTCAATAACTTTAGGGAAAATATTTTGTTCTATGCAACCCTTAATGACCTCTGTTAGTGCCATAGCTTTCGCTCTTTGAGCAGTGTATTTGTTTCCCTCGCGCTTTGTTTCTCCATGTATCCATTGCTTATCCCATGTTTGGACATGTCATCCTAAGTATATTTCACTTACTGATGTGGCCGGATGAAAGAAAAGAACAAGTCCTAGTGTGTCATTCAATGCTTGTTGGGTAGCCCGTCATGTTGGTTTTGACTTTGAACATTTACGCTTTCCACTATTGACTTCTTCAATCTGGGATAGGGATTGTTGGATAGTTCTCAAAGGCTGTGTTAGAATATGACTTGAATCTTAATCATTTTTTGTTTTCAATTTATTATTATGGAATTCCAATTCTCACTAGGAATATGATTAGGCTAGTTTTATTCCATTCTGATTTAGGATTATGTAGTTTGAGAGATCTATATTAAACTCTCATCTGGGCCTGCTTGTAATGTGTGTGGGATTGGAGACACTTTTTATGGTTTGAGATATCTCCCTTATGATCCTGTTAATAAAATTTATGGTTAAATGCTTAGATGACCTCTGTACTTTGATAAGTGCAAATATAACCCCAGTGTTTCAAAAGTGCTAATTTAACCCTTGACTGACATTAACTCATAAACTCAAAACCCAAACACCAAAGACCGGCATTGACCAAAATATTCCGACTTTGACTCAAAATGAAAAGACAAAAATAACCTTTCACTTTACTTTTGAAATTGTTTTGACAATTTCATCAAATTTTGTGGGACCCACTTATTTTTCCATTTCTTTTCCATGTTCATCAAACCGAAATCCCCTGCAAAATTCCTCAGCACAAACACAAAATCGGAAGAAACAGAGTAACAAATCGGCGTTCCCATTGAACCGGCGTTTCCAGCGATCAATCGGCGCTCACATCCTGGCGTTCCCATTGAACCGGCGTTCCCGATGGCGGCGGAGCTTGATTCCACCGGAGAAGAAAGCAACACCATCGGCGTTGTCGAATGGCGAGGGCATCGTAAGCTGAAAGAGAAAAACAGAGGAATGATTTGGGGATTTCCAAATCTGAAAGAGGAAATACATTCAGGGTTTGGAGGGTAAAATAGACATTTTGCGTTTAATATTCTTTTTATTTTTAAATTAGAGGGGTATTTTTGTCTTTTCATATAAAACTGAGGGTTACAAAAGAACTTATTTCTAAAATTTATTTCCATTTTGTGAACGTATCTAACACTAATCGTTAATGAACCACATAAAATTCTTCGTGTTCTTCTTTAATTCTTTGTTCGTTGATTGCACATGTCATAAACAAGCGCATTTCCACACCCTTCATATCATCGTCATCATTATAATCCCATTTTCTCAAAGGCGATCAAACGACTCGCCCTCAGCCGCCCCGGTCGCACCGACACCACAGCCATAATAAAGAAGAGTTTGATATTGAGTAAGAGATGGAAATTATTAATTTTATTCATCACTGGAGTACTGTATATATAATACAAGTATGTAACTAAATCCCAAAGTTATAGGGATTCTACTAACTAAGTCTACGTAAATACAAAGTCAGAGAAGTAACTAACTAGACTAAGTCTTACTAAAATACATAGTCAGAGAAGTAACTAACTAGACTAAGTCTTGCATGACTAATTCAAAATATATACGTAGAGTTCTAATACCCCCCCTCAAGTTGGAGCGGGAGTGGGATTCGAACGGATGCCCACCTTGAACAAAAGTTGACGAAACTGTTCTGCACCCAGGGGTTTAGTGAAGATATCAGCAAGTTGATTTGATGAGGAGATGTAAGTTGGAGAAATTAAACCTGATAATAGTTTTTCACGTACAAAGTAACAATCAAGTTCAATGTGTTTCGTACGTTCGTGAAAAACAGGATTTTCGGCAATGTGGATGGCCGCTTGATTATCACAGTAAACCGGAATTGGCTTGGGAATTGGGATACGAAGATCAGTAAATAGAAAGGAAAGCCATTGTAATTCGGCAGTTAGATTAGCTATAGCCCTATATTCAGCTTCGGCGGATGATCTGGAGACAGTTGGTTGCTTCTAAAAATTTCCAAGAAAGTGGACTAGCACCAAGCATGGTAAAGTAACCCGTTGTCGAACGACGAGTGGTAGGACATCCAGCCCAATCTGAATCTGTGTACCCTTGAAGGTTTAGATAACTGGAAGAAGATAGAAGGATTCCATGAGAAAGAGTGCCTTTGAGATATCTCACGATACGTAAGGCCGCTTCTAAATGGGCAGACCTTGGTTGTTGCATAAATTGGCTAAGAGAATTAACAGAATACGTCATATCTGGTCTAGTAACTGTAAGATAAAGAAGACGACCAATCAAACGTCTAAAAATGCTAGGATCGGGTAATAATTCCCCTGAAGTAGGAAGAAGTTTAAGATGTTGATCCATAGGAAAAGCTGAAGTTTTAGCGCCAGTAAGGCCAGAATCCTGGAGAATGTCAAGTATATATTTGCGTTGGCAAAAAAATAACCCATGAGATGATCTGGATACTTCAATGCCAAGAAAATATTGTAATTTGCCTAGATCTTTAATAGAGAATTTGGATTCAAGTCGAGATTTAAGAGAGGATATAAAAGATGTATCATTTCCTGTAATGATAATATCATCAATATAAACCAAGACAAAGACTGAAATATTATGTTGGTGATAAAAGAAAAGTGAATAATCTACACGAGATTGAATAAATCCTTCAACTAAGAGGGTTGAGGAAAATTTTGAAAACCATTGTCGAGATGCTTGTTTAAGATCGTAGAGGGACTTATTCAAGCGACAAACACGATGATCGCCTTGCTTACGAAAGCCATGGGGAATTTGCATATAGACTTCTTCATTGAGGTCTCCTTGTAAAAATGCATTATTGACATCAAGTTGATGGAGAGACCAACCTCGAATTGAAGCTAAGGATAATAACACACGAACGGTAACTAATTTAGCCACAGGTGCAAAGGTATCATGATAATCGATGCCTTCCTGTTGAGTATATCCTTTTGCAATGAGTCTAGCTTTGCGGCGTTCAATACTGCCATCAGATTTGAATTTAGTCTTGTAAACCCATTTACAACCAACGGCGGACTTACCGGGTGGTAGAGGAGTTAATGTCCATGTGCAATGAGCTTCCAAAGCTGCAATCTCCTTGGACATAGCTTCACGCCATTCAGCATGTTTCATGGCTTCAGTAAAGGTTCTCGGCTCATGAGATGTAAGGATGGAAGTAAGGAAAGCCTTATGAGTGGAGCTGAATTTATCAAATGATAAATGGTGAGTGAGTGGGTAAGGAGAAATAGTAGTACATGAAATATTAGTGCAGATATAATCCTTCTTCCAAACAGGTTCTTGGCGATCACGAGTAGAGTGCCGAAGTGGTATTTGTGATTCATTTGTGATAGAATTACTTGCTAGTTCTTGATAATTTTGTGAACTAGACGAGGAAGGATATGTGGGAGACGTGGATGAAGAATTTGAATTAGAAGGAGAAGGACTTAAAGGAGATTGTGGACACGGAATGGAGTCCAAGACATGAGTTGATATGGAATGAGCTGGGAGAGGATGATCAGATGATGTGTTTGCAGTAGCGTGAGGAGTATCATAGGATGGAGATGGTGAATTAACCAAAGAACTAGGAATATCATCATCATAATACAATGGTGATGTCTCGGTATTCGAAAAAAAATCGTGTACAGGAGGCATGGCGTCTTGGAATGGAAATATATGTTCCTTGAACACAACATCGCGAGAAACATATTTTTGGTTTGATTCGATATCGAGGATCATATATCCTTTATGATTAAATGGATAGCCTAAGAAGATACCTGGTTTAGCACGAGGGTCAAACTTTGTTCGGACCGATGTATTTCGAGCAAAACAAAGACAACCAAAAATTCGAAGATGGTCATATTTCGGCGGAGATCGGAGAAGAATCTCGTGTGGGGACTTATTGGACAATACCGAACTTGGCATTTTATTTATCAAATATGCAGCGGTAAGAACACATTCACCCCAATAATCGATTGGTATATTGGATTGAAACCGTAGAGCTCTTGCCACCGAAAGAAGATGGCGATGTTTTCTCTCAACAACTCCATGATTGAATGTCTTTTGACAAAAATTCTGTCCCATTGTCGGATCGAAACTTTTGTAGTTGAGGTAAAAAAATGGAGAGGGATCCTGTAGAAATGGAGCTGATCATATGTGAATATTGTGTAATGACGAATTTATGGAAATATTGAATATACTGAAGAGTCTCAGATTTAGAACACATAAGGTAGACCCAAGTACATCTTGAGTAATCATCAACGATGGTAAGAAAGTATTTAGCGCCATCTTTAGAAGAGATAGAAAAAGGTCCCCATATGTCACAATGGATGAGCTCAAAGCAACGAGAAGAAGAAATAACAGATTGATTAAATGATAAACGAGTTTGTTTTGCTCGAGGGCAAACAATACATTCGGAAGAGAAATTGGAATGAATGAAATCTACTGTTTTACATAGAAACTTAAAACGGTTTAAGCCTGGATGGCCTAACCGACAATGCCAAAGATCTAGTGGCGTTTTATTACGTGGAGCAATGGAAGAAAAACAAGCAGCTGAAGGGTGGCGGAGTTGATAAAGACCAGAAACAAGATCAGCCTGACCAATCGTCCGATTCGAGCGAAGGTCCTGAAAAGTGCATGAAGAATCAAGAAATTCAGCTTTGCAATGGAGAGATTTAGTTAATTGAGATATAGAAATGAGATTGAATTTAAATGCAGGAATATGATAAACTTGTGATAATCTCAATGTTGGTGAGAATATTATTTCACCAATATGATGTACAGTGACAAGAGATCCATCTGGTAATTGAACATCAATATGCTTTGAAGGAGAATGATATTTGCTAAATAAAGACAAATTAGTGCAAACGTGATGCGTTGCACCACTATCAACATACCAAACAGGATGATAATTAGTCATATTACCTGTGAGATTCACTTTAGGCGATGTGTCCGAATCAGCTGTTGGAGTGGACAACATTGCAAGGAGACGACTGTATTGATCGGCTGAAAGTGATGGAAGAAGTTGCTCACTAGATGTGGTTGCAGCAAACGCAGAAGGGTGAGTGCTTCCTTTTGGTTTGGTTTGGGGAAAGCCATGAATTTGATAGCATGTCTGGCGAGTATGTCCATACTTGCTACAATGATCACAATATGGGCGTTGTCTTTTGTTGGTGTTGTTATTATGCCGACGAGAAGGATCATACTTGTTAACATTGAGAGCAGCAACATTAACACTGGGATGAGAAGTAGCATTAATGAACTGTTGTTCCTCTTCTTGCTTGACAAGATTGTAGATTCGCTGAGCTGAAGGCAGCGGTTCAATCAAGAGGATTTGACTGCGAAGGCTTGAGAAACGATCATGAAGTCCTTGCAAAAATTCCATGGTGCGATCCCTTTCATGGCGTTCAAGAAGACTCTTTCCAGCACCACAAATACATGGCTCATGGGGATTAAGAGAATCAATTTCATCCCAGAGTGTCTTGAGTTTGGTGTGATATGCCGTAACGGAAAGATCGTCTTGCTTGAGACCAGTGACAGTTGTTTTCAGTTGATACAACTTTGGAGCATTTGAGTGTGTGAATCTTAACTTCAGATCTTGCCAAATTGCATAAGAAGAATCAGCATACATAAAGCTCGACCGGATATCAGTGTGGACTGAATTTGTGATCCACATCCCTACCAAGTCATCACACCGTTTCCAGCATGCTTGGGTTATGGGATCGGTTGGACGTGGGATAGAATCATCCACGAATCCAAGCTTGTTCTTTTCATTCAAGGCTTTTGAAATTCCACGAGCCCATGTCGGGTAGTTGTCACCTTGAAGCAAAGGAGAGAAAAGCACCGTCGTAGGATTATCAGACGGATGAATGAAGTAAGGATCATTGACTGACATAGATGATTTAGAAGTATCATCATGAGCTTCAGATTGAGATTTAGCTGAGTTCTTCTCAACTTCCATTTCAGAAGAGTTTATTTCTTCTGCTGGCGTTGCTGCCATGATTGATGAGTGGTGGAAAAGTCAGAAAATATGTTGCTCTGATACCATAAAGAAGAGTTTGATATTGAGTAAGAGATGGAAATTATTAATTTTATTCATCACTGGAGTACCGTATATATAATACAAGTATGTAACTAAATCCCAAAGTTACAGGGATTCTACTAACTAAGTCTACGTAAATACAAAGTTAGAGAAGTAACTAACTAGACTGAGTCTTACTAAAATACATAGTCAGAGAAGTAACTAACTAGACTAAGTCTTGCATGACTAATTCAAAATATATACGTAGAGTTCTAATACATAACCGGAGAGGTATATCACAGCAGACACCCGGCCAAGCCCCTGGACCCTTGACTGTACTCGCTGCCCACAAGGGATCCCTCCACCGGAGAAATTCCCACACTGCGGCTGGCGAGAGTCAAACCCAAGATCAATAAGAGTAAGATTCAAAGGCCTAACCACTGGGCCGATCGTGTGGGTGTATCCCATTTTCAAATTTCCATCCCTGTTCGTGCATTTTACTCCTTTCTTATTCACCTTTTTATCTTGATTATTAACGTTATTAATAAGAAATGATCATACTTAATATTTTTAATGATATATTTATTAAATGTGTAAATAATAATATTATTGTACAAATATTGTTGGATTCATCGTAACAATATTTTTTTAAAATTTTATAATAATTAAATTATGTATTTATAGTTTTAGAAAACCTTGTACTCCCACGGTTTCAGTTCAAATTGTCCACTTATAATTTGATTATGTTCTATCAAACTTGAAACGTATATTTGAACAGATATATTAGTAATTGTATTATTGAATTCTTATAACAACTAGTTTTTCGACAGTAAACTTTTGTTTGCAGTTAGCTGATGCGGTAGATATGACGGCGGTGTGAAGATATTGGAAAATAATAAAGTTGATCCTAATCAATTGTTAAAAATTTTAATGTAATGCATGGCATGTGACATTGGCATAGTAGATGTACTTGTAGTTGTTATGCCCTATAATGATGAACCCCGTAACACCTATGTTTTGTTAAGGACACTATATTTAATCAAATTTTAATTATAATTTTCAGCTAAAATTAGAGATAATATTTAAACATAAATTGAAAAGGTACAATCTTATGTGGATTGAGTAAAATCTGCTCATAGTACAATCTTACGTGGATTGAGTAAAATCTGCTCATAGTACTTTAGCGAACTATGGCTGAACATTGGCAACCTTCTTCGGATGAGGAAGATGGTTGAAATTGATTGTCAGCATTGGATTATAATTGGGCTGAAAAAGGGGAATTGTGGGCTTAGTGTCCAAAAACACCCATCCCACTATACCCATCAAACCTCTAGATCATCAAATTAAAATATTTAAACATCAATTTAAATTAAATAGCATTAAATAGAAAGTTGTGATTAGGTGTATTCAAATTTCAAATATGACAAAGTATTGGGAAACATCGTCTTTCCACAGGTTTATGGAAAGATGAGGTTGAATTGGAATTATAAAAATGTAAAAGGTTTTAATTGCAATATTAAAATTTTATCATCAACATATAGTAGTTATAAGTTTATGACCCGATTAATGCAACCCAAAAATTTTATATTAATATCTTCTAATTTACAATTTAAACATTGATTTTTCCATAACTTATGAAAAGATTGTATTTCAAGAAACGGAATCAAACTAAAAATACTTTAATATCAAATAAAAATACTAAACTCAATGCGTAAAACATCAATTAAAATGCTATACATATAAGATGAGAATAGTTTAATGTCAAAAAAACAAGAGAATAAACATTAAATAATAACTCTTAAACATCAAGTGTCCCACATGCTGAAAGTTCTATCCAAATGTACTTTCTCTCCACACTCATTTTGTTATTTGAATTTTCAAAAATCACAAGAAGGAAATCCTAAAGTCAGTTTACCTTTTGAATTAGTTTCTCGGATCATGAATTGTCTATGCTGCTTATCAGATATTTATTTTATATTATTGTAATTGATGCTGAGCGTTTTTCAAACAGCTATAAATAATTATTTTTTATTTTTACATTCATTTTTATCCACTAAATTTCTTTACTTAAATATAAACATTTAAACCTATGTTGTCAATCGTAAACGGAGGAAGTTGAAATTGGCTATAGTATACTTCCAACGACTCCCTCTGTCCCAGCTAATTCTGTACAGAATATTTTTACAGTCTCCAATAAATATGTTTAACAGTAAATATGTGTAGCTACACACAATAATGACACACACAAAATTAATATTTAGAAACTACATGTTACGATGAATTTAACCATATCTCATACGATAAAATTATTGTTCATATGCCTATTTAAATACATGGTTAAAGTTTAGTATCTTTAACAAAAAATTTTTTTATGCAGAATAGGTTGGAACAGGTGGAGCAGTAGTCATTTTCTTATGAGTAAATTAAGTGTACATCATGTTCTTTCTTTGCAGTCTTGGAAATGTGTGTTGTCGTTTAGCTTAGGGGAAACAAGTCATTGATCCATTACCAACTCTGCATATGGAATGGTGTACTTTGATCCATAATCCTCCTCAGAAAATAATACTTCCTTTGGTTCTCTAATATTAGTTCCTATTTTTTGACATTTTTTTTATAAAGAGTAAAATAAATGATGAAAATTGTATTGAAAATACAAAAAGTAAATTGAGTGGATGAAACAATTTAGAATTTGCCATATGTGGAAAGGAGTTAATATTAAAAAATGTTCCATTAAAGAAAAGAGAGCCAATATTAGAGAACCGAAGGGAGTATTTGCCCTTTCCATCTCTACAGTACCATCTTTCCCTTTCAACCAAGCTTTTGCCATGTGAAACTGCAGGTTTCAACAGAGATAAAGTTATGGTAAATACCAACTGTAATTTATGTACTCAATATGTTCAAAACACCGGAATTTGACAAAATCACTAACCCTTTTCAAATACTCCCTCCAATTCACTAATAATGACTCATTTTCTTTTTTTAGATAATTTTTTTATATTGATTTATTCTCCTTTTAGTATATCCTAGATTATTTTTATCCATAAGTTTTATTTTTTATACTTTCAATACAATCTCTACCATTTATTTATTTTTTTAAAAAAATTTATGCCTAAAAGTTGGGACATAATAAAATAACCAGGGGGAGTAGAATATACAAACGGCTCTCTCCCCATGGTAATAATGAGCTTGTTTACAGCTGTGATGATTTCACAGGCATAGCTAGACAAATAATAAATGAAACGAGATGCATGACTTTTTAATCTTTATCCAGCTTAAATTATACAGAATATTTTTATAATTTTTAATAAATATATTTGACTGTAAATATATATAACCACGTATAATAATGATATATAAAAAATGATATCTAAAACTAAATGTTATAGTAATTCTGATAGCACAAATTTTGTTTTACATCGACTAACTGCTAGACAATGTATAATAATAGTGATTTCTTAATAGAGTTTTAATTTGAATATCCTTGCAATATACTGTATTGGTTATTAAGATTAAGTTTTATTTTAAATTTAGTCATCTAATAATTATTATATGAATTATGAAGTAAAATAATCAATTTAGTTAGAAACATTGAATACAATAAGAAGTGATTATTTTTATAATACTTCATTCAAATTATTTAAAAAGTAATTATTTATATGTTGATATTCATTTTTAAAGGTTATCATAATTATATGTATCTCATTGCAATAAATAAACGTAAATATCAAATGAACTTATTAGTTTCACTGATTATAAAATATCCTCATCTAACAGTTAGTCGGTCTAAAACAAGACTTTTACCTTAAATGTATACATATTTTTATCAAAAGTACTCTATCATTGCTAAAAAAATCTGAACATTTTGTTAGTATTTCCGATGAGAAAGTCTTAGGAAAGACGGTATTTCCATAAACTTATGGACAGTCCCCAGGGGCTTTCACCTTAAATGTAGTAATTTTTTTATAAAATTTAAATATTGCACTGTATTTTATAAGTTAAAACAAATAATAATAATATGTATTAGGTGGTGAAAATATAAAAATACACGGTATAAATAAATATTTTTAAAAAAATTAAATTTTGTGCAGCTTTGTAAATCAGCTTTGTGTAGTTTATTTTCAGCTTTGTGCAGTTGCAGTACTGCAGTTCTAGTACGAAGACAGTACTCTGGAACTCTTTGGTGTTGGTGGAGCAAATGACGATCCATGGTGTTGGTGGAGTAAATGTTGGTGTTGTAAATGATAATCAATGGTGTTGGTGGAGTAAATTACTACCTCTGTTTCATTAATAGTGGCACCATATGTTTACGTGCTTGGATTTAGGTGAAAGAAATGAGAGGATGAAATTGAATGTAGAAAGTAAAAAGTAGAATGAGTGGATGAAATTGAAGGAATCTTGCAAAAAATGAAAAATGTACCAATAAAAAAGAAATAATCTAAAAAGAAAAGTGTGTCACTAATAAAGAAATGAAGGTAGTATAATCAACGGTGTTGGTGGAGGTGTCCGTGGAGTAAATGAATAAGGCAGAAAACAACAATGGTATTGGTGAACGGAACTTGTTGCTCATAACTGATTATTGTTAACCGTGGCATCATTATTTTGGGTTTGTTGGAAAATGGGAAGCCCAGGTCTTTTTCACATTGATGCGTGGAGTTTGTGAAAACTGTTCCGTCATTAAGATGATAAAGTGAGATTAGGAGAATAATTTTAAGATTAAATTATTTTTTTAGTCTCCTGTACAGTATTTTATACCATATTTTTAGTTTGGTTTGTAAATCAATCCTTATACGGTACCCAATAAATTCAAAATGATATGCTTTGGTTTCCACATGTGGTTTTCGGCGAAAATCAACGGTAAAATTGGTCAAAATATGTAAAATGATCATTATACCCCTGAGTTTAAAAAAAAGAAGAGAAATTCGGACGTCTTCTTCACTCATCTTCCGCCTGCCACTGCCGCCTTTCGCTGCTCGTCTTCCGCCTGAAATTTTGTCTGACGCCACTTTGTTTGGCGCTCTGAAAGCACCTCCAACGGCCTCCACCGCTTTTGTCCCGATAAATACAAATTAAAACTCATTTAGAACAAAACAACAATAAAATAAAATAAAATATCAATAAAAAAACCTAACAATATAGTTTTGCAGATAGGTATGTTTCCTTTTATAATAAAAAATAATTTTTTAACCCACTCATTAAATATTTTACTCTCTATATTTATTTTTTTCCACACATTTTTTATTGCAAAAATAACAACCAAAGGTAAGTTGTCAAGCCCAGAAAGTATGCAAAACGGAGGGAGCGTGGTTATCTGACATTTGAAGTCCCAATTCAAACAGCATAACTCACTTTTTGTCACTATTCACTATTTAATTTTGATCATATATTTGAATAAATATATAAATAATAATATTATCATATGTTATATAGTTGGATTCGTCGTAACAAGTAGTTTCTAAATATCAAAATTTATATAAGTAGTTAAACATATTAACAGTAAAATATATTTCTTAATAACCGTAAAAAAATCTTTATAATTTGAGATGGAACGAACGGAGTAGACTTTAAAGTGCAGGAAGCTTTAAAAATTACAAAACTTTACTATATGCAAACGGCAAAAACTTTACTAGCAACGAAAACCAACCAGAAAAAAAAATTTGGGAATTGAATATTAGTCTAGCGGTTGAAGTCTAGTGCTACTATCATGGGTCATGGGTTTAATTCCCACTAGAGCAAGGGATGATAGGGATTTTATTAGGGGCTCATTTGAATATTACCCAATTTTTTATTTAAAACAAGGGCAAAGTCTTGAGAAAGTCGGTCTTTCCATAAACTTATGGAAAGACGGGGTTTAATTCGAATGATAAAAGGTAAAAGGTCTTAGTTGAAATATTAAAATTTTAGTATGCAACATGTAGTAGTTATAAAATTTGTAACCCGGTTCATGCAACCCAAAAATTTTACCTTCATTCTTTTTAATTTACACTTTAAACCTTAATTTTTCCATGATTTATGAAAATACTGTCTTTCAAGAGACCACTCTAAAAAAAAACAGAACAAAGGAGAAACAAACAATCTCCTTTGCCAGTTCATTTTTTTGGGGCTCAATGTCTAAGGGCCCTTTCCATAATACGAACAACAACTTTATGCAGCTAGGCTATTCAATGTCCAAGTCCCATTCAATGTTCAGCTAGGCTATTCAGCTAGACTTTATTCAGCTAGGCTATTCTGTCAGACTTTATTCAGCTAGGCTATTCCGCTAGACTTTATTCAGCTAGGCTATTCAATAACCAAGTCCCATTACTCCCATGTTTCACTCTATTCTAAAATAGTCATTTCGGGAAGAAATGAAATTTTAAAATTTTTGACTAGTACCAAGAAGCATGCAATAATAGAGTAGGTCCGGTTCTTCTAATTTTTTTAAAAAAATTAGAATGAATAAATTTAAAGTACGTACGCGTGTTTAAAAATATCAATAAAATGATAAAATGAAGCTAAATTTTATAGAATCAAATTTTCGCTAAACTAAAGTACTTTATTCGTTTTATTGGATTCGACGTACTTTTTTTTCTCTGATTGTTTTTATGGGTTTGGAATTTTTTCTCACTCTTTTGCTAGATTCATTTAATTTCATCTACTTATTTTACTTTTTACTTTCTAATTTCAACTTCATTATCTCATTTAATTCACATGAATACTAACACTGGTTGGATTTTCATTGTTGAATTTTCGTTGCAATAAATATATAAATATTAATATCAAATTATTTAATTCTTTGCATCATTTATAAAATGACCGCGTCTAACATCATTTATTTAATGCACTTTTAACTTTATTTTCTATTAAAATTTGATCGTATATTTGAATAGATATATGAACCTTTATCGTACATGGCATTGTTGAATTTATCGTAATAAATTGTTTCTAAATATCAATATTTTTACTTGCCGTTATTATAGTCAAACATATTTATTGAATAATATAATAATAATTGTGATGCAAATAAAGTTGGAACGAAGGGAGAAGATCGAACACTATATAAAATAAGGGAAAGTCTCAGGAAAGAAGGTCTTTCCATAAGCTTATGGACAGTCTTCGGGGCATTTGACTTAAGTGTTATAATTTTTTATAAAATTTAAATATTGCGTTTTATAAGTTAAAACAAGTAATAATATGTATTTGAATGTGAAAATATAAAATATATGATATAAAAAATATTTTAAAATTTTAAATTTTATATATAATTTAAGAATTACAGTGTATAAAATAAAAAATAAGTAACATGCCCATACGCTTCTGGACAAGTCGCCTCCGAGGAGGCTCACTCATAAAATAATGCAATACAAGAGTATTTATTTCCAATTTGGAGGATAGCCCTACTTTTCCGGATCACTCACCAGCCACCAGCCACCAGCCAAAATAAAATCTCATACTCACTCGGTTCCAAGTAAAATTGTATAAATTCAAAGATTCATTTAAATTTTTAAAAGAAATTGTGACTGCATAATTAAATAAATAAATGAATAATAATATTATTGTATGAGATACTATTATTTTTTAGAAACTACGTGTTACGTCGAATCAAATCATATAACATATGATAATATTATTATTTATATATCTATTCAAATATGTGGTCAAAGTTTAACATTGAATAGTGACGTTTTATGAAGCATGAAGTTTAACTTGGGACGGACGAGTTATTACATTTGTTATCATTGCACAGCATATTACTGCACATTACAAGAAGGTACTTCACCCTTGTTTCCACCACTCCTTTTTCTGATTTCAAACACTCCATTGGCTCTCTCTCCTCACCGAACCGAAGGTACTCCACCACCCTCGCGCACATCTTCCCATGCCATTTCTCATTCTCGCATTTACTCTCTTTCCCCCTCACCCACTGCTTCTTCTGTCTATCAATTTGACAACGTGCTAGGGCCCCCCAACTTAACTGACCAAAGCACTCCCTCCGTTTCACTAGGAGTGGTCCACTAGATTTAGCCTCTTAGATTAATATGGAGAAAGTGAGAGATTGAAATTGAGGATAGAAAATAAAAAGTAAAATAAGTGAATAAAATAATAAAAATTTTACTAAAAATAAAAAGTGTGTCATTTAAAAAAAAACTTCGATAAGGCACGATTTTTGAGCTCTCAGAAGAATGCGCCATACTAGTTCCCACTATCACATTTTTTGACTTGTTGACTGTCAGGCTGTAAGCAAAAACTACAATTAAGAGTGCAGATTTGTGCGTGTCTGAAATTGGAAATGAGAGAAAAGGAAGGAAGGATGGAAAAGGAAGGATTGAATTCATCGTTTCAAAGCCACAAGACAAAAATAATGGAGTTGTCATGGATACATACCATCAATTTAAATGGGTTGAATTCATCATTTCAAAATTACAAGACAAAAATAATGGAGTTGTCATGGACACTCATCCATTCACATGGGTTGAATTCATCATTTCAAAGCCACAAGACAAAAATAATGGAATTATCATGGACACATCTCATCCATTCACATGGGTTGAATTCATCATTTCAAAGCCACAAGACAAAAATAATGGAGTTACCATTGACACATCTCATCCATTCATATGGGTTGAATTTATCATTTCAAAGCCACAAGACAAAAATAATGGAGTTGTCATGGACACATCTCATCCATTCACATTTGATGGTTCTCTATATAAATGGGTCACTTGTTTACCTTTCATTCCAACCCTGAAATCCAATTCTTCTACCAATTTCTTTCAACTACACAACCATGTCATCCTCTAATTTCCCTAACAGGGATGATGAGCTTCACTTTGGAGAATCATCAAACCCACCAACCTATGATATTCCCGGTTTCCTACCCGATACCGATCCTGAGATAATTAACTTTTTCTTGAATTTGCCGGAAATGGCTAAAAAATTGTACGCAGCCATTGAGGACGACAGTGCTCAAACTTCTCCAACTTTACCAAAGAAAACCAGAAATCATATCAAAAGAGACCGTGCTCGAGCACAGGAAGTACTCCAGAGGCAATATTTTGCTCAACCTCCTGAAAGAATGTACGACGATCAACACTTTCGTCAAAGGATGGTTTCAACGGCGGTGGCAGAGACTGCTCCAAATCTGGTTCCGACAACAGCGGCGGAGAAGACGAGCGACGAAGATGCCAAGAAGACGAAGACATTTTCTTTTTATTTTTTAAACTAAGGGGTATAATGGTCATTTTACATATTTTGACCAATTTTACCATTAACTTTCCCTGAAAACCACCTTTTGGGACCAAACAAATCGTTCTGAATTTATTTGGAACTGTCTGAGGGTTGATTTGCAAACGACGACCAAAATATGGTATAAGATACTTGGTATGGGACTAAAAAATAATTTAATCTTTTTTAAATGACACAATTTTTATCTTTGACAAAATTATTTCAATTTCACCCACTCATTTTACTCTTTACTTAGTACATCAATTTCATTTAACATTCATTTTCTTCATCTAAAATCAAATATTACCTAAACCTATAGTATAACTACTAGTGGAACGGAGGGAGTAACATGAAATATAGTACTCTCTTTGTCCCAACTGAATTTGCATACTCATTATTATCATGTTATTCAAGAAATGTGTTTGATCATTAATGTGTTTATCTAGGTATAATAAAGACAAATAAAATGTTGATATTAAGAAAATATTACTACGTTTTGAATAATATCATATATGATAATATTGTTATTCATATAACTTTTTAAATAGATGATTAAATTTAAATAGAGAATATTATAAAAAAAAGTAATAAAGAAAATTGAGATGAGAGATAGGGAGTAACATGAATTGGGCAATTTCAACTTCCTCCCGTATGTGGCAGCACGCATTTAAGACAATCAGAGGGAGTAACATGAATTGGGCAATTTCAATTTCGTCCAGTACGTGGCTGCACGCATTTAAGACAAAATCAGTGGGAGTAACGTGAATTTGGCAATTCACCTGAAATACGGTCAATTTTTTGCGTAAATTGCTATATCACACACTGTATTTTATTTGATTATACTTTATATTTATACTATTTAATATATAATATATTATTTTAATTTAATTTAATTAATATTAAATAAAATTAAGTATTTATTTAATTAATACTGTTCTGCCGCCGCCGCTGCTCCGCTGCATCCTCCTCCGTGCGCCACCTTCTTCTTCGTCTTCTCTGGTTGTGCGCCACCACCTCCTCCCCTTCTCTTCGTCTTCCTCTTCTTCTCCGGCGACTCTTTCTCCTCTCCCGCTCTCCTTCTCCTCCCGCTCTCCTTCTCCTCCCGTTCTCCCCTCCTTCCCCTTCTCCTTCTCCTTCTCCTCCCGTTCTCCTCTCCTTCCCCTTCTCCTTCTCCTTCTCCTCCCGTTCTCCTCTCCTTCCCCTTCTCCCGTTCTCCTCTCCTTCCCCTTCTCCCGTTCTCCTCTCCTTCCCCTTCTCCCGTTCTCCTCTCCTTCCCCTTCTCCCGTTCTACTCTCCTCCGCCCGGTTCTCCTCCGCCCTTTCCCGCTTCTCTGCCGTTCTCCTCTCGGGCTAGGGTGTCGCTCGACAGGGATGAAGGACGGCGGGGCTAGGGTTTTGCTGGGGGAGAGGGACGGTGGAGGGATAAGTTGGGGAAGATGAGGGACGGCGGGATGAGTGGTGGCGCACGGTGACGACCGCCGGAGAAGACGAAGAAGAAGAAAAGAAGGTGGTGGCGCACGGCGACGACAGCAGCGGAGACCGCCGGAGAACGACGACGGTGGCGCACAGCTTCAACGGCGGCGGCGGTGGCTTCAAATTGTTTTTCTTATTGTTTTTTATTTTTGTTTTATTTTGAAATTTAAAAATTAGTATTATACATATATATATATACGTATTAGGGCGTAACTAGTAAAATACAGGGCGTGATATAGCAACACCCTAAATATATGCAACATAAGCACGCAAACACAGTAAATAAAGACAAAATCAAAATTAGCAGGTGCACACTGTCCAAAGGCGATCAAACGGCTGGCCCTAAGTTGTCCTGGCCACCCGACACCACAAGCCTCATCGGAGAGGTAAATCACAGCACTTCCGTAACTGAGCATATGACCCTCGAATGTTTTCAGTACGCACAAGGAGTCCTTCCATTGGAAGTACTCCCACACTGCCGCTGCCGATATTCGAACCCATTCTTCCAAAGGCAAAAGTCATGCACCCAACCACTTGGGCGATTGTGTGGGTGTAGGTGCACACTGTCCAATTTTCACATGTGTAGGGATTGGTCAATAAAATTTAGTGAAAATTGCGGATATAATTCTATATGATTGAAGAAAGTGTAAATATAATTATATATTAATTGAAAGTGTAAATATAATCCTATTTATTCAGGTTATGTGCAAATATAACATTTTCAGTCGGTTAGAGGCTAGAATCCACTGAAATTACTATTTTGCCCCTCTGTTAAAAAATAAAAATTATAAACAAACATTGATACCGCCTTTGATCCATTATCTTCTTCTTCTAGTGTCTCTGATCCATACCTCCGATCCATTCTCTTCCTATGATGATGATGAAATATTATGGTGTCTCTGATCCATTCGGTGGGCTATGTCACGTCCATTCTCAACTTCGGCGCTGGGTTTGAGTGGGCGTGGAGCTGAGCGGCAATGGCTGTTCAATCGGTGGATAGGGTTTTCATTGTTCAATCGACGGTGAGGAGGGGGGATAGGGCTGAGTGGCGGATATGGTTTTTGTTGAGCGACGGGGATGGGGTTTTCATCACTTGGGATAGGCGGACGAGCTTGGTGGTGAGGCGGGCGAGCTGAGCCAGGTGGTGGCGGGTGGAGCTGAGTCAGGCGGTGGCGGGTGGGGCTGAGCCAAATGGTGGTGGTGGTTGGTAGAGGGTAGAATTGTTTTTTTCATTTAAGTCTTATGGCATATGGGTGTTTTGGTCTTTTCAAGTGGGTCAATGGCCGTAATTTGTTGGTCAAATGGGAACATTTCGCTTCATCACCTGTTTCCTTGTAACCGCGAGGCCCACCACCATTCCGCCGATAGCTATCGCCACCGTCGCCGCCTTGTACAACGCATCGGTCCCCAGCCCCGCCACTACGTTGTTGATGACGTCATATGTGTTCCTCACGACCACCATTCCGCTCTCCAACCCAGCATACATCTTCAATAAAATCCCCATTCGGTTCCAGATCTACCAACGCAAGTGACCCGACAAGTTCAAAATCTAATTAACCTTCAGATACAAGGAATCCTTGCCTCCGCATCTGGCCCCGCTCAATCTTCCTGCGACGTCCGTGAAAAGTAGCGGCGTGGATTGCAGACGGGGATTGGAGCGGAAGAAGAAGATTGGAGATTGGATTTTCTGGAGATTGGAGCGGAAGAACAAGATTGGAGATTGGAGCGGAAGAAAAAGTTTGGATGAGGAAGAATAAGAATGGAGGAAGAATTAGATGGAGATGGCGGAAGAAGACGATTGAAGGAAGAGACGGAAAAAATGACAAAATAATTGAAGATTGGAGTAGTTAATTTTTTCTTTTATTTTCTAAAGGGTAAAATAGTCTTTTTAATTAAATCCAACCACAAATCACCGAAAAAATGTTATATTTGCACATAACCTGAATAGATAGTATTATATTTGCACATTCAATTATTGCAGGGTTATGTCTGCACTTTCGTTAATTATATAGGGTTATATGTGCACTTTGCTCATTTATTTTAATGCCAACTTAAACGTCCCCTTCTCTCAGCCTACGGGAAGCGGAACACACTTTCGATTCAGTAATACTTTGACCGTTCCATTAGTTTTGACCTATTTATTTTTTCACAATCGTAGAAAATGATGGTTGATCGTCAATATCTCTAAATATATATATATATATATATAAATTTCACATAAAAAATGACATTAAAAAAAAGTAGATTTTAAGAGGAATATAACAATATCTCACATTATATTTTTATTATAAGTATATTGGTTTATATTTAGGGTAGAGCTTACTAAGTTTGATTTTGAAAAATCAAATACTTCGACTCTAATGTGAAATTTGGGAACTCTTAGGAAAAGGCCATTTATTTTCGTTTGTCACTCCGATGATGATAATCAATGGTACTGGTGGAGTAAATGAATAATGCAGAAAACAGCAATGGTACTGGTAGAGTAAATGAATAATGCAGAAAACAGCAATGGCACTGGTGGGGTAAATTAATAAAGCAGAAAACAGCTGTAGTAATGAACAAAAATTGTTACTCACAGCTGATTATTGTTAGCTGTGACATAAAAAGGCATTGTTGTTTTGGGTTTGTTGGAAAATGGGGACACCAGAAGGTCATTTTCACATTAATGCCTGGAGTTTGTGAAAACTATTAAGACCACCTTATCTTTGTCCGAAGTAATGGCAGTAAACTCTAGTCTAAATATTCTCCAATTATATTAGCATTTATATATGAACCCCTAATCTTCCCCAATTTATTTTGAGTAATAGTATTGGAGATGCGGTCTTTCCACACGTCAGAGAAAACGGAAGATTACTAGTGTAAATTTAATAATTAAAGATAAAATTATTGGGTTGTACAATCAAGCTATAAATTCGATAACTATTACACGTTGCATAATAAACTTTTAATATTGCAACTAAAAGACGACCTTTCCATAAGCCTACAGAAAGACGGTCTTTCCCAAACAATCTTCAAATACATGTTGAACTGATAATATTTTCAACTACTTGCATACCGACTCTGTCTCAATCAAATTTTAATATTACATTTTCGCTTGGGTACTTAAGTGTGCTGATATGATCAATTTTTAACCAAAGGTGGGGATTGAAACGGACCGAAGACAGAAGGAGTATATAATGTGAAGAATGAATCCAGTAATATTATATACTTACTATTACTTAGACATTCTATAATTTAAAATAAAATATCAGTTAAAATATATTTTGTACGATTTAATTTTGGATGCACGAAGTAACAAATAATTGATTAGGAGTAACATGTATGCAATTCAGCTGTAGTATGAGTACTCAATATCTTTCTCTCCTCCACACGCAACAAAGACGAAATCAAAAGCGTGCAAATCAATGTACTCCGTCCGTCTTTGTGTCTCACCTGCTCTATTTAATGTTCCTATATTATTGTACTCCATGATTCTGTGTTTTGAAATATGTTTTTTTCATTTTGCATGAATTGGGTTATAGACATTATTATTACTACACGTTGCAGGATAAAATTTTAATATTACAACTTAGATTTTTTACCTTTTATTATTTTACTTAAATCTCATATTTCCGTTAAGGTGAAACACCGTCTTTTCCAAGTCTTTGCCTATTTTCATTTTTGCAAAATTTTGAATGTTAATTAATTTAGTTAGAAACATTTAAACATTGAATACAGTAAAAGTGATTATTTTATAATATTTCATTCAAATTATTTAAAAAGCAATTATTTATGTGTTGATATTCATTTTTAAAGGTTATCAAAATTATATGCATCTCATTGCAATAAATAAACGTAAATATCAAATGAACTTATTAGTTTCACTGATTATAAAATATCCTCATTTAACAGTTAGTCGGTCTAAAACAAGACTTTTACCTTAAATGTATACATATTTCTATCAAAAGTACTCTATCATTGTTATAAAAATCTGACCAATTTGTTATTTCCAATGAGAAAGTCTTAGGAAAGGCGGTATTTCCATAAACTTATGGACAGTCCACAGAGGCTTTCGCGTTAGATGTAGTAATTCTTTTATAAAATTTAAATGCTATACTGTATTTTATAAGTTAAAACAAATAATAATAATATGTATTTGATGATGAAAATATAAAAATATATGGAGCATTTTTGTAAATCAGCTTTGTGTAGTTTATTTTCAGCTTTGTGCAGTTGCAGTACTAGTACGAAGACAGTACTCTGGAACTCTTTGGTGTTGGTGGAGTAAATGACAATCAATGGTGTTGGTGGAGTACAGTAAATGAATAGTGCAGAAAACGACAATGGTATTGGTGCTCAGAACTGATTATTGTTAACCGTGGCATCATTATTTTGGGTTTGTTGGAAAATGGGAAGCCCAGGTCTTTGTCACTAATTACTCCCTCTGTTTTTTTAATATTGGCACCTCATTAATATTGAAAGAAGAAAAAGTAAAATGAGTGGATGTAATAACCTTAAATTTGCCATAAATAGAAAGTGCCAATTAAAAAAAACATTCATTTTTAGTAAGTGTGCCAATATTAAAAAAATGGAGGGAGTACTATTTAATTTTAATCATATATTTAAATAGATATACTATAGACAATAATATTATCATATGTTATAGTTGGATTTGTCGTAATAAGTAATTTCTAAATATCAAAATATTTTTTATTGTTTTTATGCATAGTTAAATATACTTACAGTAAAATATATTTCTTGATAACAGTAAAAAAAATCTTTCTAATTTGAAATGGAACGAACGGGGTAGACTTTAAAGTGCAGGAAGCTTTAAAAATTACAAAACTTTACTATCTGCACACGACAAAAACTTTACTAGCAACGAAAACCAACTAGAAAAAAAAATTTGGAAATTGAATGCTAGCGCAGTGGTTGAAGTGTAGTGCTACTATCATGAGGTCATGGTTCAGTTCCCACCCAATGGAAGGAGAGGGATTTTATTAGGGACTTATTTGAGTTATTACCCAATTTTTTTATTTTTTATTCCAAAAAAACCAGAACAAAGGAGAAACAATCAATCTCCTTCTTTGCCAGCTCATTTTTTGGGCTCAATGTCCAAGGCTCAATTAAAGACAACTTTGCCAGCTCATTTTTTTGGCTCAATGTCCAAGGCTCAATTAAAGACAACCAGGAAAATACACTCAAGTATTCTATATTACCGTTTTCAAAAAATAAATAAATAACAAAACTAATACTCCACCCTAGTTTGATCAACTTAGAATATTATGGTACACCCTCCGTCCCAAATTAAATAATATAAGAAAGAATTTCACGCTCATCAAGAAACTAATATAATCGTTAATATGTTTAATTACATATAATTATGACATACAAAAAGTTACTTTTTAGAAACTATGTGTTACGACGAATCCAACTATATAACATATAATAATATTATTGTTTATATATCTATTTAAATATGTGGTCAAAGTTAAACAGTTTATCATGATGTTGTATGAAATGTTCAGTTTTATTTGGGATAAAGGAAATATTAATACATTTGTTATCATTGCACAGTATAGGAAGATACTCCACCCTTGTTTCCACCGCTCATTTTTCTGATTTCAAACACTCGCATAGGCTCTCTCTCTCCTCACCGAACCCAACGTACTCCACCACCCTCTGCACACAGCATTTACTCTCTTTCCCCCACCCATGCATTCATTGTATATTCTACTGTAAAAATTTGGATGAAATTAAAGGAATTTTACCAAAAATAAAAAATGTGTCAATATAAAAGAAACATTCAATTAATGTAAATGTTCTAAGTAAAGAAACAGAGAGAGTAAGTGGAGTACAGTTGTTCTGAGTAGTGGAGACGACATCTAAATAGTAGTGGAGTAGTGGAGTAGTGGAGTACTGCATTTAAACAGTGCAGTACGACAGTTCTGAATAGTGCACTACCCTAGAAAACCAAATGAACTCATTTAAGTGGAGTAAATATTTTTAGACATAAAATAAGTGGTGGAGATGGAACTCGGAGAAAGAAAAAGTACATTTGGTGGATGTTAGCAATATAAGATTTATCAAAATAAAAAATTATCCCAAAATAAAAAGTGATTACTTATTCCGTCCCAATTTTATTTGCACTTTTAACATGGTTTTTTATTAAAATTTGATCGCATGTTTGAATAGATATATAAAATTTATCATACATGGTATTGTTGAACTTATCGCAACAAATTTCTAAATATCTATATTTTTATTTGTCATTATTATCGTCAAATATATTTATTAAATAATATAACAATAATTGGGGTGGAAATAAAGTTGTAACATAGGGAGAAGATCGAAAAGAATATAAAATAAAGCAACGCACAAAGAGTATTTATTTCCAATTTGGAGGATAGCCCTACTTTTCCGGATCACTCACCAGCCACCAGCAAAAGAAAATCTCATGCTCACTCGGTTCCAAGTAAAATTGTATAAATTCAAAGATTCATTAAAAATTTCAAAAGAAATTAATATTTGAATAAATATATAAATAATAACATTATTGTATGAGATACGATAAAATTCATCTTAACATGTCATTTCTAAATACTATCTCGTTATTGTATGTTGTTGTATACATATCTACAATCAAACGTATATGTTGGAGATCGTAAAAAAAAAAAACGTACAGGGAGTATCAATCTTCCCAATTCACGATTCCCTTTTATTTTAAAGAAAAAAATCATATTTTTCTCTTAAATGTCTAATGTGGGAAGAAAACAAAACAAAATCATGAAAATCAAGTTTCTTGTCTTTTGTAAACATTAAAACGTGCAGGAATGGACAACAATAAATTAAGAGTACTATTCATTGACCATTTCGAATCCTTCTTCATTATTTGCTTTTGTCAGGGAAGGGGAAACAGAGGGAGTATTCTTTTGTACTTTTGGAGGAGTGACTAATAATGAGACACGAAAACGGAAATAATTGTGATAAATTGACATGATTTTTTTAAGTCACGACTACTTCGTCCGTATCAGATTAAACTACATTTTATTTTATGTCATTATTTATAATTTAATTTTTAATTACATATTTAAATAAATATATAACCAAAATAATATTATATATCATATGGTTGGATTTATAGTAACAAATAATATCTGAAAAATAATTATTTATTTATTTATTATTAAAAAATAATTATTTATTATTATTTCTAAATACTATCTTCGAATCTAATGTGAAATTTGGGAACTCTTAGGAAAAGGCCATTTATTTTCTTTTGTCACTCCGAAGATGATAATCAATGGTATTGGTGGACCCTTGTGCGCACCGAGTCCATACTGAGCCCATTGGTCCTGGTGCTGGGCTACCGTAATTTATCTTTCATACATTAGTTGGGATATCGATTGGTATGGGCTGCCGAGGGTGAGCGGATCATCACCTTTTGCCAATGGTATTGGTGGAGTAAATGAATAATGCAGAAAACAGCAATGGTATTGGGGAAATAAATTAATAGAGCAGAAAACAGCTGTAGTAGTGAACAAAAATTGTTGCTCACAGCTGATTATTGTTAGCTGTGACATAAAGAGGCATTGTTGTTTTGGGTTTGTTGGAAAATGGGGAGACCAGAAGGTCATTTTCACATTAATGTTTGTGCTTCTGTTCCGTCATTAAGATGATAATGTGAGATTGGGAGAATAGTTTGAACAGGCATGGATGAAGACCACCTTTTCTCTGTCCAAAGTAATAGTAGTAAACTCTAGTCTAAAGAATCTCCAATTATATTAGCATTTATAAATGGACCCCTATTCTTCTCCAATTTATTTTGAGCAATAGTAGTAGGAAAGCGGTATTTCTACGAGTTAGGAAGAACTGAAGATTATAAGTGTAAATTATAATAAATAAAGATGAAATTATTGTGTTGTATAATTTAAATATAAATTTTATATCTACGGCACATTGTATAATACATTATTAATATTACAACTCATTTGGATGCACGAAGTAACAAATAATTGATTAGGAGTACCATGAATTTGGTGGTGTATGCAATTCAGCTGTGTAGTATGACTGTATGGGTACTCAATATCTTTCTCTCCTCCACACGCAACAAAGACGAAACCAAAAGTGTGCAAATCAATATACTCCATCCGTCTTTGTGTCCCACCTGCTTTATTTAATGTTCCTATATTATTGTCTTATTTTAATGAGTCTTTCTCTCAAATGGTGTTTCAATAAGTCATGAAAATATCAAAATTTAAAGTATAAATTAGAATAAATTAAGATAAAATTTTCAGTTAGCATGAATTGGGTTATAAACATTATTATTACTACACATTGCATAATAAATTTTTAATATTACAACTTGGACTTTTTACCTTTTATTATTTTAATTATATACCACATCTTTCCGTAAGGTTATGGAAACACCGTCCTTTCCAAGTCTTTGCCGATTTTCATTTTTGCAAAATTTTGAATGTTAAAAAAAGGTGAAATGATTTTTTGTTCACCGACTACTTTTATGCTATTTTAATAACTAAAAAAATTTACATTTTTATTAGGACAAAGTCTTGGGAAAGACGGTTTTTCTATAGGATGGAAAGGCGGGGTTTAATTCGAATAATAAAAGGTAAAAGGTCTTAGTTGCAACATTAAAAATTTAGTATGTAACATGTAATAGTTATAAAATTTATAACCCGGTCCATGCAACCCGAAAATTTTATCTTACTTTCTTCTAATTTACACTTTAAACCTTGATCTTTCCATAACTTATGGAAAAACCGTCTTCCAAGAGACGTACTCTTTTAACAGTAAGACAGAAACAAAGGGACGGAGGGAGTACACATTTTCCAACAACCTTTCTATAATCAGTAACTAGACAACCACTAGCCACCGATTCAGATGGGCACATGCCTCTCCCCTAGCTTACATGAAAAAGACAGATTTTTCGATACAAGATTGAAATGGACGGTCAGGATCATCTCCATTAAGGAGGTTGTTGGTGGGTGACAAAGCTCCATCCGGATAACACCAATAAAGAATCCAAAAATGCTACTACACCCTAGGTACAACCTTAAATTGTATAGAATTTTTTTTAGGTTAATAAAAAAACTTATCTAATCATTAATATATTTAATTATATATAATTGCACTAAATAAAAAAATATTTTTGATAAATTATTTGTTACGATGAATTCGATTATATAACAAATGCTAATATTATTGTTTGGCTAAGTCTTGGGAAATACGGTCTTTCCATAGGCTTATGGAAGGATGAGATTCAATTCGAATAATAAAAGGTAAAAGGTCTTAGTTGCAACATTAAAAATTTAGTATGCAACATGTAGTAGTTATAAAATTTATAACTCGATTCATGCAACCCGAAAATGTTATCTTAATTTTTTCTAATTTACACTTTAAACATTGGTCTTTCCATGACTTATGAAAATACCGTCGTTCAAGAGATGCATTCTTATTGTTGTTTATATATTTATTTAAATATATACTAAAAATTAAAAATTAAATAATAACATAAAGTGAAATATTCAATTTGAGATGGAATGATGGGAGTATCTTCATGTTACCTACCACCACCACAAAACAAACATTAATAAATTTTGAGATAATTTTCCCTGTAGTTGCATGCCATAAGTAATTGATTTCACCATTTATTTTGAGGTAATTTTCTCTGTAGTTGCATACCTGGTAGCTGTACTCCTATAAGTAATTGATTTCACCATTTATATTATTGGTACCTCATACTCAGGATTGAAACGGACGGTCAGGATTTGAACATATTTAATACATCATCTGTCCCAGATTAAATTGAACAGAATTTTTTTTACGCATATTAAGAAACTTGTCTAACCGTTAATATGTTTAACTACGTATAACAGCGGTAAACAAAAAGTTACTTTAATGTATGGTCAAAAAATTGGATAGTAAATAGTGACATAAAATAAAATATGCAGTTTGAGCTGGACGGAGGGAGTATTTAGAATCTCAACTTCATGTGACAAAATCTCAACATATGAAAGTGTCGTCCCAATATTTAGAATTTCAACTTCATGCTCAAAGGTACAAATGCTGAACGTTTATATATTTACATGGAATTGTATTTTGATTTATAATTGTTCAACTCGTGAATGTTGAGGTCCCAATGTTGAACATTTTCACATATTGAGATATTTTTTTAAAGATAAAATTATTTTTTAATCCCTTATAAAGTATCTTGTATTATATTTTAGACTTCGTTTGCAAATCAATCATTAGACAATACTCACAAATTCAAAGAGGGTTTTTAGGTAAGAATAAGTGGTTTTTCAGTATAAAAATGGTATAATGATAATTTTACTAATTTAAAAATATTTTAAATAAAAAATTCCTAATTTTAAAATTTTCTTTTTCTTTAGTTTTTCACCACCGCCGTCGATGTCGCCTTCCATTTCCATCGCTGCCTTCAATTTTCATAGGCGAGCCTTCAATTTCCACCGCCACCTTCCGTCCCCGCCGTCTTCAATTTTGCGACTATGCAACCACAGCGACGGAAGCTCGCCGACTTCCACTTCCCCGCTGATGAGATCACGGCGACCGAAACCCTTCTGCAACTTCGGCGATGGAGACCTCCACCCGACGTCTCGAAGCTCTGCCAGTGGCAGATTGGATGGTTCCATGGCAGCGACGGAGAAGACGAGCAACAAAGACGCGAAGAAGACGAAGACCGTTTCTTTTTATTTTTTAAAACTAAGGGGTATAATGGTCATTTATTTTTTTGTCTAATTTTACCGTTGACTTTCCCTAAAAACCATATTTGGGGACCAAACAAATCGTTATGAATTGGTTTGGTACTGTCTAAGGGTTGATTTTCAATTGAGGATCAAAATATTGTATAAGTTACTTTGTAGGAGACTAAAAAATAATTTAATCTTTTTTAATTGACGCACTTATTATTTTTGGCAAAATTATTTCAATTTCACCAACTCATTTTACTCTTTACTTAGTACATCCAATTTCATTTAACATTCATTTTCTTTATCGAAATTTAAATAGTACCTAAACCTATAGTATAACTACTAGTGGAACGGAGGGAGTAACATAAAATATAGTACTCCCTCTGTCCCAACTGAATTTGCACGCTCATTATTATCATGTTGTTCAAGCAACATTTTGATCGTTAATGTGTTTACCTAGGCATAATAATGATAATTAAAAAATCGATAATAAGAAACTACTATGATAAATTGAACAATATCATAATTGTTCATATAGCTATTTAAATATATGGTCAAACTCTGATAGAGAATGACGTAAATAAAATAAGAATGCAAATTGAGAAGAGAGATGGGGAGTAACATGAATTGGGCAATTTCAGTTTCTCTCCTATAAATTTATGTTGCAGCACGCATTTAAGACTAAATCAGAGGGTGTAACGTGACTTGGACAATTCAGCTGTAATACAGTCAATTTCTTGCTCTCATAAATATATGCAATACAAACACGCAAAACACAGTAAATAAAGACAAAATCAAACACAGTAAATGATACACAGGTTTTCAGTACGTATTCTACATCCCCTTCCTCCTATATAAAACCTCTCCAGCCATTTCCTCTGCTTCCATCAAATCCCCTACCTCCATTAATGGATTCCACGAGCTTCCGAAGCTTCACCTTCTTCCTCATCACCGGCTTCCTCCTGTGGAGGGAAGGGCCATGGCCATAACTATCACCATGGCAATGCAGGTAAAGGGAAGAAGAAAAATCCATCTCCGGCGCCATCATCACCGCCCCCTAGCCCCGTCCGCCCCCCAAACCCGGGCGATGGGAGTGCGCCGGCGCCCCGGGAGGAGCTATCGGATTTGAAGGAGTCCAGAAAACTGCCGGAGTGGTTTCCCCTACAAGCCCAGCACCACCACCACCCGGCTTCTGCTCCTGAACTGGAGTGGGATTTTCTCTCTTCTCCTAGAAATTGCAATTCCCAGAGAACTACCATCTGGATTTCATATTAAAACAGCTGGAAACCCCGGTTGAAAGCATGTTGGAAATGAAAGAATAGACTCTGCTTGTCCATCACTAGAAGTTTTAAATAATAAAAGTATGAATTTTGAGGGCATTTGAAAGATTAGGGAAAAGAACAGAAGTAGGAGTAATGTAGGGTATTTCTTTGAATTCTGAAAAGTGTGATTGAATTATTGTTTTTGAATTTAAATATACTCTCATGCTTGATGCAGATACTGAGCCTTACTATGTCTATGCTGATGCTGGCTGTTTGTAAGGTAGTAGCTAAATCAGCTGAAGATGCAGAACAAAGTATACGACGTACTCCTGCGGTTCTCCTGTGGTCTTTTTGGGTCCATCCGAACCGGCGGCTCTTCCTGCTCCTGAAGCGACGGTAGGTATCTCCCCTAATTAGTGCTAAATCATGAGTAATAGTATCATTGCTCTCCATCAAAGCACTGATTATCTGGTGTTTATTATCTTCTTTTCTTTCAACCGACTTGCACTCTGGTTTAACCTATGATCACATGATTGTAAAAATTAAAATTTCTCTATATTTTGAGGGATGATGCTCCCTATATCACAGATCCAGGTGGTGATTTCTCGATAGTTTAATAACATATCTGGTGATACTAAAACAGGATCATCAAAGCAGATTATAAAATAATACTAGTAATAATTTCTACAACTAGATTGTCAAAGCAAGTTACAAAATAATGCTCCAATCTCCCACCCAATCTTTGAACAGAATACAAAATAATAAACTCCGAGCAAATTATAAAATAATAGTAATAATCTTCCCAACTAGATCATCTGACCAAATTACAAAATTATAGTAATATTTTCCAATTTAATCTCCAATATCGCCTGTATCTTCTTCCCCCAAATGGTATCATCCTTAATCATCTGCTATCTCACAGTTATCTAACAAGTATATACAAATATCAGTGAATTAAAAATAAGACTAAAAAGTGGACTTAATATGAACAAAAAATCTAAACATATTAGTAAATTTTAAAAATCTAGTGAGGATTGTGACTTAATAAAACTGGTACTTAGAGTAGGATTGGGAACTGGTAGTCCGTTAGAGTCAACATCATTCAAGGGTTGCTACAATGAGCGAGTAGATTAATAACAATTTCACATCAATCATTGTGCAAACTTAGAGTAGGACTGGGAACTGTTAGTCCGTTAGAGTCAACATCATTCAAGGGTTGCTACAATGAGCGAGTAGATTAATAACAATTTCACATCAATTATTGTGCAAAAATACGCATCTGAGTAATAAAATGTAGCCAAGTTTCATAGATCTACACCCGAGCACACTTAGATCATGACATGTATGGGAGAACTTGATGAACATGCACAACTATAGAACGACAAATATGGGGATTAAAACTTGATTGACTATAAAATACAGTAACCAGATAGACTCTAACAAATCTCAAAGATCACAGCTAGGAAATGTACAAAAAAATGCACAGTTAACAATTAAATCTAAGGGATTAAAACTTGATTGACTATAAAATACAGTAACCAGATAGACTCTAACAAATCTCAAAAATCACAGTTAGGAAATGTACAAAAAAAAATGCACAATTAACCATTAAATCTAACTTTAAAACATTGGGACAAAATCAATAATGACAATCAACCTCTACTTATGCTCTGTAAACCATAACAACGAAAGTTGATGCAGGAATGACTGACTACTCAAGAATAGTGAGAAGCATGAGAGTGATGTGACTTTAGCTGAATAAACTTGTTTTTCTAATTCAATATGTTTATCGAAATTCGGCGGAAGAGATTGAACGCCGAAGAGATTGAAATAGCGGTTGCATGCATATTTAACTTTATATAATTGATGATAAAATTCTATAAATTTTAGAAATTTGTAGATATAATCCTATTAAATTTCATAGTATGTTGGTATAATCCTACTATGTCTGGTGGTGGTTCGGCAGCAATAATTAGGTATAATGATACGCTAAGGGCAATAATGCCATTTCCTATTTTTAATTTTTAAAGGACATTTTTTCCATATGGGCTCCTTTCCATATATGGCAAATCCTAGATTATTTCATCCACTCAATTTACTTTTTGTATTTTCAATGCAATCCTCACCATTTATTTCCCTCTTTGTAAAAAGAAATGTCAAAAAGTAGGAGTCAATATTAGAGGACAAGCGGAAGTACCTAAACGTTAACCGGTTTTCGAATGCGTCAAAGAATGGTTCTGTGGTATTTTGGACTTCAATTGATGATTGCTTGTAATTAAACTAAGTGTTTTTTTCACAAAAAGCACAGCCCCATAATAATCACCGAAAGAGAAAAAAGAGAGTATGACGTATGAATGCAATGATACACAGGTTTTCAGTACGTATTCTACATCCCCTTCCTCCTATATAAACCTCTCCAGCCATTTCCTCTGCTCCCATCAAATCCCCTCCCTCCATTAATGGATTCCACGAGCTTCCGAAGCTTCACCTTCTTCCTCATCACCGTCTTCCTCCTGTGGAGGGAAGGGCCATGGCCATAACTATAACCATGGCAATGCAGGTAAAGGGAAGAAGAAAAATCCATCTCCGGCGCCATCATCACCGCCTCCTAGCCCCGTCCAGCCCCCCGGCGTCCATCTTCAACGTGGGGCCCTTCTCATTCTCGGGACCTTACTGCCAGCACAACATGGTATTCCAAGTAACCACCACCTGTGATCTTGCACAGAGGTGACATTAAATGGCGTTGAGCTAAACCCGCGTCCAGAGCGCTACCACATAAAAATCCTAGGTACACAAGGGAGATGACCTAACTGAGGGTAAGTCATGAATGTTTGAATGTGCCCTAAAACCCTGATAGAAATTAAAGAGAGCTTCTGCTTGTTGCCAGATGTTTAAGGAAGCCTCATAAGCCTCGGCTTGGTGATGATTCCATATGGTGGAACTTCGATTCTTCCAGAACGATCTAACGATACAGAAGGAGAGCTCAATATCATGTTGCAGAGGGTACTCTAATATCCATGAAGTAAGTCAATTGATAAAATTCCTTTGGGATGAAAAATCAAAACCCAAGTTACTGATTCTCCAGGTTCTCTGACTTGTTTCACACTGCTCAAACATGTGTGAGTTTGATTCCGAAGATGATAGACATGTGAGACAGGTTGGAGACTGGGTTACATTCCTCTTGAAGAGTGCCTGAGCAGTTGGCAGAGCGTCATTAAGGATTCTGCACACTAAGAATTTGAATATTACTGGTAAGTTCACATTCCACAGGTTTTTCCACAGTTTTGTGCCTACTTGAATTGCTTGAGTTTATATGATTGTGGAATTGAGTTTCTTGTGTCCCATAAAGGCTGCCCGTGACCAAATTTAACTGAATTATCACAAGTTGTGTAACCAGTGCATGTGACTTTATCAGTTTCCTGTTCAGGCATAAATTTAGGAATCCTTGTTTTAAGAATCTCATGTGCAACTGTATGAGGAAAAATTGTTTTCACTATAGACACTCTTCAGTTCTTCTGTTGGTCAGTAAGATGGGAGACTCTTAGATTTGAATATCTGGCCCCATGAATTCGGATTAGATAAAGGAATCTGACAGCCTGGAACCCAATTATCTGAAATATGAGCACGCCAAGCAACTGAGCAACCCCAGTTTGAGCCCTAATCCTCCTACCATTTTTTCCAAGGAATTCCTTTCTTTGACCGATCACCTCCCCAAATAAACCTTCTACCTTCTAGCTAATACTATAACCTTCTAGTTTATAGAGCTGATTTGGTCAAAGTAATCCTTCCGTCTCAAGTAGTACTATATTATCGTTTAAAAAACAAAAAAACTAACAAAATTAATACTCCTCTAATTTGATCAATGTAGAATAGTATAGTATTACATTTGTCATCATTGCACAGTACAAAAAGTACTCCGGCTCGTTTCCACTGCTCATTTTACGATTTTTCACTCCTCGCTCTCTCTGCACCGTAATCCACCTCTGTATTCATATCACCATTTCTAATTCTCAGCCTTTGCACTTTTTCCCAACCAAGCCTTCCCATCAACTATACGTACCCCACCGGCGGCGCCAGGAGGACCAAAAATAGCCTTGTCTCAAAGAACTCCAACAGGTCACATAAAGAACATTCTGACTGGATATATCCAGTCTTATCATATTTCAAACTTTGGAAGTCAGATCTTATGCAGATCTGTGGAGTCCTCAGCCCATATTCAAGTAAAGTAGATATAATACAACCAATATAGTCGATGCTTTAAAGGGGAGCAATGGTGTAGTTACTGATGACCTTGCACGGATTAGGGTAGAAATCCAGTGCACCAATATGTTGCTGAGGGATGAGGTCGGCTAGGACAGTATGAGATATTTGCCAGTGGCTTCATCGAAAGCCAAGCGTCGAAGGAGGGTGATGGCGTAACCCATGGCAAATATCCCATACTCTCCTAGCGGACCTCGTCCCTTAGCAACATATTGGTGCGCTGGATTTCTTCCCTAATTCATGTAAGTTCATCAGCAACTGCACCATTGCTCTCTTGAAGCATCAACTATCTTGGTTGTGCTATCTACTTTACTTTGATATGGACTGAGGACTCCACAGATCTGCATAAGGTTTGATTTTCAGAGTTTGAAATATGGAAGGATTGGATATATCCAGTCAGAATATTCTTTACGTGACCTGTTGGAGTTTCAAGGCAAGGCTGTTTTTGGTCATCCTGGCGCTGCCGGTGGGGTACGTAGAGTTGGAGAAGGCATGGTGGAGAGAGAGTGCAAAGACTGAGGATCGGAAATGGTGAGATGAATACAGAGGTGGAGTACGGGGCAGAGAAAGCAAGAGGTGGAAAATTGTAAAATGGGCCGTGAAAACAAGCAGGGGTACTTCTTGTACTGTGCAATGTTGATAAATGCAATACTATAATATTCTACGTTGATCAAATTCGGGTGGAGCTGTATTATCCTGATTATCTTTAATTTACTATTTTTAAAGTGAAATATCCATATATTTTTTTGAAAACGGTAATATAGTACTACTTTAGTGACTTGAGTGTATTATCCTGATTATCTTTTATTTATTTTTTAGTGAAAGATCCTGGTTATCTTTAAGCTATTACAAAGGAAAAAGTTGTAAGTGTTCTCGATTGTAACACCTCCACCCCTGTTTCGATGATTACAAATCAGCTAGACTTCTAAAATTTAACTAGTAGTATTACATCTCTAACCAACTACAAAAGAATTGAATAAATAATGACCCCATGTTATTATTTTTTAGGGTTTTTTTGGAATAATACCGTCTTACTTCATTCATTAATAATGAGATTGGTACATATTACATGGGAATGTGCTAGATCATGAGCCTCAACCATTTCTAGTCTATCTACCTTAAAAAATTGATAAGCTCTGGAACCCCGTCCCTATAATTGATAAGCTCTGGAACACCATCCCAAGGATAAGCTCCGGTCTATCTCCGACGACGACCAAGCTAATTCCCTGTGACAATTCGATAATTTTAGAGCAACAATCCGATAATTTCCCGGCGGTTTCAAGGTGATAATCCAACAATTTTATTATATTGTCTATTTGTACTCTTGTTCATTTTACAATATTCTCTATTATCAGAAAAAGTAATTTTTAACAATATAATAATAATTACTATGCAAATAAAGGTGGGGGAAGGAGGAATTAAATGCCACCAATCACTAAAAACTACACCAAATATCATCAACATTACATGGCCTCTAAACGTAACGTTAATCATTCGTTCTCGAAGCGGCGGTTCATTTCCCCATCGTTATTTTTCTTTTAGACTATATTCACCAGTGGCAAATTACTCTTCATTTTTTAATATTGGTACTCATCACCTTTCATTTTGGAGTACTTCTCTTGAAACACGGTCTATTTATAAGTTATGGAAAGATCAAAGTATAAATACAATTAGAAGAAATTAAGATAAAATTTTTGGGTTGCATAAAATGAGTTATAAATTTTATAACTACTACATATTTCATACTAAAACTTTAATATTGCAGCTAAGACCTTTTACCTTTTATTATTCTAATTGAATCCCGTCTTTTCATAAGCCTATGGAAAGACCGTCTTTCCCAAGACTTTGCCTTCATTTTGATAATATTAACATTATTTTATTTACACAATTTACTTTCTCCCCCTCTCAATGCATTTTTCTTCACTCATTTTATTTTTCCAAAAAAATGTCAATTATTTGGATGCCAAATTTTCATGGTTAGAGGGAGTAATTAAAATTTCATTAGACAAATGCCAAAATGAGAATGTGTCAAAATATCCTAAAGCTATGGTTAGAAGTGTAGAGTTATATTGAGAGCCATGGATTCTTCATTTTATAGTGGTCGTAGTCAAAGATGGAGATTTTTTAGGGTTGCGGATTCTACGCCGACAGTTGAAGTGAAATTTAGGAGCACAAGTGAGGGAAGGGGTGATTAAAGGTGGTTCTATCAAACCAGAGAAGGCACTTTAGAATCGCCTTCTCTGGCTTCGCCTTTGATCAATTTCGATCAAAGGTGGTTGAAATAACCGCCTTCAATAGGGAAAAAAATATGTTCCAAACCTGGATCCTATTTCTGCCCCTCCAAAAAAGAACTGTTGGAAACCTATCGATTTCTGGCAGAGCAAAGCCAGATACGGAAACTGACGTTAATACTGGAAACACAACAACATCATCAATAGTACTGGACAATCAACCCAGCAACACAAATTAGAGCGGCCTTAGATGGCGACTCAGCGGCAATGCGGTGGGGGATATTCAACAGCGAACACCTTCAAAAGAGCTCATTCTCCGACAGCGTATGTGAGTAGAGAAGAAGACGGAGCATAGGTGAGCTGAGGCAACGCGGCAAAGCAATTTGGGTGGTGGAGCAATTTGGACGGTAAAGGGATTTGGAGTGGTGGAAGAAAAGAGGGGGGAGAAAATGAGAGGAGCGCCAGAATCGGGGGCATCAGAGGAAAGAGGGAGGAGGCGGGCTGGAGAGAAAAGAGGGAGAGATGGGTTGGAGAGAAAAGAGAGGCGGTGGGGTAGAGAGAAAAGAGGTGGGGTTGGAGTGACGGAGGTGGTGGAGACGAGTGTAGATGACGGTGTCAGGCGTTCTTTGATCCGAATGAAAGCCACCTCGGCTTCGCTTGTCCATCGGAACTGGTTTCCTCGCATGCAATCTGTGAGCGGAGCCATGAACTCGCTGAAGTGTGGGACAAAATGCCTATAAAAGGAGGCGAGACCATGAAAGCTCCGTACCTCCGTGATTGACTTGCAATCCATCACCCGAGATAATATAGCCCAAAAATAGAACTTTAGGCGTCATGAATACGCACTCCTTCATGGTGACGGAAAACTGTCCAGCCCTCAAAACACGAAGTACCTCCCGTAGGTGCTCAAAGTGTGCAATCGGGTCGGCGTTACAGATGAGTATATCGTCGAAGTAAACGACGACAAAGCTACCAATGAATGGTCGTAGAAGCTGATGAACGTGCACGGGGCGTTAGACAAACCGAACGGCATCACAATCCACTTGTACAATCCATCGCGCGTCTTGAACGGCATCACTCATCGCTGGGTCACATACGGATCTGGTAATACCCGATCTTCAAGTCTAAACGCGAAAAAACCTTGGCGCCACTAATCTGATCTAGCAAATCGTTGAGGCGTTGAATGGGGAAGCGGTACCTCACTGTAATTTTATTGACTGCTCGGTTATCCACGCACATCCGCCGAGAACCGTCTTTCTTCGGCGTCAACAAGCAGGAATGGCAACAGGGCTCATGCATTCCCGAATGTGCCCCTTCGCGAGCAACTCCTTAACTTGCCTCCGAAGCTCCTCGTGCTGGCTCGGACTCATCCTGTAGTGCGGTCGGTGGGGAAGACTATGCTGAATATCCCGGAGTGGAGTAAGTCCGTCAGGCAGCTCGTCGGGGAAGATGTCCGCAAACTCAGTAACCGCAGACTCAGGAATGTCGGAAGCACATATAGAATGTCGGAAGTCTTCATCTCTTCCCTGAATTGCGCCATTGTTAACAAGTTCGTAGATTTCCCGCTTGCCCTTTCCCCGGAGCTGCTTGGAACTGCTTTCCCAATGGGCTTACTCGGCACCAAAACGATCTTCACCCCGTCAAACACGAAGCTGTAGGAGTTAGCCCGACCGTCATGAATCACCCTCCTGTCAAACTGCCACGGCCGACCAAGCAACAAGTGACACGCATCCATGTTCACCACATCACACCAAACCTCGTCACGGTATTTTGCCCCAACAGAAAATGAGATCAATGCGCGTTTTGATACCATCCCTTCACCACCACGCTTCAGCCAAGCGAGTTTGTATGGTTTAGGATGCTGCTCGGTTTTGACATTCAACTTCGTCACCGCGTCAATAACAAATTGGCACAATTTACTAAGAACAGTGCATGTCGATTGGAAGATGTTGTGTCGCAGCCAATCCTCTTCCGGTGCCTTGGTCGTTAAGCACGATCTACGCACATCCAATGGCAATCCCACGTCCCCCTCATCGAACTCTTCGTCATACACGGGCTGTTCGTCGACTTCCAGGTTCGTCAAAGATAAACACTCTTTTTCTGGGCTCGTCAAACATAAACACTCTTTTTTCGGTTCCGGCAAAGATAAACACTCTTTTTTTGGCCTTCCGGCAATCGGACTGTCGGTGACCTTGCTCTCCACTTGATGGCGCTTGCACTTGATGCTCCACACGTGAAGCTAGGGTTGTGGTCGGTCCAGGAGCCATAGGCGCGTCCCATCGGGTGTTAGCAAATGGGTTGGTAAATTGGGCCGTGGTGCTGCGGCGTGCTTGTTTCTCTTCTATGAGGGCTCGTTGAAACGCCGCGGCAAATAGAAATCGGATCAAACATGTTGACGGTTTTTGAAAGCTGAAGTGTACTCATCGATCGATGTACCGTGCGACGAGCTAATCTTTGGTTTCTTGCACGTCATTCCGCGCTAGCAACTCATAAAATTCGGAAGTATAAACGTTGATCGTACGAGTTCCTTGCCGTAAATTTTGCAAGCGTTGATACATTAGCCTTTGATAATTGCGGGGGAGGAACGCCGCCCGGAGCTGCTTCTTCATCTTCTCCCACGATGCAATTTTTGGCTTGCCTACTCGACTTTGGGTGATTTTTAATTGCTGCCCCGAAGCCTCGTTGCAGTTAGCGCGACACGCCTCACGTCGGGAACTCCCCAAAATTCCAGAATTTCCTCAACCGTTGAGAGCTGATCGAGAAACTCCATTGCTTGGAGACCGCCGTGAAATTCGGGGATATCAGTTTTAATCCCTGATTCCCACCGTCGACCTGCACCCTAATAGACTCGCTGGGGCCGGTGCTGGAACCGTGGTTCTTCGTCCAGCGTCTCCTCATCTTCCGACGAATCTGCCACGGAACCATGCGTCGACGACCATTGACCCTGCCTAGGAATTCGAGGCTGAGCATTGAGGAGGGCTGCCATTCACCGAGTAATCTCGTCCTCCGTGGTTCCATGGCCAAGATCCTCACGCTAGCTCTGATACCAAACTGACGCAGCGGAACCCGATTTCAATTGTTGATTCGGCGCACGAATACCCAATTGGAAACCCTTATGAAAATCTATTGATTAAACACAGTCGAATGCTAGATTGAGGCATAAAAAATTGAATTCTATAGCTTCATATATCTTCTGTTTTTATTCAAATGACATGAGGCTATATATATAGCCATTCCCCTAGAAGCCTAAAGGTTTCAATGGATTTTAAGAAGGCCACTAAAAACGAATACCCAAAAGGTGTAAAACTGAAAACCAAGAAAAACCAAAGGTTCGGTCATTGATGAATCAATTTCATTGATTAATCAATTGTTCATCAATGATTCAACATTCGGGCCGCATCACTCCGCTATTGGCATATATTCTCCCATTGCCCAATTAATAGCCTTCATATTCTTGTGTTCATTTGAGTCGGATTTTCCAGAATCGGTTGATCCGTACAAACCTGTGCATGTAAAGACTTCAACCTCCGAACTCTCTCCGTGTTCTTCTCAATTAACGCTCAACCATATACATACTATATGTATATATATAAAGTTTATATATGTATATATATAAAGTTTATATGTAGATCTTTTACTGAAAAAAAAAACAAAACAAAGATGACTAGGATATTACCGTTTAAAAAAAAACAAAACTAATACCCAGTTTGATCAACGTAGCATATTATATTACTACATTTGTTATAATTGTACAGTACACCACCCTTGTTTCCCCTACTCATTATTACAATTTCGATTTTTAACCCTCGCATAGGCTCTGCTATTTTTGCACACCGAACGTACTCCACCCTCTGCACTCATCTATTTCCAATCGCATTTGCACTCTAGATCTCTCTCTCACCAGGCCTTCTCCGTCAACTCTACGGACACCTTACAGCACTAAACCAGCCACCCCAATCGGCGGCTCGCCCAGAGCAGTGATGGCGGAGGGGCACCACCACGGGGGGCGTCGCCCTCGGGAGGAGCCTGTTCCCAAGGATCCAAGAAAATGGTGGGAGTGGCTTCACCACCACCACCACTGGCGGCGCCCTCCGCCAGTTTTGAGGGAGCGAAGATAAGCGTCGGAGCGGCTACGCCCGCAAATCCACCACCAGTTCCGAGGGAGCGAAGATAAGCGTCGGAGCGGCATCGCCCGCAAAACCACCACCAGGGGCGCCCTCATGAGGAGGACCAAAAACAGCAATGCCTCACAAAATGCCAACCAGTTAGATAAAGAACATTCTGATCGGGAAATCTCCACTCCTTCCATGGTTCATACATTGGAAGTCGGACCTTATACAAGCCGGTGCAATCATCAGCACATATCATGTGCACTCTATGCAAGGTAAAAGATGAGAGCAGAGGGTGGAGTATGTTTGGTGTGCAGAAAAAGCAGAGCCTATGCAAGGGTGGGAAATCGAAATCGTAAAAATGAGTAGGGGAAACAAGGATGGTGTACTGTACAATCATAAAAAATGTAGTACCAAAACATGCTACATTGATCAAATTGGGGTGTTAGTTTTTTTGTTTTTTTTAAACGGTAATATGGTACTGGTTGAGTGACTTGAGTGTATTATCCTGGTTATCTTTGATTTGTTTTTTTTCAGTGAAAGATCCATATATATACATATACACTTTATATATATAAAGTATTTATATATACACACTTTATATATGTATATTTTATATGTATGTATATGTATACATAATATGAATGTATATGATTACATATATACCTATGTATACCCATGATAATATGTCACGGTTCTCCTACTAAGGGTGCGAAGAAGGCTCCTCAGTTATAGGTTTAATATACTTAATCCTTTATCTTTGATATATTTTTTTTTTCAGTGAAAGATCCATATATAAACTTTATATATAAATATATACATATACACTTTATATATATATACATATACACTTTATATATATATATAAAGTGTATATGTACATATATTTAAAGTGTATATATAAACGTTATATATACACTCACTTTATATATGTATACTTTATATGTATACATATGTACATATATATGTATATGTATACACGGTTCACCTATTAAGGGTGCGAAGAAGGCTCCTCAGCTATAGGTTTAATATTCTTAATCCTTAGCTAGGTTTGTGATTTTCTCAGGTTGGGAGGAATTGACTATATAAGTTGAGACTAGGTGGTTAGAACTGACTGGAATTTCCACCATATTTTAAGAAAAAAGGTATCAATGATATCAGAGAAGTGTCTGAGATAAAGTCCGTTCTGTAAGGATGGGTATGTCATGTTCTTTAAGCTTTTCCAAACCTTATTTTTTAAATAGGTTAGTACAGTTTTGGGGGGAACCATGACTGCCCAGATATGCTGTTTTAGTGGCATGTTTGCTAATGAACAAGTTACTTTTACTGTAGTTGATTTTCTGTCCACTTGTTTCTTCAAAGACCACAAGGAAAGCTTTAAGTCTAGTGAGTATGTGAGGTGTGGCCTGTATAAAGACTATTTTGTCATCAACATAAGACAAATGGGAAATAAGCTCTACAGAATATGGCATCTTAAAGTTGCTCAGTTAAAGCAAAACTTGAGTGAACTTGCTTAAAAAAGAAGAGGAGAAAGGGGATTTCCACGCTTAATTTCTCGTGAAGAGAACCATGCAACAAACATATTTCTCATAAAGATACTAATAAATGAGGTGCGAAACCAAATTGAAGCAAGATAGCAGGTAAAAAAAACCATTTGATTCTTTTAAATGCCTTTGCCAGATCCAATTTGATAATGCAATTCGGATACTGGTTTTCATTGTTCCAAATTGTTGCCATTTCCTTTAAATAAAGGACGTTGTCAACTATTCTTTTCCTTGCATAAAGGCTGATTGATTTTCTGAAATCGGCTTTGGCATCAAGTTGCAAATTCCGTTAACTAATACTTGGACAAACTAATTGGCCCGTAGTCTCCAAGTGTGACAGGAACTTTTTTTTTTGTCTGGAATTAGGCATATCCATGAGCTGGATATTCCAGGTGGGTTAGGGCCACCTTTCATGAATTCCTGAATTTCATCTAATAGATCTATTGTGGTGGTTTTTCAATTTTGTTTGAAAAAACTAGGGGTATAACCATTGGGGCATGGAGAGCTATTTTATCTTTAGTTTGCATATTTCCTTTGACAAAATGGTAGAAATCAAGTTCTTCATTTTTCATTGAAATTAAAGATTATCATGTGCTACTAGAAACGTCCACTAACGTTTGAAGGTAGAAAATCTGGGAATTCTTCTTTGCAATCTCAAGAGACTTGCTCGACTTTACGAAACTAACTAGCAAGTGAGAAATTTTGAATCAAAGTTAACTGGGTTGAACTTGATAACATATATTTGGAGCAAATAATAATTGAGAACATAACAATAAAATGGCAAAGTCTTGGGAAAGACGGTCTTTCCATAGGCTTATGAAAAGATGGGATGTGATTAGAATAATAAAAGGTAAAAGGTCCTAGTTGCAATATTAAAGTTTTAGTATGAAACATGTAGTAGTTATAAAATTTATAACCCGATTCATGCAACACGAAAATTTTATCTTAATTTTTTCTAATTTACATTTTAAACCTTGGTCTTTCCATAACTTATGGAAAGACCGTCTTTCAAGAGACGAACTCCAATAAAATTTGGAATGAATTGAACGGAGCGAAATTGAAATATATAAACTATTTTTAATTTGAGCTATAAAACAATGTGCAACAAATTTGTTTCGTAAAAAGAAAGGAAAGTAGAGTTAAGAGTTGCTGACATTAATCAAATTTTGCATTATCTGAGTCAGAGTTGAGCAGTGGATATCGGCTTCCTCCCCCGGAGATTAGAGACATTGTTGATGCTCCACCTCTCCCTGCACTATCATTCTCTCCACATAGGGATAAGATACTCTTTCTCAAGCGGAGATCTCTGCCTCCCTTGTCTGAGTTGGCTAAGCCGGAGGAGAAGCTAGCTGGTGTTCGAATTGATGCGAAATGCAATTCCAGAAGTCGCATGTGAGTGGTCTTGCGCTCATGTGTTACCAGTTATGATTCTTGTTAGAATGGATGGAGTTGTTCTTTGCCTTACTTAAAGCTTGGGAATTAGGATGTATATAAATTCTACTTTGTTTTATATTTTTGCCCGGAGTGATCAAGAGTGCTATATTTCTTGATTCAGGTCATTTTACACTGCCATAGGCATCCACCCACTCAACAGTGATGGCACCTTAGGTCCAGAGAAGGAAATAACAGGTCTTCCAGAAGGTGCTAAAATCAATTTTGTTTCGTGGTAAAGTCTGCGCCTGGAACTTACTATGTAACTTTACTCGAAGCTACTTTTGTTTCAAATGCTTAATAATCGATTCAATATCTGGTGCTCTGGGTATTTTTAACTTTGTTCTTGTTGGTGAAAATTAATCTTTTCCCCGTCCGGTTCAGTTTCAATACTGTTCCTATCTCGATAGGTTTTCTTCTAGGGCTCAGCTATACAGTGCTCGATCAACTAGTGAAAGTTGATGTGCATGTTATGTGCGTTTGACATTGTCTTTTAATGGTGTGTTACTTGTTATTATCTGCCTAATTAGTTGCGTTCTCGGTTACCTTGACAGAGTCATTGTGCATACTTAAAATTAGATGACTACTTTCAATAGAAAAAAAAGTATATTCCAAGTAATTTACACATCTAACTTTGTTCTCACAAGAGTTAAGAATGTTGCACTGATCATCTTGCAAAAGTTGTCCTTTTGTAAATCCCGTTGGACCTTTTAATCGGGAATCTTGACGTCATTGATCTTTCATCTTAACAGAGGTATTTCATGGTGTGACGATTTACTTGCTTTAGTGTACGAGTCATGGTATAAAACTCACAAGATAAGAACGTGGGTTATTTCTCCTGGATCCAAGGAGGGGACAAGTCCACGTATACTATTTGATAGGTCATTAGAAGATGTGTACTCTGATCCAGTGGCGGAACCAGAGAAAATTTTCATGGGAAGCTGGAAAATTTTTGGCGTCCGGCGTGCAGAGGCGACGGGACGAGGCAGCTTTAGGCAGCGCCGTGGCGGAGACCTGGTGGATGACCGACTGAGGAGGATGCTCTGCTCTCGTTCTAAAATTTAATGGAAATGGATTATTGGTTTCATGGATTGGGCTCAGTTTTGGCCCAATCCATTTCTCCATTTCATTTTTATTTATTTTTTTCATATTACAAATGAAACGATGTCGTTTCACTAACGTGAAAACGACGTTGTTTTATTACTAAGCATGAGGGGAAAAAAGGTAGAATTATGAAAAAGATGGTCCATACAGCCATCCTTATTTAACCACATAAGTTTGACATCACCCAACTGACGTATCTCTTTGAAAGGCCCGTTTTCTATAATAGAATGGGAACCCACCTCCTCCGATATCTCTTTGTGTGCGCGCTCTCTGCGGTAGCCCCCAGACATTCCTTTCCCTAGCTCTGCTATCCAAACCATTGATTACATCCATTATATGAGAAAAGGATAAAGGTATTTGTTCCATCGTAACGGCACATCTCGCACACCAAATATCCCATATTACAAAACAAGCAAGCTCCCGATCCTCCTTTTGAGGTGCGATCAGAAACCAATTTTGTAGTCATAGCTTGAAAGAAATTGGAGTTGCTGTACTAAAGTGTAATCCTAATCTACTATGCCTCCACACCTTCCTTGCTATATCACATTTAAAAAGCATATGCTCTATTGATTCGTCATCCGTGGAACACATTTGACATTTCGTGGACAGTAACAAACCTCGTTTCAGAACACTTGGAGATATTTGGCAAGCATCATTTATCATTCTCCAAAGAAGGAACTGTATATCCTCTGGGATGTTTGCATTCCAAATTATTTTCCACATTTTAGAATCAGGGTGTGCGTGTGATACCGACTGTGTTGAGGATGACAGTATGTCCCGATTAACAGCTTCCCTAGCTGTGTAGTAACCTGTCTTGACCGAGTATTTCCCTAGAACATCCTTATCCCATGCCAAGTAGTCCACCTCTCCAAAACATTGTGCGGGTATATGTATTTTTTGTATTTCCCTAATTATGTGGGTTGGGAAAATTATTTTGAGAAGCGGCATTCTTCAGGATCTTTGTGCGTCGATAAGATCAGAAACTTTAAAACTTAGCAAAGGAAGGATAGACGCTTCGTACTTGATTGGATTAGAATGGTTCGGAATCCAATTCTGTTGAATGCCCACTGTTTCCCCAGTCACAATCTTCCACTTGAGATGGGGTTTGATTAGTTCCAGTCCCCAAAGTATACCCCTCCATCCGTACGAATCACCATGTCTTCGTGTCGTATGTAGGAAGTCCTTATTCCTGCAATATTTTGTGAGGAAGAACTTAGAAAAGAAGGAATCTTTGGTGGTTAAAAGCGTCCACGCTTGCTTTCCTACCATGGCTTGATTCATTGCCACCGTTGATCGCATCCCTAATCCACCTATCCATTTGGAATCGCACAACTTATCCCAGGATTTCCAATGTATCCCCCTTCCATCTGGGTCCCCTGCCCAAATAAACCTTGCCATTTGCTTATCAATCTCCTTGGCAATAGTTTTCGGAATCCTGAATGTCCCCAATGTATACTGTGACAGGGAACAAAGTACATGCTTACACAATGTAACCCTGCCCATTACCGAAAGATCGGACTTTTTCCACGTTAATGTCTTTGAAAGAATACTCCTCCGTAACCCATTGAATAAAGCGACTTTGGAACCCTTGAAATTAATTGCATGTCCCAAATATTTTCCTTGGAGAAGATTTGGCTTGATGTGGAATCTCAGTTGAATCAAGTTCTTGGCAAAGGCATTTGCATTTGGACTAATAAGAAAAGAAGATTTCTCAAAATTCAATCTCTGACCTGAATAAGCTGCGAATAAATTCAAAGCGGCTGCAAGTTGCTTCATAGCTGGTTCTGTGACCTCAAAAAACAGTATACAGTCATCCACGAACATCAAGCTTGAGACTCTTGGTGCTCCCCTACCACATTGAATTCCCCTACACACTTGTTGAAAAGGTGCTGAAGCAATAATTGAAGACAATGCTTCTTGGCGGAGGATAAACAGGAAAGGTGACAGGGGACAACCTTGTCTTAAACCTTTTTTGGGCTTGAACGTTTATGATAACTCACCATTAAATTTTACAGAGTAGGTGACAGTGGTGACACACTCCATAATCCATTGAATCCACTTTATTGGAAAACCCATCCAGCCCATAACATTCCTAAGAAAATCCCAGGAGACCCGATCATAAGCCTTACTCATATCAATCTTTAAAGCCGCCAGGGCTACTTTCCCTGTCTTATGCTTTCGGACTTTCTCAATCATTAGAGAATTCTCAACTATCGATCTACCCTGTACAAAGGCTGCTTGATTACCAGAAACTAAATACCCTATAATGCACTTTAACCTATTTGCCATAACCTTTGCAATTATTTTATACTTAACATTGCATAAACTAATAGGTCTTAAATACTCAGGTTTTGTTGGTACCTTATTCTTGGGAATGAGTGTGATGTTAGTATCATTCCAATCGTTGATCATTCCCCCAGATATAAAAAATTCTTGTACTGCATTGAATAGATCATCCCCGACCTGACCCCAATAGTATTTATAGAACCCCGCTGGAATTCCATCTGGTCCCGGAGCCTTTCAATTTCCCATTTGAAATACTGTTGATTTCACTTCCTCCACTGTCACCCGATCAGCTAATTGTCGTTGTACCGAACTCACTTTCTGCTCTATAAGGTGTAAGATGTCTGTGATCGTTGTTTCCCCAAATGCATCACGTGGCATTTTCGATTCATTCACAAAGACCATACTGATATGATCCATCACCATCTTCCGCAACTCAATTGGGTCGGACACCCACCTTCCTTGATTATCCACCATTTGAGTGATTCTATTCCTTCCTTGTTTCTTCTTTGCCCAATGGTGGAAAAAACTTGTATTCCGATTACCTTCTGCATCCCACTTTATTTTTGCTCTCTGCCTCCAAAAATCAAGTTGTTGGGTGAGGAGATCATCTAGATCCTCCACCGATCTTCTTGCTGAGTTGAAATTATTATTGAACTAGAGGCTCTCTATTTCCTTTTCCTTCCACCGAATCCTTTTGGCCAATACACCCACATTATCCTTACTCCAATTACTAAGCTCATTCATAGTGGATTGTAGCTTCATTTCCAACCTAGACCTATGATACTGTGGTGATGAATGCCCGGCACTACCTCCAGTCTGAGACCTTATCCGATGTAGATCAGTTTTCCAAATATCAGTAATAATGTCGCTAACATCTTCCCGGCGGGTCCAGAACACCTCAAATTTAGGCCTTTCACGATTCCTCCTACCCAGGGCCAAATGTTGTGTGTTCAAAAACACTGGCCCATGGTCCGATCTATTCAAGTTTTACTTGCGAAGCCTATTTCTCTTGCTTGTCTCAACGTACCCTTCTTTCAACCACAATTGCTTTATTCTATATATACATAACTTGTAAAGTATTGGGCTCTAATACAAACTTTAGACGGGCCGCCTAAGCATATATTACAGATTAAATACAAACTCGTTTATATTTAATGATATACTTATAAATAATAATATTGCACATATTATAGATCATAAAATATAAAATTCTAAAATGATTTGTAGTTTGGCAAAGTCTTAGAAAATACCATCGTATGAAAAGACGATGTTTAATAATAATAATAAAATGTTGAAGGTCTTAGTTGCAATATTAAAAGTTTATTATGCAACGTGCAGTTGTTATAACGTTTATGACTCGATTAATACAACCCGAAAATTTTATCTTCATATCTTTAAATTTTCCGTTTCAATCTTAGTTGTTTCATGACTTATTGGAAGACCGTCTTTCATGACTTATGTAGTTTTCTATTATAACTGGCAAAAATAAATATTAAGGCAAAGTCTTGGGAAAGACCGTTTTTCCATTGGTTTAAGGAAAAACTGAGTTTAATTAGAATACTAAAAGGTAAAACGTCTAAATTGCAATATTAAAAGTTTATTATACAGCGTGTAGTAATTATAAATTTTATAACTCGATTCATGTAACTCAAAATTTTTATCATCATTTCTTCTTATTTGCACTTTAAACCTTGGTCTTTCCATGACTTATGGAAAGACCATCTTTCAAGAGACGGACTCAAAAATTAATATCAATTGAAATGAACTCATCTTTAAAAAAAAGTAAAATTGAGACATAAATTATAAATTTTCTTAACTCATTATCTATTTAATAGTTAGTAAGTACTTAAAATAAAAAATCAATTTTTAAAATAGAGTCAAATTTATTTTAAACATTAATTCAAAATAAATAAATGTCAATTACTGTTATACTCGAGTTCATGAAACTATTTTATTGAGCCAATTTAACACCATCGTTACTCTTGTCAAATAATTAGATGCATTTAAATATAATTAATTGCATGAATATAATATATGTTGAGATCAAATATGATATTAACATAAAATCCCAATATTGTATATATATATATATATATATATATATATGTATACACCAATAATAAACTATTCATTTTTCTTCTCTACATACAAATCGATTTCAATAAAAAGAAACAAGTTACGTAAAATCAAATAACGGAAAATCAAATAACAAAATTGAACGAGCAATTAATATATACAAAAATAATAGACTTTTATTAATTAGTCAAGCATACAATCGAAAAGCTTAAATTATAAATAATCAAAGCATAAATCATGTTTCAAGTAATGATGGAGTCACGAGTAACACTCGCTGCCCTTGAAACGAATGAGTCCCGTCGTGGACATCGTTCCCTAGGATAAAACCATCGAAGGTAACAATTAACACGTAAGAGTTACCTCGGATTCACGCAAGGCCCGAAGGACTATCACCTCGACAGAGCGTCAACTGGAAACTTCGAGAAAGACAGAAAGAAGACTCAAGTTTAGAATATGGAGGGACTTGAGAAATGGTGTGTAATTTCTGAATGACTTAGAGGCTCTATTTATACTGCTCTAAGAGACCCTAATCATGGAAACATGATATTCTGATTTTCTGTAATTAGAGAAGAATATTCTCCAATCACCAACTCATCAAATTCGAGACATTCCATGAATACTCGAATCAAATCTGCTGGAAATGGAAGAAATATTTGCACAAATATTCTTCATCGTATTAAACATGGTAAACCGCATATTTATTTAAGACAAGATATCTTACAAAATATGGAAGAATTTTGTTCTTATCTCTTAAGAATTACACACAAGCAATTCCATTTATACTATGCGGTTGGGCCTTCCAGAGACTTCCATGCGGTCCATACGCATTTTGGACAGTCTAGAGAAAAATTAATCTGGGCCAATTTCCGCATAATTTTTCTCTTTCAAGAGTGACATTTCAAACATCCATATCTCATTCACCCTTGATCCGTTTTGAGAGTTTAAATAGTCGATTTTATAGTACTCGCGGAGTAGAACTCAAAAATGACATCCACCGACCCAAAATCTGTTTGGGTCCCACTCTAAATGAAGCCCAAAAAGTTGACGAATTTCAACCCTTTAACCATCATTTTCCAACAATCCCCCACATGAATAGATATTGATGTAGGAATCAGAACAATCACGTCAGACACAGAGTTTGACTTGATGATAGATTCATTTCGACGGCATAGATGCTGCATAGGATAAGTAGGTGTCACCCTTTGAACTTTCCCTTGAGAGAGTACACTTAGCCCACTGGTTAGGAAGTAGACGCGATGTCCTTGAACTTCCCCTACCGCTTGTGTGAACGACAATGCACTTCCCACAGACATCTTTCCTAGCCCTTGCGCTTTCCTCGGTTGTGTCCATTAATCAGGCCATGGCACACGCCTAGTTCTGTAAGGTTTCTAAGGAATTGCGTCCCAACAATTCCCTTTCGAAGCGGCCACACTTCTCGCTTACATAGGTGATTCTTAGCGTAAGAGCAGTTCCGTAAGCTATTGCGCTCTTTCGAGTACTACATACTCGATGCCTTGAATCATTAAAAGCAATTTAATGCTTAACCTCCATTCACATCACTGTTTCTTCATCATAGGAATAAGACAGGAGGCATGAAACCCCCACAGTGATCGCGATGGGTCTTTGCAGTTTAGTTGTCCCTTTGAACCTAGATCTTGGGATCTCCAGTCACATAGGTTGGGTGTCCATGTACGTAACCCATCATTTATTGGACTTAGTCATATTCCTTTCGATGAGTTCTCAACTAACTCTCGATTCAATTTCTTCGTCAAGAAATCGATTGAATCCTTTCGTCAAAGAATAACAACTCTTATCATATTGACCTTACGTAGTCAACACCGATAATTCTCGTAGAGAGTAGTCGTCCAATGGTAAAGTGTCTATGTCGAGACACACCATCATCGATATGGATTTAAGCTACAAGCTTTACGCTACACCAATAAGCATACAAGTGCTTTGGTCATCCTAGGGTATATCTTTCCCAATTTTTTCCAACACAATGGACATAGATTCCTCTATGAATCTAGCATGAGAGAACCATTTCTCTAGACAACTCAAGCCATATCCACGAGTCTCACACACAGCTTGTTTCCAGTGATCTTTTCTAGATTACTCGTGTATCATCTTACTATCCATTGTAAGAATAGTCTAATGTGCACTTTAATAAGTACAACAGACTATCAATGACTCTTGAGTTCTCTTCTTAAGAGACACCTCACCTTTACAAAAAGGTAACTCATAATGTTTAGAGTCATTCCATTGAATACGACATATCTCCAAGAGACTCAATCATCGTATCAATTTTACTATCAATGAGAAAATCATAAATCAAAGACATAAATGACATGGTCATTTTTCGTGTCTCTTAGCGTATCTGCCTTCATCAAACTCATTGATTTAATATCACTGGCTAGAACAATTAGTTTGGTCACATGATGGATCATTTAGGAGCATTGAGCTTTTCATTTTTGCTCTATTCAGATTTTAATATCTAAGTCTCCAAATAACCATTTAGGTCCATTAGATGCACTTCTAGCTTTCACAAAACCTTGATAGCAAGTACCACCACCCTTGGACTCATTCTCACGTCTAGAGAACACCCATCAAGTACACAAATATACTTACTAATTGTTCAAATCTACTAGTACTCTAGTGATTTGCACTCATGGTAGATCAATCTCTCTATTGATCACCACTTTCCACAAAAATTATTTCATGGAATCTCGTTTCCTTCGTTGGTTTATCCCTGATCCTTAATGATTTCATCTATTGACTCTTAAGTCCATTTAAGATAAATCAAGATCTTTAACAGAAACTTCCACAAAATACACTTTCCATCAAGATATATTTCTAGTTTCTGCATAATATTTCTTGTGAATTTCAAGAAATTGATAGCACTTCAACATTGTGCATATCTAGTAAAGATACTGTTTAAGTATTACTTTTACTACATTCGCAATATGCCAACCCACACATTCGAAAGAACTTTTAGGATGGCTCTATGAGGAGCTTTATTTTTCTCCTTCTTGGGGTATCTTATTTAAAAGATCGCCAGCCAACTTAAAGGCTCCCCCACAACGCTTGATCATTTCTAGCAATTTCCTTCAATCACCAAATGACCTTGCAAATGTCTACTTTGTGAATCACATTCCCATAGGATTCTATGTATTCACATCATGGTCACAGATAACCTCATATGTTTTCTATGCATCACGCAAGTGGTTTCGTTAATATACAAACCCAACTTACTAAAAGTCCGTGTGTTCAATAATGAATCAAACACTAGGTTCTTACCCATAAAATTTATTTAGGGCTTGATCCTTTCAACAATCAAAACACCTTCATGTATTGATCTTTTATCGTGAAAGTCTCTCTTATTCCTTCAACTCCCTTGGAATTAGAGATAACTAAACTTTCCGATCTCAATTAATCGTTCTTCCTCGCATGACCAATACTACAACCGATGTAGTATCAATCAATCGAGGATTCGATTAACTCTCACTAGGGCGCAGTGTGAGTTTACCAACTCCACACAATTTCATGCCCATTTTAAAGCCAAGTTTCAGTACAACTGAACTTTACTTTCAGACTACTCAAATCAAACTTGAGTGTCTTTATGCTCGAAACACATTCAAGTCTATTGCTCGACTCAAGTTTGAGTGCATTGCTAGACTCAATTTCGAGTTTACCCTTTTGGTTCGAGTTAAAGTCCTCCTGACTTGATCAACTTGATTCAAATCTCTCGTGGCGACTTTTTCACTTCAAGTACCTATCAAAATTCATATCTTCGTTGAATTTTTAGGTTTTCGTCTACCCCCCACATTAGGCTGGTTTTATTAAACATCCACACACATGTTAAGTTTCTCAAAACTTGTGTCTTGGGGTTTCTAGACTAACTGTATTAGGATTCCTCATCTCAGAATTCTAAGGCCTTCCAACCAAAAATCTAGAGAATTGACCAATTGTCTTGGGATTCCATATCTCATGATTCTTAGATTTTTCAACCATAAATCAAGAGATTTGACCAAAAGTCTTGGGATTCCCATTCTCAAGATTCTTAGTTTTCACAACCAAATTCTTGAGATATTTCCCTCAATTCTTTGATTACAAATAATCAAAGGTTTTTAGCATAGTCATGATAACTCATGCTTTAGGGTTTATACCATGGTTCACAAGAACCAATACCCTAGACATAGTCGTAAACTAATGTCTTCATGTTCACATTTTTCAGGTCATACAAAATAACCAGAATATGTTGAACTTCGAGCCCATATGCTCTATCTGTGCAATCTAACAATTGTCACTCGTGAGTCATATGCTCGTAAACGATCAATCAAGATAGCCAATTATTGGGACAAGCCTTCTCAAACCTTTCATTGCATCAAAAGGGCACTTTCCCAAACAATTAATATAATCATAGCATATAAAAGCATAACCCAATTTTAGACACAACATAGATCTAAAATTTTTGTATATGCAGCTAAATCAAGTACCTAAATGAACGAGAATACATCATGGATCAAATAACCCAATGTCACATCCTTCATTCATGCACAAATATATTACACTCTTGCCGAGAAATGTCATGTTTAAGTGCAAATGAAGTTTACCATTTTATCGCATGCGATTCTCAGACCAAGCATATAAAAGTCATGAATCACTAGCAGCACATTCTCACACAAATATGGTTTAAACCTTTAACCAACATGAGCAGCCCACACAACCAAATTACTATACCATGCAAAATAGGTATTTCAACATTTGATCAAGTATTTAAACAAATACTATAACATTTTGAGGGCTTAGGAAATTTAAACATGTCTCATAATTTCCAAACATATGTACTGCTTTAATGTAATTGAATAATAATGTCTGATCTCATATTCTAAACTCATGACATATTTTTTTCCAAATTTAATCCAATCTTTCATGCAAAGAATCAAATATGATTTCTTACCATACCAACATTTAATCTCATAAGCATGAATATCATGGAATTAACATATTTCCATAATTACGCCATACATGCTCAACTCATTTTCCCACATAATTAAGGGATTAATATAACCAAATCCATTTACTATCAAATTCGATAGCCTTAGTGTACTGGACATATATGTGCACATATTATTCACACAACTCTCTTTGTAACAAAATCATGTTCACGTCCAGATTCACGCAAATGGTTATCAAATATAATTCAAGCAATATATGTATATATAGCATATGCCATGATTCACTTTAATTAACGTGTATACGTACCATAGTTTGCAAAACCGTGGTTAGACTCTTGATTCTTTCATGTTGCCAAGCAAATCCTGTCGTATCTCCATGCCTAGTTTCCCTTCCATAAGAGATATACAACTGTGTATACTCGGATTCACCAATGCGTACATACAAAAGATTTCCATCGTTAAATATATGTACAAATCTCAAATATCGTAGTATAATATTTTAAATAATTATACATAACAAATTGCTCAATATGATTTTGTTGTAAATAACCAAAACCATTATCATGCATAATTTTGCAAACATACAATTTCCATAAAGCATGCAATCCCATGTGATTTGCGCAGAATTACAAATCATATGCATATTTTCGATAAATATGGCATGCAGATGGTATGCCGATTAATGAATATATCAGGCAAGTCGAGCAAGTAATATATGCATTATTACCTTACATAAATATTCTGCAAGTAATATATGCATACCATATTTATGCAAGCATTATTACCGCATGATTATTTTGACTACATCATGATTCTTCACGCATGCATCTTTTGACCAAATCAATATAAATCAACAAATATCATTCGTTTCAAGACTGTTGGACATATATTGATTATATCATACGGAAAATCAAATAACAAAATTGAACGAGCAATTAATATATACAAAAATAATAGACTTTTATTAATTATTCAAGCATACAATCGAAAAGCTTAAATTATAAATAATCAAAGCATAAATCATGTTTCAAGTAATGATGGAGTCACGAGTAATACTCGCTGCCCTTGAAACGAATGAGTTCCGTCGTGGACATCGTTCCCTAGGATAAAACCATCGAAGGTAACAATTAACACGTAAGAGTTACCTCGGATTCACGCAAGGCCCGAAGGACTATCACCTCGACAGAGCATCAACTGGAAACTTCGAAAAAGACAGAAAGAAGACTCAAGTTTAGAATATGGAGTGACTTGAGAAATGGTGTGTAATTTCTGAATGACTTAGAGGCTCTATTTATACTGCTCTAAGAGACCCTAATCATGGAAACATGATATTCTGATTTTCTGTAATTAGAGAAGAATATTCTCCAATCACCAACTCATCAAATTCGAGACATTCCATGAATACTCGAATCAAATCTGCTGGAAATGGAAGAAATATTTGCACAAATATTCTTCATCGTATTAAACATGGTAAACCGCATATTTATTTAAGACAAGATATCTCACAAAATATGGAAGAATTTTGTTCTTATCTCTTAAGAATTACACACAAGCAATTCCATTTATACTATGCGGTTGGGCCTTCCAGAGACTTCCATGCGGTCCATACGCATTTTGGACAGTCTAGAGAAAAATTAATCTGGGCCAATTTCTGCCTAATTTTTCTCTTTCAAGAGTGACATTTCAAACATCCATATCTCATTCACCCTTGATCCGTTTTGAGAGTTTAAATAGTCGATTTTATAGTACTCGCGGAGTAGAACTCAAAAATGACATCCGCCGACCCAAAATCTGTTTGGGTCCCACTCTAAACGAAGCCCAAAAAGTTGACGAATTTCAACCTTTTAACCATCATTTTCCAACAATAACCTTTTTCATCTTAAAAACTATAAAAACACCTAGAATTTCATAAATTAACAGAACAATTTTAACTAAATGTAGAATTTAGCTTAAGAAATTGAGAGCTTGATGGATGCCGAGTAAAATAAATATATTATATTGTGTGTTGGAAAATGATTGTAAAACAAGTTGAATTTCGTCAACTTTTGGGCTTCGTTTTTGAGTTGGGTTTGAACTGAATTAGAGTCTGTGGTCATCGTTTTTGGATTCTCCTCTGCGAGTACTATAAAATCGACGGTTTAAACTCTCAAAACGGATAAAGGGTGAATGAGATATGGATGCTCAAAGAGTCACTCTGAGAATGGAAACTTAGGCGGAAATTCATCCGTACTAAGTATTCTGTAATTTTTTGACTGTCTAAAATGCGTTTGGATCGCGTGGAAGTCTCCAGAAAGCCCAAACCGCGTAACAAATATTCTAAGAATCACGTGTGGAATATCTGAGATTTGATACACGGTTAATCATGATAAGGAATATGATATTCTTATCTTTCCATAATCTATTCAATTATTTGTAAAATATTTGGTGGTTAGAGAATATTTTCTCTGATTACGAAAATCAGATCTTCCACGTATCTTCTCATATGGTTTCTTAGACATCTATAAATAGAGCCTCTATGTCAGACAGAAAACTCGCACCATTCTCAAGTTCCTCCCTACTTCTAAACTTGAGTCTTATCTTCTTACTCTGTCTTTGTCGGTGATAATCCTTCGGGCTTTGTGTGACTCCGAGGTAATTTTAATTGTTAAATTACCTTCGATGGTTTTATCCTAGGGAACGATGTCCACGACGTGACTCATTCGTTTCAAGGACAGCGAGTGTACTCGTGACTCCATCAATATGTGATACATGTGATTGCTTGAAACGTGATTATTAATTGTACACATGAATAATTAGTAATATTTCATTATTGTTACTGATGTTAAATTGTTTGTATAATTTCGACATGTTTTGTTTTCAATATACGATCAACAGTCTTGAAAGTAAACTTTGTTTAGATATTTAAAATTTAAAATATAAATATTGAAGATAGAGTGCGTCTCTTGAAATACGGTCTTTCCATATGTCATGGAAAAACCAAGGTTTAAAGTGTAAATTAGAAGAAATTAAAATAAAATTTTTGGGTTGCATGAACCGGGTTATAAATTTTGTAACTACTACATGTTGCATACTAAATTTTTAATGTTGCAACTAAGACCTTTTACATTTTATTATTCGAATTAAACTCGTCTTTCCATAAGCCTATGGAAAGACCGTCTTTCCCAAGACTTAGAGTGTGTCTATTGAAAGACGGTCTTTCCATAAGTCATGGAAAGACCACGGTTTAAAGTGTAAATTAGAAGAAATGAAGATAAAATTTTTGGTTGCATGCACCGGGTTATAAATTTTATAACTACTACATGTTGCATACTAAATTTTTAATGTTGCAACTAAGATCTTTTACCGTTTATTATTCAAATTAAACCTCGTCTTTCCATAAGTATATGGAAATATACCGTCTTTCCCAAGACTTTGCCAACTCGAATTACATATTAATACATTATTCTGGGTAATATTTTATAAAAAAATATTATATGATTATAAACTTAGTATATATAGTAAAAATGAATTCAATCTCTTAATAACTCGAATTCTATCTAATATATTTTAAACAATAAAAATATTTAAATATTATTTTAATAATACATACTGTCCAATATTATAGAACTAATTATTGTGATCGTCATGTACCAATTTAATTTAATTAATTAACATTAGTGACCATAATTGTACAGAGAGTCACTGTAAAACCAATTCCAAAAATTACATTGAATATTAAAAATAAAAGGAAATCTAGAAGACGCATTCTCTAAAGTGTCTGTCTATTGAAAGACGTCTTTCCATAAGCTATGAAAAGACCAAGGTTTGAAAGGTAAACTAGAAGAAATAGGGACAAAAAATTTAGTTTGCATGAATCAGATTATAAACTTTATAACTACTATACCTTACACAATAAATTTTTAATATTGCAACTAGGATATTTTACCTTTTATTATTTTCATTATACCTCGTCTTTCCATAAGCCTATGGAAAGACGGTCTTTCCCAAGATTTTGCGTCCTCTGAATGTGTCATCTTCATCAACTAAATAAAAAAATAAAAGTAAAATAAAGAAGGGTTTAAAAACCGACATATTTACATCCGGATAAAAATAAGACTAAATTATTTTTTTTAGTCCCCTACAAATCTTTCTTATACCAATGTTTGGTCCCCATTTGCAAATCAACCCTTAGACGGTACCCAACAAATTCAAAATAATTTGTTTGGTCCCCAAATGTAATTTTTAGGAAAAGTTAACGGTAAAATTGGTTAAAATGTGTAAAATGACCATTATACCCCTGACTCTACCGGAAAGTCAGCGACGACGGTGGCGGTGACAAACTAAAAAGGAAAGGAAAATAAAAAAATTAATTGAAAATGTTTTTTAATTAGTAAAATTATCATTATATCCATGACTATATCGGAAAACTACCTTTGAGGACCAAACAAATTATTTTAAATTTATTAGATGCCGTCTAAGATGGTATAAGATACTTTATCGTACACTAAAAAAGAATTTAGTCTAAAAATAATGTAGACCACAAAGAAAGCACTCGAAGAGCAACCATGCATGAAGGTTTGTAGAAACATTTCAACTCACAACAAAATCTATCCAAATAGTGAGATGTAACTTTCAAAAATTGTTAGAACCATTACCCATTAAGGCCACTACAACATTTTATATAAGTCATGGGCCTTGTGCAATGGGCTCTCTCGGAATGTACCTGTTTCAACTAAATTTGCATTTTTTTTACATTATTATTTATTAAAGTTATTATCACATATTCGAATAGCTATATGAACAGTATTATTATTGTATATGGTATTGTTCAATTCATCGTAACAAGTAGTTTCTTAATGTTAACTTTTTATTTATCTTTATTATATGTAAGTAAACATATTAGCGGTTAAACAATTAATATATTTATTGCACAATGTGATAATGATGAGAGTGCAATTTCAGTTGAGATAGTACATTCATGTGTCCTCTTTTATGTACACACCCATGAAGTATGGAAAGTGCCAAACATTGGGAACTAAAACGTTGGGGGGGGATAAATTATCCAGCACCTGTGATGAAGTTTTCATATTTGAAAAATAAACATTCTACCCCTGATGACCATTTGTGTCAACAATGGAATTGGGAGAATTTGTATTACATATTGCCCTCAGATTAAAATGTGCCGGAATGGACAAAATTAAATTAAGAGTACTATGATTTGACCATTTCAAATCTTTCTTTTTTGCTTTTGTCAGGGAAAGGGAAACCGAGGGAGTATTCTTCTGTACTTTTGGAGGAGTGATTAATAATGTGAGATGAAAATGGAAATAATTGTGATAGATTGACATGATTTTTTATAGTTACGACTACTCCTTTCGTCCCAGTCAAACTACACATTTCACTTTATATTACTATTTACTGTCCAACTTTGATCACCTATTTGAATAGATATATAAACAATAATATTATTATACGTGATACGCTGTAACAAGTAGTTTTTGAAAAGTAATATTTTGTTTACCGTTATTATACATTGTTAAACATATTAATGATTAGACAAGTCTCTTGATGAGCGTAAAAAATATTCTGTGCAATTTAACTTGGGACGGAGGGAGTATTACAGTTTCAAATTCATTATCATTATCGATTTTTTACCGTGTTGTGGAAGAGAAAAATAACAAATAATATGTGTGCCAATTCTCCACTCTAACCCCTCCACTCGAACCCTCTCCACCTGATACTCTCCAGTCGAGCATTGTACTCAAATTTATCCACTGGAACCCTCTCTACTTGAACTCTCTCCACTCGAACCCTCCATTTGAATCTTGCACTCGAACCCCCTCCACTAGAATCATGCACTAGAACCCTCTATTGGAATCCTGCACTCAAACCTCTTCACCGACGTTCTAGATCCGGCCACGTCTTCACCGGCATTCCACCATCGCTGGAGCTCCTTATTTGTGCTGCCAAATTATTGCCCCCTCCAATATGATTTTTCGGCACTCAACCATGGATTTCGGTGAGGTCCAGTTTTGCAATGGTAAGTGAGATGCGAATATAAGTTATATTTGTTTAATTTCCAAAACGACGTTGTTTTGTGCACAAGTGTATGGAAACGTCTCCCTTTCCTAAAACTTTCCCTATTGGCAAAGTTTTGGAGCAGGATTTTATTAAAAAAATAAATACGTAAAATATTTTAGTTGAAATATTAAAAATTTATTAGAATAATAGAAGGGTGAAAGGCAAGCCCCATCTGATGGCCTTGTCCCATGGATCTGTAAATGCTTAGACACCGCTGCCGTTAACCGCCATTGTTAGGGGTAGAGTTTAAGGTTTAATGCTTAGTCTGAGCTTAACCGTCATTGTGGGTGCTTTGTTATATTGGGGTTTTCCAAAATCAGCAAGAATTCGACGACGATGATGTTAATGGACGTGGATCTGGACTTGCTGTTATTATAGTATGTGTTGTTTTGTTTGATTCCTGCTTTAATGTGGTTTTGGGCCGATGGCCCGTCTATAGTTTGTCTTAGGGCCCAATACTTTACCAGTTACGTATATATAGAATAAAGCAATTGTGGTTGAAAGAAGGGAAGGATGCGTCGAGACAAGCAAGAGAAATAGGGTTTCCGTGGCATCGCAGGTACATTTTGAATCGGTCGATTTGTAATCAATAGTGATCAATGTTTCGCTAAATCTGACAGAAAAGGGGTCGCAAGTTTTGTTTTCGAATCCCAAACTTGAGAAACTGATGTTTTGTGGTTTTGTGCAGAAATTTTGTTTGGGGTCAACCATGTGCCAGATTGTGGTTCCGATTACTAGGCTCCGTCCTCGTGTAGCTCGGCCCTATTTATTCCTCGTGACCTGTCACATAGCCTACAACGAGGGCATGCTGTGAGAAATTCTCTGTATAATACAGTACTGTTTTGTTTTTCTGAAAATTTACAGCAATTTAAAAAAAAATTAAAATTGTTGCAATGGTAGTGATGATGAGCGCGTAATAGCGAAAATTGCATGGGAAAGGGAAAAGGCGGGTGGTGATATGGAATTCCGCCCAGGGTTCTTTGACACCCTCAGGCTGTCACGTGCGGCTAGGCAAGAGCTTCATGCTGAGAGGAAAAGGGAAAGGGAAAGGAAAAGGGCCTCTAATGGTAGTGTTCTCCTGGGGCTGGTGGAAGCCACTCTTCTAACACCTTCCTTCTAGGAAGGGCCTTATTACCCCTCCTGCTACGTTGTTATCTGCTGTTTGGTAGCTGACTTTTTTGCAAGTTCTCGTACTGTGGACTTATTAATGAGCAAGTTAACATTAATGTTAATGTTCTGTACACTAGACGTATTAGGAAGTTAATAAGTTGATGTTAATGTTCCCGTACTTTACTGTTTTACAATTTGGCATTAGTGTTCTCATTGTAGCTCTAATTGCAGCTGACTTATTTGCGTTAACATTCCCTCCCGTTCCGTTTGGCCTGTAGTTGGCTACATACTTATTCTTCCCACCTCCTCTCTTTGGTTCCTCTTTGTCCAAGAGCTGTTTTCTTGATCCTGGGGTTTTATTTTTATAAATAAAGTTCAGATAGTAGATACTGGAGGATTATGGAGAAGAACTGGGCAGGCAGTAAGTAAAAAGAGAAGAGTTTGGAGAAAGTTCGAGAGAGTTTTCTCAGAAAGAAGAGCACAACAATGCTGAATTACATAGTATGTTACAAAGTGTTGGTTAAGCCTGCAATTTATTCTGATTGAATTGTCTCCTTCAGCTCTGACTGTATATTCTTGGGTACTCACGATTGGAAGAGTATGTTATTTGTATTTTCTTCATGGATTATTTTTGCATTCTACTCTGATTGTTAGGTTATTTACTTGTTAATACCCTTGTGCTCCGTAGTTAACTTATCAGTTAATGGTCACATACTCTCTCTGTAGTTACATTATTTGCTTTCTTGTTCCAGTAGAATGTTGGTTTGGCTTCGACTTGGCTTTGAGTCTGAGTTTGTTCTATTTTTGGTCAAAAAGTTGTTAACTTGATCCTGGGTTCTTTACAGAAAAAAGAGGCTTAGTGGGTAGAATTTGGCTGAAAAAGAGAAGAGTTTGAGGAAAGTTTATTTAAGAAAGAACAACACATTGATGCTGAACTACATTTTCGATGCTATCCAGTAATGACGAAAGTGGCATAAAATCTGCATTGGTGTGGTTTAGTTTTGTTTGATTGACTATACTATCAATTGAGTTCTAGTTGCTAGAAGTGTGCATCAAATTCAACAGTCAATGTTCACGTACTCTATTTGTAGTTAAATTATTTGCGTTCTTGTTCCAGTTGAATATTGATTTGGCTTCGACTTGGTTGCATGTAGTTTTGCTCAGCTCTTGGCTTTGAGTCTGACTGTGTTCTATTTTCTGTCAAAAAAGAAGTTAACCTGATCCTGGCAGGTTTATGAATGGAATTCCCCAAAAAAAGAGGCTTAATGGGTTGAATTGAGCTGAAAAGGAGAAGAATTTGAGGAAAATTTATTTGAGAAAGAACATCACATTGATGCTAAATTTCATTTTGGATTCTGTCATCCTGTATTGACGAATGCAGCATAAAATCTGCACTGCTCTAATTTAGTTCTGTTTGGTTGACTTATTCAGATCACTCACTGTACAGTATAATTGATGATTGAAAGGGCAGTCTATATTTTACTCGTATTTTGACGCTCCTTGTGTGATGGTATATTTACACAGATATGTTACTTCTGTTCCTCGTATATTTGAATTAAAGCTGCTAATATTTGTGAGTATTAACAATCGAATCCGTCATTCGATCCAAGTAAAATTGGAAACCCCATTCACTAATTTCACTGTTCACTTCTTAATATTCACTAATGATGATTTACTAATTTTAATATTCATGATATTGTTCGCGTTAATACTCGTGATTACTGTTCCATGTTCACTATTCATGATTACTGTTCGTGTGTACTATTTGCGAAATTTATGTATTTACTATTCACGAAATTTATATATTTACTATTCACGAAATTTATATATTTCCAAGATAGAAGTGGAATTTTTTTTTCCAAGTTAGCTTTATCGCTTTAATATGCAGTAAAAATTCTACCCCTTCGTTCCCTCGTCCCTCGTCAATTGGTCATGTTTAGCTCTGTTGCGTACTTCCCTCCAATTTTGTCTAAAATTCGGTAGATCAGCATGTCGCTCCGCGTTGTAATGCCATGGAGAGTCGTCGATCTGGTCATAATCACCCGGTTGAACCCGCAACCATAAGTATCTCTTTCGTCTTCGATTATCATGTTGTGAAGTATGATACAAGCCATCATAATTTCGCCCAATGTTCCCATGTTCCAGTACTTTGCTGGGTTACGGATCACGGAGAACCGGGCCTGTAAAATACCAAAAGCACGTTCGACGTTTTTCCTGTAACTCTCTTGGTGCTTTGTGAACAGTTGTTTCTTGGGGTCATTTGGAGCCGTATACGCTGGCATGAAGGTCGCCCATTTAGGATATATATTCCATCCGTAAGATAGTACCCTTGACCGTAGCTGCGATCGTTGACTTCATATAGAAAACGTGGAGCCCTTCCTTCACAGACGTCATCAAACAAAGGTGACTTGTCTAGGACATTGATGTCATTATTTGACCCTGCCATGCCAAAAAATGCATGCCAAATCCACGTATCATATGAGGCCACTGCTTCTAATATAATTGAGGCACGCCCATTTCTACCCCGAAACTGTCCTTTCCAACCTACAGGGCAGTTTTTCCATTCCCAATGCATACAATCAATACTTCCTAGCATACCTGGAAATCCTCGTCCACGAGCTACATGCATAAGCCGTGCAATATCGTCTGGGTTCGCCGGTCAGAGGTATGTTGGACGATACACGGCAATAATTGCTTTGACAAAATGAGCCACCGTTTCTCTGACCGTTGTTTTTCCCATCTGTAAGCTTTCATCCAGTTGGTCGTATGCACAACCATATGCCAAATGGCGCATTGCCACTGTGCACTTGTGGAGTGGCGAAAATCCTTGATAACCGGTTGCGTCGGCCCTTTGTCTGAAATAGGGATCGTGGTTGGTGATATCGTCCATTATACGCTCGAATACATTTCGCCGCATACGAAACCTAGTACGAAAATGTTGATCATCGTACAGTCTTTCAGGGGGTGGACAAAAATATTGCCTCCGGAGGACGTCCTGTGCTCGGAGACGGTCTCTTCGTATATGATTTCTGGTTTTCTTTGGTATGGTAGAAGAAGTTTGAGCACTCTCATCCTCAAAGGTTGCGTACAATTTTCTAGCCATTTCTGGAAAATTCATGGCAAAGTCTAGTGTCTCCGGATCGGTATCGGGTAGAAAACTGGAATATCATAAGTATTTGTGTTTGATGATTCTCCAAAGTGAAGGTCATCATCGTTGTTGGGGGAGGTAGAGGAAGACATAGTTGTGTAGAAGTGTTGGAATTGGAAGTGATGTGATTAAATTGAGTGGAATGCCTCTATTTATAGGTAAAAAAAATTTATGTCCGTTGAAAAATTTTCAGCAAAATTCAAATCTTATTTTTTTTATTTTTTCAAAAGTTTGCAATTTTTTTTTAAAAAATAGCCGTTGGGACACGTGTCCCAACCATATGGAGACACGTGTCCCATTTCAAAACGGCAGCAATTTTTTTCCGTTGAGTGGGACATGTGTCACCATATAAGTGGGACACGCGTCCCACTCATTTTTTCAAACTGAGAGTCTAAAATTTTTATATCCGTTGGACACGTGGCCCAACCGGAAGGTGCCACGTGTCAACGGATTCAAATTTTTTTAAAAAAGAAATTCTGCAAGTGGGACACGTGGCCCAATGCGTGGGCGGCACGTGTCCCACTCAGGTAAAAAAAATTGGGCTGCACATGGCGGCCCCCACCTCTGCGCATTGCGTTTGAATTTCTGACGGAACCGGTTTCTTAATCGGTTCCCTAATTGAAAACTAGGGGCCTGTTTTTTAACAAGAAATCGGCCTAAAAACCACTACTGTGAATGTTTTCGATTTTTAAAGCGGTTTTTAAAATTTTTAGCAACCCATTGCCCATGCCAAATGTTTTGAAAGTTACAGTTCACTATATGGATAGATTTTGTTGTAAAAAATGTTTTACAAACCTTCATCGCATGGTTGCTCCTCGATTGCTTTCTTTGGCGGAGATGGATTATTTTTATTCGGACGTAAATAGGTCGATTTTTAAACAAGCAAAGTCTTGGGAAAGACGGTCTTTCCATAGGCTTATGGAAAGATGGGGTTTGATTAGAATAATAAAAGGTAAAAGGTCTTAGTTGCAATATTAAAATTTTAGTATGAAAAATGTAGTAGTTATAAAATTTATAACCCGGTTCATGCAACCCGAAAATTTTATCTTATTTTTTTTCTAATTTACACTTTAAACCTTGATCTTTCCATAACTTATGGAAAGACCGTCTTTCAAGAGACAGACTCTTTTAAACATATAAATTTTTAGGGATACGTCCTCTATTATTTTTAATTTAGTTGATGATAATAGGTTCTCTATATTTTCTTTTATTTTTAATATTCAACGTAATTTTTTGAATTGATTTGACGATGATAATCGGTAAAATTTTGGACTAATGTTAATAAATTAAATCAAACTAGTAGGTGATGTCACAATTATTAGTTCTATAACATTGGACAGTATACATTTTTAAAATAATATTTAACTATTTTATTATTGGCAAGAGTAGGTTTCCTTACCTTATATATTACATTTGTTAAATTACATACAAATTTAAAATATATAAAAATATATTTTTATATTTTCATCCAAATACATATTATAGTCCGTCTCTTGAAAGACGATATTTTCATAAGTTATGGAAATACCAAGGTTTAAAGTGTAAATTATAAGAAATTTAGATAAAATTTTCGGGTTGCATGAATCGGGTTATAAACTTTATTACTACTACATGTTGCATAATAAATTTTTAATGTTGCAACTTAGACCTTTTACCTTTTACTATTCTAATTAAACATCTTTTTTACACAAGTCTATGGAAAGACAGTCTTTCCCAACACTTTGCCTACATATTATTACTTTTTTTAACTTATAAAATGGAGTGTGCCTCTTGAAAGACGATCTTTCATGGAAAGACTAAGGTTTAAAGGTTTAAAGTGTAAATTAGAAGAAATTAAGATAAAATTTTCGGGTTGCATGAACCGGGTTATAAATTTTATAACTACTACATTTGCATACTAAACTGTTAATGTTGCAACTAAGACCTTTTACTTTTTATTATTTGAATTAAACCCCGTCTTTCTATAAGTGTATGAAAAGATCTTTAAGGTAAATGTCACATGAACTATGCATAATCTTATGGAAAGTTCTCCCTTTGGAAAGACTTTTTCTATTGGCAAAGTCTTAGAACCGACCGTCTTTCTACCTACTTATGAAAAAATAAAAAATTATTGGAATGATTGAAAGGTAAAATAGAAGCCGCCATGCTTGTGATGGCCTTGTCCCATGGATCTGTAAATGCTTAGAACGCCGCCGCCGTTAACAGCCATTGTTAGGAGTAGAGTTTAAGGTTTAATGCTTAGTCTGAGCTTAACCGCCATTGTTGGTGCTCTGTTATATTAGGGTTTTCCAAAATCAGCAAGAATTCGACGACGATGACGTTAATGGACGATGGATCTGGAAATTTGCTGTTGCTATGGTAAGTGTTATTTTGTTTGATTCCTGCTTTAATATGGTTTTGGTTTTTGTTTCTTATTTTGCCTTTCCGTTTTTCACTTCAAATTTGAAGGGTTGCACCTAGGAATGGGTTGGGCCAAAGGCCCGTCTAAAGTTTGCATTAGGGCCCATGCTTTTCCAGTTATGCATATATAGATAATAGAATAAAGCAAATGTGGTTGAAAGAAGGAAAGGACAAGCAAGAGAAACAGGGTTTCCGTGGCTTCGCTGGTAAATTTTGAATCTTTCGATTTGTAATCAATAGTGATCAATGTTTCGCAAAATCTGACGGAAAAGGGATCGCAAGTTTTGTTTTTGAATCCCAAATTCGAGAAACTGATGTTTTGTGGTTTTGTGCAGAAATTTTGTTTGGGATCAACCATGCGGCAGATTGTGGTTCCGACGACTAGGCTCCCTCCTCGTATAGCTCTGCCCTATTTCTTCTTCGCGAGCTGTCACATAGCCTACATCATGGGCACGTAGTGAGAAATTCTCTCCATAATACAGTAGTGTTTTGTTTTTCTGAAAATTTACAGCAATTTTTTTAAATTTTAAAATTGTTGCAATGGCAGTGATGAGGAGAGACGCAAACGCGAGAAGGACGCCTTTTTTTTAAGATCTTCTCCTGAGAATGATAAGCGTGTAATAAAGAAAATTGCACGGGAAAGGGAATGGGCAGGTGGTGATATGGAATTTCGCCCAGGGTTCATTGACACCATCAGTCTGTCACGTGCGGCTAGGCAAGAGCTTCATGCTGAGAGGAAAAGGGAAAGGGAAAGGAAAAGGGCCTCTAATGGTAGTGTTCTCCTGGGGCTGGTGGAAGCCACTCTTCTAACACCTTCCTTCTAGGAAGGGCCTTATTACCCCTCCTGCTACGTTGTTATCTGCTGTTTGGTAGCTGACTTTTTTGCAAGTTCTCGTACTGTGGACTTATTAATGAGCAAGTTAACATTAATGTTAATGTTCTGTACACTAGACGTATTAGGAAGTTAATAAGTTGATGTTAATGTTCCCGTACTTTACTGTTTTACAATTTGGCATTAGTGTTCTCATTGTAGCTCTAATTGCAGCTGACTTATTTGCGTTAACATTCCCTCCCGTTCCAACAGAACGTTGGTTTGGCCTGTAGTTGGCTACATACTTATTCTTCCCACCTCCTCTCTTTGGTTCCTCTTTGTCCAAGAGCTGTTTTCTTGATCCTGGGGTTTTATTTTTATAAATAAAGTTCAGATAGTAGATACTGGAGGATTATGGAGAAGAACTGGGCAGGCAGTAAGTAAAAAGAGAAGAGTTTGGAGAAAGTTCGAGAGAGTTTTCTCAGAAAGAAGAGCACAACAATGCTGAATTACATAGTATGTTACAAAGTGTTGGTTAAGCCTGCAATTTATTCTGATTGAATTGTCTCCTTCAGCTCTGACTGTATATTCTTGGGTACTCACGATTGGAAGAGTATGTTATTTGTATTTTCTTCATGGATTATTTTTGCATTCTACTCTGATTGTTAGGTTATTTACTTGTTAATACCCTTGTGCTCCGTAGTTAACTTATCAGTTAATGGTCACATACTCTCTCTGTAGTTACATTATTTGCTTTCTTGTTCCAGTAGAATGTTGGTTTGGCTTCGACTTGGCTTTGAGTCTGAGTTTGTTCTATTTTTGGTCAAAAAGTTGTTAACTTGATCCTGGGTTCTTTACAGAAAAAAGAGGCTTAGTGGGTAGAATTTGGCTGAAAAAGAGAAGAGTTTGAGGAAAGTTTATTTAAGAAAGAACAACACATTGATGCTGAACTACATTTTCGATGCTATCCAGTAATGACGAAAGTGGCATAAAATCTGCATTGGTGTGGTTTAGTTTTGTTTGATTGACTATACTATCAATTGAGTTCTAGTTGCTAGAAGTGTGCATCAAATTCAACAGTCAATGTTCACGTACTCTATTTGTAGTTAAATTATTTGCGTTCTTGTTCCAGTTGAATATTGATTTGGCTTCGACTTGGTTGCATGTAGTTTTGCTCAGCTCTTGGCTTTGAGTCTGACTGTGTTCTATTTTCTGTCAAAAAAGAAGTTAACCTGATCCTGGCAGGTTTATGAATGGAATTCCCCAAAAAAAGAGGCTTAATGGGTTGAATTGAGCTGAAAAGGAGAAGAATTTGAGGAAAATTTATTTGAGAAAGAACATCACATTGATGCTAAATTTCATTTTGGATTCTGTCATCCTGTATTGACGAATGCAGCATAAAATCTGCACTGCTCTAATTTAGTTCTGTTTGGTTGACTTATTCAGATCACTCACTGTACAGTATAATTGATGATTGAAAGGGCAGTCTATATTTTACTCGTATTTTGACGCTCCTTGTGTGATGGTATATTTACACAGATATGTTACTTCTGTTCCTCGTATATTTGAATTAAAGCTGCTAATATTTGTGAGTATTAACAATCGAATCCGTCATTCGATCCAAGTAAAATTGGAAACCCCATTCACTAATTTCACTGTTCACTTCTTAATATTCACTAATGATGATTTACTAATTTTAATATTCATGATATTGTTCGCGTTAATACTCGTGATTACTGTTCCATGTTCACTATTCATGATTACTGTTCGTGTGTACTATTTGCGAAATTTATGTATTTACTATTCACGAAATTTATATATTTACTATTCACGAAATTTATATATTTCCAAGATAGAAGTGGAATTTTTTTTTCCAAGTTAGCTTTATCGCTTTAATATGCAGTAAAAATTCTACCCCTCGTCCCTCGTCACTATGTTATGTTTGGATGTGCTAATATAACCCTAGATGCTTGAATTTAGCTGGAAATACATGAAATGACTAGTATACCCCTATTTTTTAAAAAAATTCAAAAAAAGTATAAAAGACTATATTGCCCTTACCCCAAATAAAAAAACTTCAAAAGAGAGAAGTCTCATTCTCCAGCAAAAACTTTTGAGATTCGTTTTTGGAGGCCCCGTAACGAGAATGATTTTTTCATATCCTAATTTGTTGTAGATATGAGGTTAGCAAAGACTAAGAGAATGAAAATCTTAACGCTCAACTTTGCGATATCTATGGTGTTGAGCTTACTTTTTTAAACGCCTTCTATTATGTGTAACTGAACTTTCAGATATGTGTCCTCCATTCCTAAGGTGAACAACTTAAAGGAGACAAGATCCAAAGAATAGTGGAAACCATACAGAAAGTCCATAAATTTTCCTAAAAACAATTACTTTACAAACTCAGTAGAAGAAGTGTCCAGGGGATGTCATCCTCCAATCTCAACATAATAATCCTCCAACATCAAAGCAAATAACATAATAGTCCTCCATTCTCCAACATAAATTTTGAGCATATTACAGAATAACCGGAATAATTAGTAATAATCTCCAACGCGCCATCCTTAATCTTGCGCCGTCTCACGGCCATCTAGCAACATATGAGTGAATTTAATTAAAATAAGACAAAAATTCTAAACATATCAATGAATTCTAAACAGGACTAAGTATCATCTAGCAACATGTGAGTGAATTTAAAATAAGACAAAAGATGTAAACATATCAATGAATTCTAAATAAGACTAAATAAGATGCTAACCTGCTTTCTTCGCTTCCTTCGCTGCAAGCCAAGCCTCGAACGAGGGTGCCGACGTAAACCACCGGAAGCCATTGGCGAATGCCTCATACTCCCGCACCAAGTTGGAGTGGCGTATCTCATCCCTCACCTCACCCAGCAGCGTATTTGTGCGTTGAATATCTTGCCTCATCAGTGACAGTTCATCTCTGCTCTCCCTTAAAGCTTCGACCGTCCCGGTGGTATCATCTTTTTTACTTTGCAGAGAGTGCACATGATATGTGCTGATGATTGCACCGGCTTGTATGAGGTCGGACTTCCAATGCATAAACCATGGAAGGAGTGGAAATTTCCCGGTCAGAATCTGACCGGTTGGCATTTTTTGAGGCACTCCTGCTTTTGATCCTCCTCCTGATGGCGCCGCGGGTGGTGGCGGTGGTGGATTTGCGGGCGAAGCCGCTCCGGCGCCTTTCTTCGCTCCCTCGGAACTGGCGGAGGGCGCCGCCGGTGGTGGTGGCGGTGGATTTGCGGGCGAAGCCGCTCCGGCGCCTTTCTTCGCTCCCTCGGAACTGGCGGAGGGCGCAACCGGTGGTGGTGGTGGTGGACTTGCGGGCGAAGCCGCTCCGGCACTTGTCTTCGCTCCCTCGGAACTGGCGGAAGGCGCCGGTGGTGGTGGTGAAGCCACTCCCGCCATTTTATTGGATCCTTGGGAACAGGGCGCCGTCCCCGGTGGTGTTGCCCCCTCCGCCGGCACTGGTCTAGGCGAGCCGCCGATTGGAGTGGCTGATTTAGTGGTGTAAGGTGTCCGTAGAGTCGGCATGGTGAGGGAGAGATCTGCAAATGCGATTGGAAATGTAAAGATGAGTGCGAGGGTGGAGTATTGGAAATGTAAAGATGAGTGCAGAGGGTGTGGAGTATTGGAAATGTAAAGATGAGTGCGGAGGGGAAATGAGGGTGACAAATGTAGTACTGTACCATAATATGCTAGGTGATCCAGTTGGGCTATTGGTTTTGTTGTTTTTTTTGTTTTTTTTTAAAACGGTAATGTGGTACTAGTTGAATGACTTGAGTGTATTATCTTGATTATCTTTGATTTGTTTTTTTTCCAGTGAAAGATCCATATATAAACTTTATATATATATATATATATATATATATATATATATAAACTTTAGATATATATATATATACTTTACACACATATATATACACTTTATTGAGAAGAACATAACAATAAATTTTGGAGCAAAAATAATAATTGAGAAGAACATAACAATAAAATTTGGAATGAATTGAACGGAACGGAATTGAAATATATAAACTATTTTTAATGTGAGCTATAAAACATTATCTTTCACTTTCGTGTTAGGATTGGAAAATATAGAGTAATATTTTTTAAAAAATCTAAATGACATCATTCACAAAAAAATTCGAAATGCTATTCTACGCCTTGTATTTGTATAATTTTAATATGTAGTGTATTTAAATTTAATTAAAAACTAATTATAAAATAAATAAAAACAAATTTTAGTTTTTGATGTCGGTCTATCTCCGACGACGACCAAGCTAATTCCAAGGGACATACCGACAATTTCCTGGCAATTTCAGAGCAACAATCCGACAATTTTCCGGCGGTTTCAAGGTGATAATCTGACAATTTTAATATATTGTCTATTTGCCAATTAATTGGATGCCAATTTTTCATGATTAGAGGGAGTACTTAAATTTTCATGAGACAGATGCTAAAATGATCATAACTTTAAATTAAAAGTGCTAATATAACCCTGAAAAATGAGAATGTTTCAAAATATCTTAAAGTTAGGGTTAGAAGTGTAGAGTTATATTGGCACTTTCAGCCTAAAAATAGGGTTAGAAATGTAAAAATTCCAACTTTCATTCACGTGACATGATATTATTGTACACGTACATAGCTAATTTTATAATTAGTCTGCCTCTTGAAAGATCGACGAAGGGTTTCTTACTTTCTTCTCCACCTCCAAAATTTTTCGATAGCCTCTTCTTCCCAGCAACGCCATTTTTTCTTCTTCTCTTCCGTCGATGGTAAGTTCAAGTTGTCGGAGTGGGTGAGCCCGAATTCATCGAACATAATGGGGGCTTGTGAATTGGATCAGATTTTGGTGCAGTGGATCTCGAAGAAGGCTGAGGGCGGGGAAGAGGAAAGAAGTGGGAGAGCCATGGATTCTTCATTTTATAGTGGTCGGCATCAGTGATGACAATTTTTTAGGGCTGGAGATTCTACGCTGACGGTTGATGTGAAATTTAAGAGCACTAGTGAGGGAAGGGGTGATTAAAGGTGTTTCTATCGAACCAGAGAAGGCACTTTAGAACAACCTTCTCTGGCTTCGCCTTTGATTGATTTTGATCAAATGCGATTAAAATAACTGCCTTTAATAGGATCCAAAATAGGCTCCAAACTCGGAACCTATTTCTGTCCCTCCAAAAAAGAACTGACGGAAACCAATCGATTTCTAGTAGTGCAAAGCCAGATATAGAAACTGACGTCAATACTGGAAACACAACAACAACATCAATAGTGCTGGACAAAAAAACCAGCAACACAAATCGATTTAAAAAAAACAACACAAATTAGAGCGGCCTTAGGCGACAACTCAGCGGCGATGCGACGGGGATATTCAATAGCGAACACTTTAATAGAGCTCGTTCTCTCAGTATTACATCGATCTCCGACAGCGTATGTGACCAGAGAAAAGAAGATGGAGCACGGGTGAGCGAAAGCAAGGCGGCAGAGCAATTTGGACGGTGGAGCGATTTTGACGGTGAAGGGATTTGGAGTGGTGGAAGAAAAGAGGGGGAAGAGTGCCAGAATCGGGGGCATGAGAGAAAGAGGGGGATGCGGGGTTAGAGTGACGGAGGCGGCGGAGACGAGTGGAGACGGCGGTGTGGGTGGGTGGGGGAGAAATAAGACACTACTTTTAATTAGATTTTCTAGGGAGAATGGTTTATGGGGAGAAGGGTTTCCTCTATGCGCCTAAGTATATATGGGTTTGGGCCAAAATAAGCCTATAATAGGTGTATCTACTTAGAAATGCCTTTAAAATAAAAAGGTGACTTGGGATGGCACTTTCAAACTCGGAACCGCCGAAGCAATGGTGTTTTTTTTCATATTATAGTGACGGAGCAATGGTGTTTTTCTCTCTCCAGATTTTGGCGGTGGAGTAGTGTTTTTTCCATATCCCCCCTTCCCTTCTTTTTTTAACATTTTGTTTGATTTGTCTGTGATTGTATGCCGTTCAGTAGATGTTTTGGTGATCTGGATTGCTGTTAATTTTCTAGTGGTATTTTTTCCAGATTCCGACAGCTGCTACCGGCAAAGCGGCGGCGGTTGGTGGTGGCAGAGTGGCGGCGCTGGCTGGTTTTGGAGATGAAGAAGAAGAAGAACCTAAGGACATTTTTGTCATTAAAATTACAGTATTAAGACTAAGAGTGTTTTAGTCTTCTTAGGTTTGGTCATTGACAGAAAATGCTAAGTCAATGTCAGAATAGTATCAAACGATTATATCGGCACATTTGATGAAAATGTTAGGGTTAAAATCCCACTTTCATATCATACAGGGCCATTTTGAAAAATAATATGGTTAGATTTGTATTTTATCCTTACGGTTTCTCATTCGAAACACGTTCAAACATCATGCACCAAACATTATAATTAGTCATGTTTTGACCATTTTCTTATTTTATTTGAAATTTGTAGTTGAAATTTAATCAACTCATTTCAACTCTCTACTTTTAACTGAAATTTAAGCACATAAACATTAATAAATATCCATGAAAAAAAATGTGATACTGCAGGACGGATGTAATATTGGGAAAACGCAGATCCTCGTACCATGTGACATTGCTTTCCTGTTCCATTTTACCTTTGAAGTTTAAGGCCAGCTGATGGCCCGTTTCTTGGTCGCCAAGAATAGCAAAGAAAGAAGAAAATTCAAATTATGCCATTGAATAGTTTTGTCATTATTCTTGCACGCTATGTTTACAGTGGACAACCATATTCGTACTATACTTTGTCCTGTTTTACTCCCCATCCATTAAATGGTAAAACATAGCTACATCAAGTTAAGTCTCGTTCTCATATCCACAATTGAATTCCAACCAAACTAACAGACGCTTAAACTAGTTAGTTCGTTCCCTCAATTGAAACTAAATGAATACAATTCTATTGATACCAATATTTTACTTGTAAACAAAACATGAGATCATAAAAAGTATAAAATTCAATCACCAGAAAATGTTGTATGCACTCAATTAGGCCATGTGTAATTGGCTTACTTGGTATTGACTTTAATTTATTGGTGATAAACTTAATTAATTAGTATAGAATTTAATTTATTGCTGTTGAGTTGAATTTAGTTTATTTTTTTCAAAAAAATAAAAATAATAACTCCCAAAATGATGTAGTACTCGTACCATATTTTACTTTTGAGGAAAGTGCACATATAACCCTACATAATTGGCGAAAGTGTAAATATAACCCTAGATACTTAGGTTATCTGCAAATATAACCTTTTCCGACAGCCTTTAGCCAGAATTTCGTTAAAAACATTTTTGCCCTTAGCATCATTATACCTAATTATTGCCGCCAGACCACCACCGAACTTGGTAGGGTTATATCAGCACATTATGAAATTTGATAGGATTATATCTGCACATTCCTAAAATTTGTAGGTTTTATTTGCACTTTCGTCAATTATGTAGGGTTATATATGCACGTTTCTCTAAAAACAAAGTGCCATATTAGTACAAAATCAACGCCAGCCGCATGCATCCGCCATTTCAATCTCTTCTACTGATCGCTGACGTTCTAGAGTGTGATTCTAATTTGAAGAAAGAGATTTGGCGAGATCGACGCAGCGGACTTTGAAGTGAAAGTGTGAGAATCTTTCAAAAATGTTATCTTCTTCCGAAATTCTTCTTAAGGTATATACTCCCTCTGTTTCTCTAATATTGACACATTATTTTTTGTGTTAGAATTTAGGAGATGCTAAATGAGTGGATGCAATTGAATTGAAGGAAGAAAAAGTAAAATGAGTAAATGTAATAAACTTAAACTTATCATAAATAGAAAGTGTCGATATAAAAGAAACATGTCAAATTAGAAAATATGTCAAGAAATGAAGGGAGTATAGAGCATTTGAGTAGTGGAGTACAGCAGTTTCGATAACCGGCCATTTTTTGTTAAAGTCACACCACTCCTGTCATTCTTGCATTACTATTCCTGAATGGTGATTTTGTAAAGAAAGATAAATTTAGAAAATTAAAATTTGACTTCGTTCAATGATAGAGTTCTAGGTCGGTTCTTCCAAAGTTTCTTTTTAATTAAAATGAATTACTCCACTGAAATAAGTGTATTAATCTTGCTAAAAATATGTGTATTGAATAATAGTAATATGATGAATTTGGTATTAGTGACGAATTCAGAATAAATATTGAGATGGGGCTACTAAAAATGATGAGAGAAATTATATTTATATACTTCCTCTGTTTCTCTATTAGTGGCACACTTACATCAATTGGATGTTTCTTTTATATTGGCACACTTTCCATTTTTGGCAAGATTCCTTCAATTTCATCCACTCATTTTACTTTTTACTTTCTACATTCAATTTCATCCACTCAATTCATCTACCTAACTCCAAGCACCTAAACATATGGTGCCAATATTAGTGAAACGAAAGGAGTATATACACGTAACAAATCTATAATTTCTAAAGAAACATATTCAAAAAAATATATTTAAAGTGGTTTATTTTGGTGCCACGGAATTTTTCCAAAATCTAAAAGAATTAAATAAAACATTTTAAGAGATAGTATTAATATGGTTTATTTTGGCATAAAATATTGATTTATCCTTCTTCCTCTAAGGCAATCGAGGCGATTAAACCCTTCTGACCGCCGAAACCTTCCATCAATCACCAGCAACGCCTTCATGGCGGAGCCACTATCGGAACCTCAACCAGCCTTCTCTTACAAACAAGCGCTAGGCAAAGAATTACTCAGGTCTTTACGACCTAACACCGATCCCATAGAATCCCAGTCTAGAGATCCATTCAATCCAAAATAGTTGATAGATCATCTGGGCGAGCTAGGGCTTAGCTTCACTATCGATGAATGTGATAGGCTAGAGGCATCACTCCGGCTGACGTGTTTGCCAACGAAGATAGAGCGGGCAAAAGACAAAGGATGCAGATAGATCAGGCTGATGAAGATAAAGGAAACACGACTCCAGGTAGTATGAAGCTCTGCTGAATCTGCTCTACCGACAAAGATAAAGCTACAACAAAATTTGTGCTTCTGGGGATGGAAGACAGAGCAAGCGGATGAAGGAATTAGGGTTGGGGATTGTTAGGGGTTAAAGCAGTAAATTCATTTTTCTTTTCTTTTTTAAAGGGGTAAGGTTATCTTTTAACTCAATTCTGGCCTGAATTTGTTGGAATGGGTATATTTGCACTTACACTAGTTATCTAGGTTATATTTGCATTTTTAATTATCAAGATGTTATATTGCCACTTATGTGAAGTATGTAGGGTTATAAATGCATTTTTCTTAGTGTTTAATAAGTGGTTAAAATGGTGTATTTTTTGCCATTAAAAGAAATGTGACAATCTTAAAAAAAAACAAAAATGGTAAATGTGCCAAATATGGTGAAACATAATGAGTATAAAATCCTGGTCTCACAAATTATTCCACTACTTTTAAAATTTGTATATAAAATCCAGGTCTCACATAAATTACAGTGAGATTGTTTCAGTCAAATCACTGTGTTTGTGGACGAATTTTAATGGGGAAAGTGTCATGTTAATCTAACTTACGCTTATACTAATCATAATTTTTTGGGATGCATACCAATATAATCATATCTATTTGAGTAAGTGTCAATGTAACACTCAGATAACTTTTAGTGTAAAAATAACCCTACATAGTTAATGAAAATGTCAATATAACTCTCATACCCCATTTCAGGCATTGATTGGCATTGACCGGCATTGACCACACGTAAAATGGCTAAAATGCCCTTTAACCTAAAACATATAAGTGTTATGGCAATATTGCCCCCAGACCACAACCACTACCCCTCCAACCATTACCACCACCGCCCCGCCTCCACTCGGCCACCACCATCACCCCTCCAGCACATCACCACCCCACCTCCACTAAACCAGCACCACCCCTCCAGCCACCACCAATCCCTCCCGCTAGCCCCATCACTGCTCCATTTGGCCAGCCCCCATCACCTCCCCCACCCCTTCACGAGCCAGCGGCAGAATATTATGAACTACTCCTTCGCCGCCGAATCTCAAATTCGCCCAGAACATCTACAAACTTGAACATTATGAACATCAGAACAATTACAAACCTGAATCTCAAATTTGTCCAAAACCACCCATATGCCGCTGCCTGACTCTACCGGTGGTCAACGGCTTGCCTGTAAGCGTGTCACTATTAGTGACACGGAGGGAGTAGCTAGTATTCCCCCACCTAACACCATACTCCCTCCAATTTTTTAATATTGGCATTCTTTCATTTCTTGTTTGATCTTTTAATATTGGCACCTTCCCCTTTTGGCAAATATAGGATCGATTTCATTTCATCCACTCAATTTACTTTTGACAAAGACTTGAGTGAGACAGTCTCACTCAACCTTATGATGAGACGGAGAGTCTAAGTACAATTATTTGAAAATGAGAGATGACATGAGGTATCTTCTGTAATTTTTAAAACTTCACTCAATTCCTTGTCTTTCTCTTTATTTTTCACCCTCCTTATACAATATATTTCACTCATTTTACTTTTTTGAAAAAATGTGCCAATTGGTAGAGTGTCATTCTAGATCAGAGGAGTATCTCTTGTTTCTTCTTTTTCATATATCCACGATTTTTTATCCATCCTTCCTTTTCTCTCTTTTCCAATTTCAGACACACACAAATCTGCACTCTTTAATACATTTTGTTTGTATTGCACACTTTTTTTAATTGAAGGTTTTGCTCACAGCCTGACAGTCAAGAAGTCAAAGAATATGATAATGGGAACAGTTTGGCGCATTCGTCTGAGAGCTCAAAAGGATGTTTCTTTGGTCCGTTAAGTTTGGGGGCGCGAGCACGTGATTCCAGGTCAAATAATGATACTCTCCTAGTGACAAATTAAATTACACACTTTATAAAATAATATTATTTATTATCTAATTTTGATCACATATTTGAATAGATTTATAAACAATAATATTATCATATGTTATATGGTTTGATTTGTCGTAACATGTAGTTTCTGAAAAGTAATTTTTTGTATGCCATAATTATACGTAATTAAATATATTAATGATTAGATAAGTTTCTTGATGAACGTGAAATTTCCTCTCATACCATTCAATTTGGAACGGGTTAATGGATTGCGTCTATCTTTTACAACACAAACCAATACCATAAGAGCACCCCCATTTTGATGAAAATGATTTTCAGTGGGCCACTCATAAGTACAAGAAATTGTACCTTTTCTGATTTCATGGACCATCCCTCGACCTACCCAGGGTGTATCCCTCCTTTCCATCCAAGTTTGCATAGAATTTGTTCTTTAGTTTAATTAATTAAACTTTGACTAAAATTTTAAATATATAGAAACAATAATTTTATTATAGGATATATATAATAGATTCATCATAGTTTCTAAATATTAAGTTTCTATGTGTTATTATTGTCCGTAATTACATACATTTACAGTCAAATATATTTATTAAAGATAATAATAAAATATCATTGCAAATTTGAATGGGATAGAGAGAGTACTTAATTTGGATACTCCATCTTGTCCCTTTATTATGGCTCCAATTTTTTGACACAATTTTTTTTTAAAGACAAATGAATGGTAGATATTGTATTGAAAGTATAAAAAGTAAGATATGTGGTTACAAAAACCTAGCATTTATTAAAAGGAGAATAAGTCAATGGTGAGTTATTATTAGTGTACCGAAGGGAGTACACGGGACAATATAACTGGGCTTCTGCAATTAAGCTTAAACTTGTTTCCATGCTCAAGCTATATTTTGTTTTAGGAACAAATTGTATGAGGCAGAAATCTTTTCGAAGTATACTTGTTTCTAAGTTGAATTGTGGTTTTTAAGTTATTTCTTATACTATTCCAAGTCAACTACATGTCTATGAAGAAGAATTCAAACTACGCTCGCAAGTAATGGGTATTGCTATATCACGCCATGTATTTTACTAGTTTACGTCCTAATACGTATATATATGTATAATACTAATATTAAGATTTTAAAATAAAACAAAAATCAAAAATCAAAATCAAAAACAGAAAAAACTGCTGCCGCTCTGTGCGCCACCACCGCGCCGTCGTGCACCACCACCGTGCCGCCGTGCACCACCACCGTGCCGCCGTGTGCCACCACCTCGCCGCCGTGCGCCACTAGGGCCGCCGCCGCCGATCTCCGCCGCTACCGTGCGCTAGCGCCACCGCCGTCACCACCTTTTTCTCTTCTTCTTCGTCTTCTCCGCCGGTTTGCGCCGTGTGCCACCGCCACCGAGCAAAGCCCTAACCCCTCCGTCTCTCCTCCTTCGTCCCCGTCGAGCGAAGCCCGCCGTCGATCGAAGCTCGCCGTCGATCGAAGCTCGCCATCGATCGAAGTCCGTCGTCGATCGAAGTCCACCGTCGATCGAAGCCCACCGTCGATCGAAGCTAAGCCCGCCGTCGATCGAAGCCCGTCGTCGATCGAAGCCCGTCGTCGATCGAAGCCCACCGTCGATCGAAGCCCACCGTCGATTGAAGCTAATCCCACCGTCGATGAGAATGGGACGGAGAACGGGACGGAGGAGAACGGGACGGTTCACCACTGGGCTAAGGAGAACGGGACGGAGCCCGGTTCGCCACTGGCCGAGGAGAACGGAATCGGCCTGGGCGAGGAGACCGGGAACCATCCCGGTTCGCCACCAGTCCGTGGAGAACAGAACTGACCTGGGCGAGGAGAACGGGAACCATCCCGGTTCGCCACCAGTCCGTGGAGAACGGAACTGACCTGGGCGAGGAGAACGGGAACCATCCCGGTTCGCCACCGGCCGAGGAGAACGGAGTGGAGCTCGGCGGGGAGAACGGAGTCCGGACTGGGCGAGGAGAACGGGAGCGGAGAGAATGGAGAGGAGAGAACCGCGGCGTCGCCGGAGAGGGAAGAGGAACGGCGGAGAAGACGAGGTGCGCGCGCGGCGGAGAAGATGAGGTCCGATGTCGGCGACGAAGAAGATGAGGTCCGATGTCGGCGACGGAGAAGACGAGGTGCGATGTGCGCGGCGGAGAAGACGAACTGACCGGAGGAGAAGGAGGAGAAGGAGAGGAGAGCAGCGGCGGCGGTGGACCGGAGGAGAAGGAGAGCGGCGGCGGCGGACCGGAGGAGAAGGAGCAGCGGCGGCGGCGGACCGGAGGAGAAGGAGCAGCGGCGGCGGCGGCGGAGCAATTAAATAAATAATTAATTTAATTAATATTAATTAATTTAAATTATTTAAATTATTTAAATTAAATTAAAAATATATATTGTATATTAAATAGTATAAATACAGGGCGTAATCAAGTAAAATACAGGGAGTGAAATAGCAATCCACTAATTAATTCTGTCTCCATTCTAGCACATCTTCCATGTTTACATTACGGAGTAGATAATACATTTACTCTATGTAATACACTTTTCGTACTCCCTCCGTTTTTTAAAGAATGGCACAGTTACTTAAAGTGGAAGGTTTTTTTCAATTGGCACCCTGCAGTACTTGCCTAAAGAGGAAAGGACAATTTTTCGGTTGGACCATTTTAGCCTCTCCACATTTTAGATATTACCTCAATTAACCTCGCATTTGCCAACTGGACCAATTATCTAATAAACTGAGGGATGACTATGCCTAACCTTTCCCTCCACATTTTCCCACCCTCATTTTATAATCCAAACGCGGAGCCCAAAGAATGGCCCAAATTTGAACACTAAACCCTATCTCCAAGCCACCATATAAAAGGAATGAGCTGGAACCCTATTTACAAAATTCTTCCTTCTTGCCACTGCTAACACTTCTTGGCCGTTGAAACCATTGAAACCGATGAAACCCATTTCGCAAATTTGAGTTCCCCTTAAACCCAGGAGCAACGAATGTTCAGCCGCAAATCCTCTGGATCCGAAAATATCCCTCCTCTTCCCGGTGAATCTGAACCCCAATTCGAATTTCACTCCCAGATCGACGACACCGTCGTCGAGGAGACGGAATGGCCTGACGGAGGTTTCCTGCCGACAGAGGTCCCCTGCCGACGGAGGTCCCCTGCCGACGGAGATCCCCTGCCGACGGAGTTCCCCTGCCGACGAATGTCCCCTACCGACGAATGTCCCCTGCCGGCGAAGGCCCCCTGCCGGCGAAGGTCCCCGGCCGACGAAGGTCCCCTGTCGAAGAAGGTCCCCGGCCGACATGAACCCAGCCATGGTTAGACCTAACAACAGAGTAGTGGTGAGGACTCGCACAATCAGGGTTCCGAATAGAGCGAGGCCAGTGACGGCGAGCAGGGTGCCGCCGACGGGGAGGAGGGTAAATACGACAAGGACTTGAGAGTCGCCGTTGGACCACTTCTCCTCTGCGGGGCCCTCAGGGCGTTGTTGGCGTAGTTGCCGCGATGCGGGTGGATCTGGTGGTGTCCGACGGCAATGCGATCATGATCGGCCATTTGTGGTGATTCCGAGGTAACAATATGGAAAAGAAAAGAAGTCGCAGGAGAAGAAAAGAAGAGAGAAGAGGAAAAGAAGAAAAATGAAGGGGAAAAAATAGGGTTTTAGGGGTATGAAGGCAATTTCCATGTTTTTCGTATTTTTTACAAAGGGGTAAAATTTTCTATTTAACACAATCTGGCCTCAAACTACCGAAAAATGTTATATTTGCACATACATTAACTATATAGGATTATATTTGCACTTTAAATTATCACGAAGTTATAATTACAGTTATATGAGTTAGGAAGGGTTATATATGCACATACACTAACTATCTAGAATTATATTTGCACTTTAAATTATCACAAGGTTATATTTGCACTTATGTGAGTTATGTAAGATTATATATGGAATCTTCTCTTTTTTTATATATTGAATCTAAATCCTTTGTCGAAAACTATAAAAATGTATTGACACAAATATATAATTACAAAAGATAAAGTCTGTTATTTACTCATTTACCTTCTTCGACAGGGGACCTTCGCCGGCAGGGGGCCTTCGTCGGCAGGGGGCCTTCGTCGGCAGGGGACCGTCGCCGGCAGGGGACATTCGCCTGCAGGGGAACTCCGTCGGCAGGGGACCTCCGTCGGCAGGAAACCTCCGTCAGGCCATTCCGTCTCCTCGACGACGGTGTCGTCGATCTGGGAGTGAAATTCGAATTGGGGTTCAGATTCACCGGGAAGAGGAGGGATATTTTCGGATCCAGAGGATTTGCGGCTGAACATTCGTTGCTCCTGGGTTTAAGGGGAACTCAAATTTGCGAAATGGGTTTCATCGGTTTCAATGGTTTCAACGGCCAAGAAGTGTTAGCAGTGGCAAGAAGGAAGAATTTTGTAAATAGGGTTCCAGCTCATTCCTTTTATATGGTGGCTTGGAGATAGGGTTTAGTGTTCAAATTTGGGCCATTCTTTGGGCTCCGCGTTTGGATTATAAAATGAGGGTGGGAAAATGTGGAGGGAAAGGTTAGGCATAGTCATCCCTCAGTTTATTAGATAATTGGTCCAGTTGGCAAATGTGAGGTTAATTGAGGTAATATCTAAAATGTGGAGAGGCTAAAATGGTCCAACCGAAAAATTGTCCTTTCCTCTTTAGGCAAGTACTGCAGGGTGCCAATTGAAAAAAACCTTCCACTTTAAGTAACTGTGCCATTCTTTAAAAAACGGAGGGAGTACGAAAAGTGTATTACATAGAGTAAATGTATTATCTACTCCGTAATGTAAACATGGAAGATGTGCTAGAATGGAGACAGAATTAATTAGTGGATTGCTATTTCACTCCCTGTATTTTACTTGATTACGCCCTGTATTTATACTATTTAATATACAATATATATTTTTAATTTAATTTAAATAATTTAAATAATTTAAATTAAATAATATTAATTTAATTAATTATTTATTTAATTGCTCCGCCGCCGCCGCCGCCGCTGCTCCTTCTCCTCCGGTCCACCGCCGCCGCTGCTCTCCTCTCCTTCTCCTCCTTCTCCTCCGGTCAATTCGTCTTCTCCGCCGCGCACATCGCACCTCGTCTTCTCCGTCGCCGACATCGGACCTCATCTTCTCCGTCGCCGACATCGAACCTCATCTTCTCCGCCGCGCGCGCACCTCGTCTTCTCCGCCGTTCCTCTTCCCTCTCCGGCGACGCCGCGATTCTCTCCTCTCCGTTCTCTCCGCTCCCGTTCTCCTCGCCCAGTCCGGACTCCGTTCTCCTCGCCGAGCTCCACTCCGTTCTCCTCGGCCGGTGGCGAACCGGGATGGTTCCCGTTCTCCTCGCCCAGGTCAGTTCCGTTCTCCACGGACTGGTGGCGAACCGGGATGGTTCCCGGTCTCCTCGCCCAGGCCGATTCCGTTCTCCTCGGCCAGTGGCGAACCGGGCTCCGTCCCGTTCTCCTTAGCCCAGTGGTGAACCGTCCCATTCTCCTCCGTCCCGTCCCGTTCTCCATCCCATTCTCATCGACGGTGGGTTTAGCTTCGATCGACGGTGGGCTTCGATCGACGATGGGCTTCGATCGACGACGGGCTTCGATCGACGATGGGCTTCGATCGACGTCGGGCTTCGATCGACGACGGGCTTCGATCGACGTCGGGCTTCGATCGACGACGGGCTTCGATCGACGGTGGGCTTAGCTTCGATCGACGGCGGGCTTCGAACGACGATGGACTTCGATCGACGGCGGGCTTCGATCGACGGCGGGCTTCGATCGACGGCGGGCTTCGATCGACGGCGGGCTTCGATCGACGGCGGGCTTCGATCGACGGCGGGCTTCGATCGACGGCGGGCTTCGATCGACGGTGGGCTTCGATCGACGGGGAAGAAGGAGGAGAGACGGAGGGGTTAGGGCTTTGCTCGGTGGCGGTGGCACACGGCGCAAACCGGCGGAGAAGACGAAGAAGAAGAGAAAAAGGTGGTGACGGCGGCGGCGCTGTGCACGGCGGTGGCGCTAGCGCACGGTGGTGCACGGCGGCGCGGTGGTGGCGCACAGAGCGTCGGCAGTTTTTTCTGTTTTTGATTTTTATTTTTGATTTTTGATTTATTTTAAAATCTTTATATTAGTATTATACATATATATATATACGTATTAGAACGTAAACTAGTAAAATACATGGCGTGATATAGCAATACCCATTACTTGCGAGCGTAGTTTGATTCTTCTTCATAGACATGTAGTTGACTTGGAATAGTATAAGAAATAACTTAAAAACCACAATTCAACTTAGAAACAAGTATACTTCGAAAAGATTTCTGCCTCATACAATTTGTTCCTAAAACAAAATATAGCTTGAGCATGGAAACAAGTTTAAGCTTAATTGCAGAAGCCCAGTTATATTGTCCCGTGTACTCCCTTCGGTACACTAATAATAACTCACCATTGACTTATTCTCCTTTTAATAAATGCTAGGTTTTTGTAACCACATATCTTACTTTTTATACTTTCAATACAATATCTACCATTCATTTGTCTTTAAAAAAAAATTGTGTCAAAAAATTGGAGCCATAATAAAGGGACAAGATGGAGTATCCAAATTAAGTACTCTCTCTATCCCATTCAAATTTGCAATGATATTTTATTATTATCTTTAATAAATATATTTGACTGTAAATGTATGTAATTACGGACAATAATAACACATAGAAACTTAATATTTAGAAACTATGATGAATCTATTATATATATCCTATAATAAAATTATTGTTTCTATATATTTAAAATTTTAGTCAAAGTTTAATTAATTAAACTAAAGAACAAATTCTATGCAAACTTGGATGGAAAGGAGGGATACACCCTGGGTAGGTCGAGGGATGGTCCATGAAATCAGAAAAGGTACAATTTCTTGTACTTATGAGTGGCCCACTGAAAATCATTTTCATCAAAATGGGGGTGCTCTTATGGTATTGGTTTGTGTTGTAAAAGATAGACGCAATCCATTAACCCGTTCCAAATTGAATGGTATGAGAGGAAATTTCACGTTCATCAAGAAACTTATCTAATCATTAATATATTTAATTACGTATAATTATGGCATACAAAAAATTACTTTTCAGAAACTACATGTTACGACAAATCAAACCATATAACATATGATAATATTATTGTTTATAAATCTATTCAAATATGTGATCAAAATTAGATAATAAATAATATTATTTTATAAAGTGTGTAATTTAATTTGTCACTAGGAGAGTATCATTATTTGACCTGGAATCACGTGCTCGCGCCCCCAAACTTAACGGACCAAAGAAACATCCTTTTGAGCTCTCAGACGAATGCGCCAAACTGTTCCCATTATCATATTCTTTGACTTCTTGACTGTCAGGCTGTGAGCAAAAACTTCAATTAAAAAAAGTGTGCAATACAAACAAAATGTATTAAAGAGTGCAGATTTGTGTGTGTCTGAAATTGGAAAAGAGAGAAAAGGAAGGATGGATAAAAAATCGTGGATATATGAAAAAGAAGAAACAAGAGATACTCCTCTTATCTAGAATGACACTCTACCAATTGGCACATTTTTTCAAAAAAGTAAAATGAGTGAAATATATTGTATAAGGAGGGTGAAAAATAAAGAGAAAGACAAGGAATTGAGTGAAGTTTTAAAAATTACAGAAGATACCTCATGTCATCTCTCATTTTCAAATAATTGTACTTAGACTCTCCGTCTCATCATAAGGTTGAGTGAGACTGTCTCACTCAAGTCTTTGTCAAAAGTAAATTGAGTGGATGAAATGAAATCGATCCTATATTTGCCAAAAGGGGAAGGTGCCAATATTAAAAGATCAAACAAGAAATGAAAGAATGCCAATATTAAAAAATTGGAGGGAGTATGGTGTTAGGTGGGGGAATACTAGCTACTCCCTCCGTGTCACTAATAGTGACACGCTTACAGGCAAGCCGTTGACCACCGGTAGAGTCAGGCAGCGGCATATGGGTGGTTTTGGACAAATTTGAGATTCAGGTTTGTAATTGTTCTGATGTTCATAATGTTCAAGTTTGTAGATGTTCTGGGCGAATTTGAGATTCGGCGGCGAAGGAGTAGTTCATAATATTCTGCCGCTGGCTCGTGAAGGGGTGGGGGAGGTGATGGGGGCTGGCCAAATGGAGCAGTGATGGGGCTAGCGGGAGGGATTGGTGGTGGCTGGAGGGGTGGTGCTGGTTTAGTGGAGGTGGGGTGGTGATGTGCTGGAGGGGTGATGGTGGTGGCCGAGTGGAGGCGGGGCGGTGGTGGTAATGGTTGGAGGGGTAGTGGTTGTGGTCTGGGGGCAATATTGCCATAACACTTATATGTTTTAGGTTGAAGGGCATTTTAGCCATTTTACGTGTGGTCAATGCCGGTCAATGCCAATCAATGCCTGAAATGGGGTATGAGAGTTATATTGACATTTTCATTAACTATGTAGGGTTATTTTTACACTAAAAGTTATCTGAGTGTTACATTGACACTTACTCAAATAGATATGATTATATTGGTATGCATCCCAAAAAATTATGATTAGTATAAGCGTAAGTTAGATTAACATGACACTTTCCCCATTAAAATTCGTCCACAAACACAGTGATTTGACTGAAACAATCTCACTGTAATTTATGTGAGACCTGGATTTTATATACAAATTTTAAAAGTAGTGGAATAATTTGTGAGACCAGGATTTTATGCTCATTATGTTTCACCATATTTGGCACATTTACCATTTTTGTTTTTTTTTTTAAGATTGTCACATTTCTTTTAATGGCAAAAAATACACCATTTTAACCACTTATTAAACACTGAGAAAAATGCATTTATAACCCTACATACTTCACATAAGTGGCAATATAACATCTTGATAATTAAAAATGCAAATATAACCCTAGATAACTAGTGTAAGTGCAAATATACCCATTCCAGCAAATTCAGGTCAGAATTGAGTTAAAAGATAACCTTACCCCTTTAAAAAAGAAAAGAAAAATGAATTTACTGCTTTAACCCCTAACAATCCCCAACCCTAATTCCTTCATCCGCTTGCTCTGTCTTCCATCCCCAGAAGCACAAATTTTGTTGTAGCTTTATCTTTGTCGGTAGAGCAGATTCGGCAGAGCTTCATACTACCTGGAGCTCGTGTTTCCTTTATCTTCATCAGCCTGATCTATCTGCATCCTTCCTTTACTTTCATAGTTCGCTGGATCGCCGCCGGAACATGTAGGGTTATATCATCACATTATGAAATCTTATTGGGTTATATCAGCACATTCCTAATGTTCGTAAGGTTATATCAGCACATTCCTAATGTTTGTAAGGTTATATCAGCACATTCTTAAAACTTATAGGGTTATATCAGCACATATTATACATATTAAGTGTCTGGTACTCGGCTGGCCATAACGGGCGACCACATCATCATATACACCATTATAACATCATATAAATATCTTATACAACATAAAATTTGACACCATAACAGCATCATTAATATTAAAAACCATTATCACATATCATCGTCTCATTTCAAAATTATCAACATTAAAACCCCTAGGTCGAAGAACACAGTAAAATAACAATCACACACAACACCAAAGGTAATCCAATCTTGAATCCGGACTAAACACAATAAAATAAATAAAATATCATTAAATCCCATATATTCTATAGTATGTGCTGATATGACATGACATTTTTTACTAATGTGCTGATATAACCCTATAAATTTTAGGAATGTGCTGGTATAACCCTATAATTTTGATGAATGTGCTGATTTAACCCTATAAATTTTAGGAAGTGCTGATTTAACCCTACCAGTTTTCATAATGTGCTGATATAACCCTACTTAATCCGGCGGTGGTCCGGCGGCGGAGTATTGATGAGTCTAAGGGTAATAACATCATTTATTTTTTTTTGTATTTTAATTTTTTTAGAATGGAAAACATGTAATTTTATAAAATTTTGGCTAAAAGTTACCGAAGAGGGTTATATTGGCACTTTTACTTGAGTTATAAAAGCATTTTTTCTAACTTTAAAACACATGATTTTGGTGAGAAAATGGTTTAAGAAAAACATCACAATGTTTGGTTGAAACATCAAGTAATGAAAATGAATCAAGTATGGTAGTAAAAACCCACGCATTGCACAAAAATGAGGAAAAAATTGATCCGCGAATTTCTCCGACCCGGATTCTCTACCCACGAGATTCTTATAACCCACAATCATTAATTTCCCAATTATTTATGCCCACCACCCTCCAAAAAGTTATATTTGCACCCATATCCCTCATCTCTCTCCCCGAGCTTTCTTAAATTATGTTTGGAACCTCATCCCTAATTAAATTTCATAGTATTGCACATTAATCCTTGCTTTCGTTGTGAGATGCTCTCGCACAGACTTTATCTTTTGTAATTATATATTTGTGTCAATACATTTTTATAGTTTTCGACAAAGGATTTAGATTCAATATATAAAAAAAGAGAAGATTCCATATATAATCGTACATAACTCACATAAGTGCAAATATAACCTTGTGATAATTTAAAGTGCAAATATAATTCTAGATAGTTAGTGTATGTGCATATATAACCCTTCCTAACTCATATAACTGTAATTATAACTTCGTGATAATTTAAAGTGCAAATATAATCCTAGATAGTTAATGTATGTGCAAATATAACATTTTTCGGTAGTTTGAGGCCAGATTGTGTTAAATAGAAAAATTTACCCCTTTGTAAAAAATACGAAAAACATGGAAATTGCCTTCATACCCCTAAAACCCTATTTTTTCCCCTTCATTTTTCTTCTTTTCCTCTTATCTCTTCTTTTCTTCTCCTGCGACTTCTTTTCTTTTCCATATTGTTACCTCGGAATCACCACAAATGGCCGATCATGATCGCACTGCCGTCGGACACCACCAGATCCACCCGCATCGCGGCAACTACGCCAACAACGCCCTGAGGGCCCCGCAGAGGAGAAGTGGTCCAACGGCGACTCTCAAGTCCTTGTCGTATTTACCCTCCTCCCCGTCGGCGGCACCCTGCTCGCCGTCACTGGCCTCGCTCTATTCGGAACCCTGATTGTGCGGGTCCTCACCACTACTCTGTTGTTAGGTCTAACCATGGCTGGGTTCATGTCGTCCGGGGCCTTCAGGCTCATTGGGCTTTCTTCTCTCTCCTGGGTTCTCAACAGCTTCAGGGAGAAGCTTCTGGATTCTATGGACCAAGCAGCACCTTCAGGATAAGGTGGAGACTTTGGCCATCGGGACGTCGGAAGAAAGCTAGATCTGAACGCCAGATGAACGCTGATGCTGGAGGAGAATGTCGGAGAGACCGAATTTGTATAGTCTCGGTAAATAGGGGATGCCAGAAAAAGGCCATGCCGGTTGGAGAACTGAATTTTTTTGGAAAAAAGTAATGCCGGAGGGTGTGGCCTTGCGGCGAAGGCGGAGTCGCGGCGGCGGAGGTGGGGGAGAAGTGGCAGTGGTGGAAGAAAAGCTCCATGACAAAGGGCATTTTTGTCTTTTTGAAATTGTACATTAGGATGAAAGGGTATTTTGGTCACTTCCGGTCAGTCAATGGCCGAAAATAGCCGGTCAATGTCGAAACATAGTGTTTAGGGATATATTTACACTTATATAGTAGTTAGAATTATTTTTGAACTACAAAATCTCACAAAGTTATTTCTGCAATTTCTGAAGTATATAAGGTTATGTTTATACATTTCTAAAAAAAAAATACAACAAAATGCGGTTAGGTTGAACACTTATCCGGATTAGTACCAAATCTGCTGCGGCACGGGGCAATGGAATCGAGGGTGTTCATCTTTTTCACTAATGCTAATTTGTCTCCTTTCCTATTTTCTGAATTCTGATTATCATTAGCTATTCGTATGTAGAACTATTCTTTGCAATGATAGACTTAGGTTCGGTTCTCCCAAAGTTATTTTTATTAAATTTAAAATAAATGTATTGAAAATCCTAATAATAATAATAACAAGAGAAAAGTGTGTTTTTAATCCTATGTTTTGTTTGAAAGTGCAGATATAACCTTGTAAAATTTAAAAGTGCAAATCTGACCCTGGACTTCGTTGACCAAATTGCCAACGGTCAAATTGGCCAACAATGGGTGAAATTACCAGTATACCACTGAATTAAAAATTCAAAAAATAAAATAAAATAAGAAAATACTATTATTCCCAATCTCTATCATCTTCTCCAACCCTCCATTTCTATTATCTTCCCCAGGTTCCCCAACTCTCTTTCCACCTCTTATCTTCCCCATCACCCTCAACACCACCACCCGCCCTCCGCCCTCCCACCGCCTACCGCCTGCCGACCGCTGACTGTCTCAAATCCCACTACGTTCGCTGATTAAATTAAAAGCACACCAGAAACCTGTGCCTAGGGGTTTGTGCCAAAAATACCGACGGTCTCATATTGGTGGTGGATAGCAGCGATAGGGATTGAGTTGGTGAAGCTCGACACGAGTTGCATAAGATTTTGAATGAGGATGAACCACGAGGCGCTAATTTGCTGATTTTCGTGCATAAACAAGATTTGCCTGACGCGATGAACTCACCGGAAGTTAGTGAGAAGCTGGGGCTTCATTCTGTAGAACAACGACGTTGGTGTATTAAGAGCACGAGTACTGTGACTTTCAGAGTGTGTATGAAGGGGTGGATTGGCTTTCCGCCAACTTTTCTAGCGAGACTTGAAGTTGAAGAGACTATAACACTAGGATTGGATTTATCCCTTTTTCTATTTTTCTCATTTTTAGGAGATTCTGGGGTGAGCAGCACCGATGGGCGATTTATCGGTGGCCAGTGGGCGGCGAAGTGAAGCTAGTGGCGCAGCGACGGAGCTGGTGGCAGGTTTGAAGAAGAAGAAGGAGGAGGAGGACCCTAGGGTATTTTTGTCATTCAATTTTTTGTGTTAACAATAGAGCTATATTTGTCTTTCCATAAATGGTCAACACCTGAATTTTTTTTGGCAATGCCGAAATAGTGTAATTTGGGTACAATTGCACTATTTTATCAAAATATAGGGTTAAGTTTGCAATTTCATATTGTACAAGGTTATTTCTCAACTTTTGACTAAAATATTGGGCTAAAAATGCACTTTACCCTAATAATAATATAAATAAAATTGAATTGAATTTCATCGGATTAAATTTTCACTTAGGTAAAGTACAACTAAATTTTTATTCTTTCGTTTCAAGTTGTGCGTAATTATTTTTGGTTCCGTTTTATAGGGTAACATTACATAATCAAGATTTTAGGGGAGATGTGCTTATAAATAATGCAAACTTAATTTGAAAGTAGTGAAACACCCATTTCTATTACCCTTTACCTAACACTAAAGTCACGTGTACTCTATAAAATTTTATTTGTAACCTTTAAATCTATTGTTAAATAGAAGATAATAGGATCATAAGTTAACTAAATCATTAACCAACATTAAATAAAACCAATTGTTTTGTTTATTGTCTTGTTTACGGCAAAAGGCGATCAATCCGCTCGCCCTCAGCGGCCCATACCAGCCCACACCCAGGCCATCGTATGAGAGGTAAATCACGGTAGCCCAGCACCAGGACCCATGGGCTTGGCATTGCCTCGGTGCGCACAAGGGAGCCTTGCAAAGCAAGAACTCCCCACACTGCCGCTGCCGAGGATCGAACCTGGGATTATTGGCTTACCCACCCATGTCCCAACCACTGGGGTACACCCGTGGGTGTTTATTGTCTTGTTTACGGTAAACATGGAAGACGTGCCAATGGAGACAATTAAATTAATAGTTTTGACGAATTTGAATCAATAAAAGGTTTCCAGTGATCTTGTGGCCCACCCATAAGTACAATCAATGGTCCCTTCCTCTGATCTCGAGGGCCACTAATTATTTTCTTTCAATTTTTACTCCCACTAATCTTGGAATATTGGTACTGTATCAATTGACACGATTTTTATTTTATTCAAATGAATGAATGAGATTACATTAGAAAGGCAGAAAAGGAAATTGATCGAATGAAAATAATTTTACTTTTGTAAAAATGAATAAGTTCCGTCTCTTGAAAGACGGTATTTTTATAAGTTATGAAAATGTCAAGGTTTAAATGACAAACAGAAGAAATCAAGATAAAATTTTTGGGTTGCATTAATCGGATCATAAACTTATAACTACTGCACACTACATGGTAAAATTAGACTATTGCAACTAAAACCTTTTACGTTTCAATAATTTTAATTCAACCATGTCTTTTCATATGCCTATGAAAAGACAATTTTTCCTAAGATTTTGCTAAAAAATGAATGTTTCAATATTGAAAGACCAAATAAAAATGAAAGTAGGTTAATATTAAAAAAATGGAGAGAGTAATTGAATTTTGAAATTAAACATGTATGTTGAATTGTTGATGATTTATAACCCTACCTAGTTGGCATAAGTGCCAATATTTTTTTTTAGTGTTCAAAACTTTCAATATAACCCTACATAATTGACATAAGTGCAAAACTACACATTCTGACTAATTTTGGATGAAATTTTATAAAATTACAATTTTACCCCTCTAGAAAAAAATTAATGTATGAAATGATTGTATTGGCCTTAACCCTAATTTTTTGAACCCTTATCTTCTCCACCGTGTTGAACAAACTGATGCCAAGCTTCTCTTTCCTTCTCTTCTCCGTCGTGTTGAACAAATTGACGTCGAGCTGATCTTTCCTTCTCTTCTCTGTCGTACTGAACAAATCGACGCCGAGCTGAAAGGCTTCAATGCACCCCTAAAAATCTCAAATCAATGCTTCCAAACTTTTAATCGACGGCGACCGCGGAGTCTCACATCGACACCGACTCGATGCTAGCGCTGCCAGCGGTAGAGTCTTTAGCTCGACACCGCGAGTTATGAGATGGCCGGAGAACGCCGATGCAAGAGGCAAGTGAGGGTTGGGTGTTAGGTGGGCTAGAATTTAGATGAGAGGCAGAAGAGGTGCGAGAGACTCAAGCTTGGACGTGGCAGGATGGCGAGTGGCTGGAGAATGACAGTGTGAGAGGCAAGTGAGGGCCGGGTGAAAGGTGGGCTAGGGTCTTGACAAGAGGCGAATGAGGCGGGGGAGAATGAGTGACAAGTGGGAGGAGAACGATGATGCAAGAGGCGGACGATGGCTGAGGGGTGGATATGCTAGGGTTTCGAAAAGATGCATAAGAGGCATGGGAGACTCGAACTTGGACGAGGTTGGGTTTCGAGCGGTTGGTGAACGACGGTGAGTGGGCGATGAACGACGACGAGTGGCTTTTGTTTGATGTTTTAGTTCACAATAATTAAAATAGATGGCTTTTGTTTTTTGGCTTTGGTTCGTGGGCTGGGTGGAGCTGGGGGCTGGTGGTTGGTGGCGGGTGACTGCGGGGAGGGGTGGTGGCTGTGGCCAGGTGGAGTTGGGATATGATGATAGTGGTAATCGAGTGGAGGTAGGAGAGGGTGGTGGTGGTGGTGGTGGAGCCGAGTGCAGGTGTGGGGGGGAGGAGTAGTGGTGGCCCGACGGTGCAGGTGGTGGTTTTGAGGGCAAAATTGTTCAAACATTTATAGGTTTTAGGCTAAAGGGCATTTTTATAATTTTAAGTGCGATCAATGCCGGTCAATGTAAGAAATAGTGTAATAGGGTTATATGGGCACTTATGTCAAATAGTTAGGGTTGTTTTTACACTAAAAATTATCTAAGAATTATATTAATATTTACTAAGTAGGTAGGGTTATATTTGTATATATTTCATAGAGTTAAGTCCATTTAGTTTTAATCGAGGGAATGAAAAATATAGTACGAAAAGTGTATTACATAGAGTAAATGTATTATCTACTCCGTAATGTAAACATGGAAGATGTGCTAGAATGGAGACCGAATTAATTAGTGGATTGCTATTTTATGGCTTGTATTTTACTTGATTACGCCACGTATTTATACTATTTAATATACAATATATATTTTTAATTTAATTTAAATAATTTATATAATTTAAATTAATTAATATTAATTTAATTAATTATTTATTTAATTGCTCCGCCGCCGCCGCCGCTGCTCCTTCTCCTCCGGTCCGCCACCGCCGCTCTCCTTCTCCTCCGGTCCGCCGCCGCCGCTGCTCTCCTCTCCTTCTCCTCCGGTCAGTTCGTCTTCTCCGCCGCGCACATCGCACCTCGTCTTCTCCGTCGCCGACATCGGACCTCATCTTCTCCGCCGCGCGCACCTCGTCTTCTCCACCGTTCCTCTTCTCCACCGTTCTTCTTCCCTCTCCTGCGACGCCGCGGTTCTCTCCTCTCCGTTCTCTCTGCTCCATTCTCCGCTCCCGTTCTCCTCGCTCAGTCCGGGGCTCCGTTCTCCTCGCCGAGCTCCACTCCGTTCTCCTCGGCCGGTGGCGAACCGGGATGGTTCCCGTTCTCCTCGCCCAGGTCAGTTCCATTCTCCACGGACTGGTGGCGAACCGGGATGGTTCCCGTTCTCCTCGCCCAGGTCAGTTCTGTTCTCCACGGATTGGTGGCGAACCGGGATGGTTCCCGGTCTCCTCGCCCAGGCCGATTCCGTTCTCCTCGGCCAGTGGCGAACCGGGCTCCGTCCCGTTCTCCTCTGCCCAGTGGCGAACCGTCCAGTTCTCCTCCGTCCCGTTCTCCTCCGTCCCGTCCCGTTCTCCGTCCCATTCTCATCGACGGCGGGCTTAGCTTCGATCGACGGCGGGGTTCGATCGACGACGGGCTTCGATCGACGCCGAGCTTCGATCGACGCCGAGCTTCGATCGACGCCGAGCTTCGATCGATGACGGGCTTCGATCGACGGCGGGCTTAGCTTCGATCGACGGTGGGCTTAGCTTCGATCGACAGCGGGCTTCGATCGATGACGGACTTCGATCGACGGCGAGCTTCGATCGACGGTGGGCTTCGCTCGACGGGGACGAAGGAGGAGAGACGGATGGGTTAGGGCTTTGCTCGGTGGCGGTGGCACACGGCACAAACCGCCAGAGAAGACGAAGAGGAAGAGAAAAAGGTGGTGGTGGCGGTGGCGGTGGCGCTGGCGCACGGTAGCGGCGGAGATAGGCGGCGGCGGCTCTAGTGGCGCACGGCGGCGCGGTGGTGGCGCACAGAGCGGCGGCAGTTTTTTTGATTTTTTATTTTTGTTTTTGATTTTTGTTTTATTTTAAAATCTTAATATTAGTATTATACATATATATACGTATTAGGGCGTAAATTAGTAAAATACATGGCGTGATATAGCAATACTCATTAATTGCGAGCGTAGTTTGAATTCTTCTTCATAGACATGTAGTTGACTTGGAATAGTACTCCCTCAGTTTTTTTTTCATTGGTACACTTACTAAAAGTGGTGTTTTCTTTTAATTGGCACTTACTATTTTGGGTAAGTTTAAGGTTTTTACATCCACTCATTTTACTTTCTCTTCTTTCAATTCAATTTCATCCACTCATTTAGCATCTCCTCAATTCTAACACCAAAAGAGAGGTGCCAATGAAAAAAAAAACTGGGGGAGTATAAGAAATAACTTAAAAACCACAATTCAACTTAGAAACAAGTATACTTCGAAAAGAATTCTGCGTCATCCAATTTGTTCCTAAAACAAAATATAGCTTGAGCATGGAAACAAGTTTAAGCTTAATTGCAAAAGCCCAGTTATATTGTCCCGTATGCTCCCTTCGGTCCACTAATAATGACTCACTTTTCTTTTTTGGATGGTTCTTTTATATTGACTCATTCTCCTTTTAATAGATGCTAGATTGTTTTTAACCACATATTTTACTTTTTATACGTTCAATACAATATATATCATTCATTTGTCTTTTTTAAAAAATTTGTGTCAAAAAATTAGAGCCATCATAAAGGGACCAGAGGGAGTATCCAAATTAAGTACTCTCTCTATCCCATTCAAATTTGCACAGATGTTTTATTATTATCTTCAATAAATACATTTGACTGTAAATATATGTAATTACAGATAATAATAACACATAAAAATTTAATATTTAAAAACTATATGTTATGATGAATCTATTAAAATTATTGTTTATATATATTTAAAAATAGTCGAAGTTTAATTAATTTGACTAAAGAAAATATTCCATGCAAAATTTGGGTGGAAGATACACCCAGGCTCGGTAAAAGGATGGGCCCATGAAATCAGAAAAGGTACTACTTATGAGTGGCCCACTGAAAATCATTTTCATCAAAACGGGGGGTGCTCTTATGTTATTGGTTTATGTTGTAAAAGATAGACGCAATCCATTATCATTATTTGACCTGGAATCACGTGCTCGCGCCCCCAAACTTAACGGACCAAAGAAACATCTTTTTGAGCTCTCAGAAGAATGCGCCAAACTAGTTCCCATTATCATATTCTTTGACTTCTTGACTGTCGGGCAGTAAGCAAAAACTTCAATTAAAAAAGTGTGCAATCAAACAAAATGTATTAAAGAGTGCAGATTTGTGTGTGTCTGAAATTGGAAAAGAGAGAAAAGGAAGGATGGATAAAAAATCGTGGATATTATCGATTATATTTGTCAAAAGGGGAAGGTGCCAATATTAAAAGATCAAACAAAAAAATGAAAGAATGTCAATATTAAAAAATTGGAGGGAGTATGGTGTTAGGTGGGGGAATACTAGCTACTCCCTCCGTGTCACTAATAGTGACACACTTACAGGCAAGTCGTTGACCACCGGTAGAGTCAGGCAGCAGCATATGGGTGGTTTTGGACAAATTTGAGATTCAGGTTTGTAAATGTTCTGATGTTCATAATGTTCAAGTTTGTAGATGTTCTGGACGAATTTGAGATTCAGCTGCGAACGGGTAGTTCATAATATTCTGTCGCTGGCTCGTGAAGGGGGTGAGGGAGGTGATGGGGACTGGGCAAAGGGGGCAGTGATGGGGCTAGCTGGAGGGATTGGTGGTGGTGGTCAGGTGGTGGTTTGGTGGAGGTGGGGTGGGGGTGGTGGCCGAGTGGAGGCGGGGCGGTGGTGGTAATGGCTAGAGGGGCAGTGGTGGTGGTCTGGGGGCAATATTGCCATAACACTTATAGGTTTTAGGTTAAAGGGTATTTTAGTCATTTTACGTGCGGTCAATACCAGTCAATGCCTGAAATGGGGTCTGAGAGTTATATTGACACTTTCATTAACTAGGTAGGGTTATTTTTACACTAAAAATTATCCGAGGGTTACATTGGCACTTACTCAAATAGACATGGTACATTGGTATTGGTATGTATCCAAAAAATTTATGATTAGTATAAGCGTAAGTTGGATTAACATGATACTTTCTCCATTAAAATTTGTCCACAAACACAAAGATTTGACTGAAACGATCTCACTGTAATTTATGTGAGACCTGGATTTTATATACAAATTTTAAAAGTAGTGGCATAATTAGTGAGACCAGGATTTTATACGCATTCTATTCCACTATGTTTGACATATTTACCATTTTTATCTTTGTCGGTAGAGCAGATTCGGCAGAGCTTCATACTACCTGGAGTCGTGTTCCCTTTATCTTCATCAGCTCGATCTATCTTCATCCTTTGTTTTTTGCCCGCTCTATCTTCGTCGGTAAACACGACTCGAGGCGCCGCTCGGAGGAAGCACGCCATTGGCAAACACGAAACGAGGTGGCGGAATAAACTAGACAGCGGCGAGTCTAACCAGAGGTTGAAGAATCTTCGGTGGAGCGAGTCAACCCAGAGGTTGAAGAAGAAGCCGAAAGGCTGTCGGCGGTGGACAACGACGGATGACCGGCAGCGATTGCAGCTGCAGCGGAACAGTGTCGGCGAGAATGTCCAATGGCGGGGGGCAACCTAGGGTTTTGACACGGGCTTGGTTGCGGGTGGCGTCGGTGGGATTGGGTGTGTTGTGGTGGCTAGGTGGAGGTGGTGTGTAGAGGGGTGGGGCCGGAAGTGGCGTCGCAGCTTTCTTTTTGGACGGCAGTGCAACGGGTTGAGGTGCGTTTGAGGTCAGGTGGAGGCGGCACAGATGTGGGATGGGGTGGTGGCCAGGTGGTGGTGGCGAATTGTAGAGGGGGAGAGGGCAAAATTGTATTTAACACTTTTAGGTTTTAGATTTAAGGGTGTTTTGGTAATTTATACATGGTCAACACTGATCAACGCCTGAAATGATGTTTTAGGGTTACATAGGCACTTATGCCAAATAGTTAGGATTATGTTTGCACACAAAATCATTTGAGGGTTATATTGGCACTTACTCAAATAGGTAGAATTATATTGGTATATATCCCTTAAACATTTTATTCTTTTCACTCAGTTTTCTTGACACATTTCAACTTGAAAGAAAAAAATAAAAATTAAATCTATGGTATCAAACAGATGGAATTATACAATTTGTAAAAGTAGTGGAATAATTTTTGCGCATCTAGTAGTCCTTATTTGGGTTATAAAACACAAAATTCTTGTGCGTATAGAATGTAGACCACTGCATGTTAATATGTCAAAACTCTAATAAGACTGGAACTTTTTGGCATACCTATTTGGTTGGACAAAATCTTTTGCCTCGTGTTTGCGGACACTTTTTAGCATACATATCTTGTGGGACTAAGCCTTTTGTCTTATGTTGAAGAATATCTTTGGAGTTTGAGTATAACATGCAAAATTGCTTGGGATCATTCACATTGAATCTTGCAGGAGGATAAGTAGAGTTAGATTTTAGAAATTTATTCAACATATTATAATTATACCGTACCCCTGGCGCACAGTATTTTATTGTATCCCCGGAGGGTATATTATTTCAGTTTAATTTAGGGCATTACTATATCTCGCCCTGTATTTTACTATTCTCGCCCTAATACGTATAAATACACGTATTAATATTTTTTTAAAAATGAAAATTAAAAACCCTAAAATCCTCTCCCCCTTCCCTCTCTCCATTCCATCCGGCCAGGTGCCGCCGCCCGCCGCCCGCCGCCCGCCGCCCGCTGCCCGCCGCCCGCCGCCCGCTGCTTGCCGCCCGCCGCCCGCCGCCCGCCGGCGCCGGAAATCCGCCGGAAAATCGCCGGAAAACGTAAGTTTTGGAGGATTTTTTTAAAGTTTTCGTGCGAATTTTTTTTGTTTTCGTGCGAATGAGGGGTTTAGTTGTAAATATAAGAAAATAGGAGGCTTCACTCTTAAATTAATTTAATTCATAAGATAATAGGAGATTAAGATGTAGAATAATTCGGAGAAATCTAATATAAGAAATTTAATGAATTTTGGAACTAAAACGAAGAAATTGAGATTGTTAGAAATTATTTAATTTAAATTTGGAAATGATTATAGGAGGCTTCACTCTTAATTAACGTTACAATAATTAACAAAACAACAAAATTAACAAAACAACAACATTAACGTCACAATGATTAACAAAATAACAAAATTAACAAAACAACAACATTAACGTCACAATAATTCTCAAAATAACAAAATTAACAAAACATCAACATTAACGTTACAATAATTAAAATTAACGTTACAATAATTTTTACGTTACAATTAATAAATTAAAATACTCAGATGAGCATAAATTAAAAAACTAAGATGAGCATAAATTTCTTTCTCCCTAACAGCTAAAACATACACGTAATGGAAAAAAAATGAAATAACATTGTGGCTAGAATTAATATTACATTCTTACAGTACAACAAATTAAAATATCAAAATAACGTAAAAATACGTAACTTAACGTTACAATAATTAATAGGACATAAATTATTGTAGATAAATTAGAAACAGCATTACGTAACAAAATTAGCAACAAAATTAACGTTACTGCTATTAATAGGAGATAAATTCATAGGAGATAAATGTGCAATAGTTTCTACGTAACAGTTAATAAATTAAAGCACAAAGACGAGCATAAATTTCTACGGCACAAATTATTAAATTTAACAACTACGTAACTAATTAGTAAAATTACCTCCGAAGATATGGAATTTCTAACACCCTTTCCGGAGTAATTTTTGCTCGTTTTGGATAGCAAAAAATTTCGAGTGCCCTCAAAATGAGTAGAATTCGTGCTAAAAAAAAAAGAAAAAAAAGGGCACGGCTCGCGCCCAGCCCACGGCGAGCCGAGGCGCGTCCGGCTCGCGCCCAAGGCCGGGCGAACGGACCGCGCGCGGCTCGTGCCCACCGCACGGCGAGCCACGGCTCGCGCCCACACGCCGGCGAGCGGGCCGGCGATGGCTCGCGCCCACACCACGGCGACCGGCCCGCCGGCGGCTCGCGGTCCACCGGCGGCGCCTCGCGCCCAGGCCGTGGCGAGCCGGGCCCGGCGGCGCGGCGGCCGGCGGCCCGGCGGCGGCGGCCGGCGGCGCGGCGCCGGCGGCGCGGCGCCGGCGGCCGGCGGCCCGGCGCCGGCGGCCGGCGGCCCGGCGGCCCGGCGCCGGCGGCCGGCGGGCGCGGCCGGCGGCCCGGCGGCGGCGGCCGGCGGCCCGGCGGCGGAAATTAATTAGATTAATTAACTAAATTCGTTTCGTTAATATTAACTAACTACAATTATCTAAATTAATTTTAATTTACCTATTGAAATTTAAAAAATAAAAAATACTGTATACGTATTAGGGCGAGAATAGTAAAATACAGGGCGAGATATAGTGATCCACTTAATTTATAATAATATAAAATTTTAAAAATAGAAAAGTGGATAGTGAATAAGTATTTTACTCTTCCTGTTATTGCTGGGGATACAAGTATCGTATCACTAGTGTACCGTATATTAGGCGTGGGTACACCACCTACTGATCATCTATCAAAGATTTAAAACTGATGTGAATAGTAACAAGGGTGGTGCAAATAAAATTACTCAATATTATTGTTTGATTTATTCAAATTAAGTCCAATTTATTTTGATTTAATTTAACTTAGATTTAAATTAACATTTTATGTTAGATCGGCTAACGGTTAGACCAATTACTATAAAAAAATCTCATTTCAATAAATTTTAAGGTTAATTGTAATTATTTATATATTGGGACACATTCCAAAAGTTTTTCAAAATTATGGAAACTTTGTTGCAATAAATAAAAACAAACATCAAATCACCCCAATAGTTACATCAATTATAAAAACGGCCAGTCGATCTAAAACAATATTTTATTTTTAAAAAAATTGAACCTTACAATGCTTATTTAATTTTATACTCCCTTTGTTTCATTGGATGTGTCACACTTTCCTTTTTTGGTTGTTTTTGTGAATTTGATGTGTCACACTTCAAATTAGAATCACACTCTAGAACGTCAGCGATCAGTAGAAGAGATTGAAATGGCGGATGCATGCGGCTGGCGTTGATTTTGTACTAATATGGCACTTTGTTTTTAGAGAAAAGTGCATATATAACCCTACATAATTGACGAAAGTGCAAATAAAACCCTACAAATTTTAGGAATGTGCAGATATAATCCTATCAAATTTCATAATGTGCTGATATAACCCTACCAAGTTCGGTGGTGGTCTGGCGGCAATAATTAGGTATAATGATGCTAAGGGCAATAATGTCATTCCTCTTTTTTTTCCAGAAGGGCAAAAATGTTTTTAACGAAATTCTGGCTAAAGGCTGTCGGAAAAGGTTATATTTGCAGATAACCTAAGTATCTAGGGTTATATTTACACTTTCGCCAATTATGTAGGGTTATATGTGCACTTTCCTCAAAAGTAAAATATGGTACGAGTACTACATCATTTTGGGAGTTATTATTTTTATTTTTTTGAAAAAAATAAACTAAATTCAACTCAACAGCAATAAATTAAATTCTATACTAATTAATTAAGTTTATCACCAATAAATTAAAGTCAATACCAAGTAAGCCAATTACACATGGCCTAATTGAGTGCATACAACATTTTCTGGTGATTGAATTTTATACTTTTTATGATCTCATGTTTTGTTTACAAGTAAAATATTGGTATCAATAGAATTGTATTCATTTAGTTTCAATTGAGGGAACGAGCTAACTAGTTTAAGCGTCTGTTAGTTTGGTTGGAATTCGATTGTGGATATGAGAACGAGACTTAACTTGATGTAGCTATGTTTTACCATTTAATGGATGGGGAGTAAAACAGGACAAAGTATAGTACGAATATGGTTGTCCACTGTAAACATAGCGTGCAAGAATAATGACAAAACTATTCAATGGCATAATTTGAATTTTCTTCTTTCTTTGCTATTCTTGGCAACCAAGAAACGGGCCATCAGCTGGCCTTAAACTTCAAAGGTAAAATGGAACAGGAAAGCAATGTCACATGGTACGAGGATCTGCGTTTTCCCAATATTACATCCGTCCTGCAGTATCACATTTTTTTTCATGGATATTTATTAATGTTTATGTGCTTAAATTTCAGTTAAAAGTAGAGAATTGAAATGAGTTGATTAAATTTCAACTACAAATTTCAAATAAAATAAGAAAATGGTCAAAACATGACTAATTATAATGTTTGGTGCATGATGTTTGAACGTGTTTCGAATGAGAAACGCAAGGGTAAAATATAAACATAACTCCATTATTTTTCAAAATGACCTTGTACAATATGAAAGTGAGATTTTAACCCTAGCATTTTCATCAAATGTGTCGATATACCCGTTTGACACTATTATCGCATTGACTTAGCATTTTCTGCCAATGACCAAACATAAGAAGACTAAAACACCCCTAGTCTTAATACTGCAAATTTAATGACAAAAATGTCCATAGGTTCTTCTTCTTCTTCTTCATCTCCAAAACCAGCCAGCGCCGCCGCTCTGCCACCACCAACCGCTGCCGCTTTGCTGGTAGCAGCTGTTGGAATATGGAAAAAACACCACTAGAAAATTAACAGCAATCCAGATCACCAAAACATCTACTGAACGGCATACAATCACAGACAAATCAAACAATATGTTTTTAAAAAAGGGAAATGGGGATATGGAAAAAACACTACTCCACCGCCAAAATTTGGAAAAAAAAAATAAAACACCACCGCTCCGTCTCTAGAATCTGAAAAAAACACCATTGCTCCAGCATTCCACCACCACCAACCGTGATGCCACCCCCGCCGAGATGCCATCCCAACCCAACCAGCCCAACCCTACGCTACCCTAGCCAATCACACCTCGGCACCACCCCATCCCGGTGCATAGTCAAAACCCTAGCCCGTCAACTCCACCCCGTCCGATGCCACTCGGTTTTCGCACCACCGCTCTCTCCACTAGTAGAGACCAGCCCATTAAAGGCGTCAATAGAAAGTGATTTTAAATTAAAAAAAATATGGAACCACCTTTAATAGAGGTATAAAAAGGGGTTCGGAGTTCACCAGGCCAGTTTAAAGGTGATTCCACCTTCAGTGATGATCGATTAAAGGTAGTTTCACTTTTAAAAATCACCTTTTTAAGGCACGAAAACACTTCCACGTTCGAAAGTGCTATCTCAAGTCACGTTTTCGTTTTAAAGGCGATTCTATAAAGATACGCCTATTATGGGCTCATTTTGGCCCAAACCCATATACTTAGGCGCATAGAGGAAACCCATCTCCCCCCCAAAAACCATCTTCCCCAGAAAATCTAATTAGAAGCAGAGTCTCATTTCTCCCCCACACACCCACACTGTCGTCTACACTCGTCTCCGCCACCTCCGTCACTCCAACCCTGCCTCCCCCTCTTTTCTATCTACCCCGCCCCCTCTCTTTTCTCTCCAGCCCACCTCTCCCTCTTTTCTCTCCAACCCGTCCCCCTCTCTTTTCTCTCCAGCCCGCCTCCCCCCTCTTTCCTCTCATGCCCCCGATTCTGGCGCTCCTCTCCTTCTTTTCTCCCCAATATTACATCCGTCTTGCAGTTGAAGCTTTACAGTATCACAGTTTTGATCAAATTTCAACTACAAATTTCGTACAAAATAAGAAAACAGTCAAAACATGACTAATTATAGTGTTTGGTGCATGATGTTTGAACGTGTTTCGAATGAGAAACCGTAAGGGAAAAATACAAATCTAACCCTATTATTTTTCAAAATGGCCCTGTATGATATGAAAGTGGGATTTTAACCCTAACATTTTCATCAAATGTGCCGATATAATCGTTTGATACTATTCTGACATTGACTTAGCATTTTCTGCCAATGACCAAACCTAAGAAGACTAAAACACCCCTAGTCTTAATACTGCAAATTTAATGACAAAATTGTCCATAGGTTCTTCTTCTTCTCCATCTCCAAAACCAGCCAGCGCCGCCGCTCTGCCACCACCAACCGCTGCCGCTTTGCTGGTAGCAGCTGTCGGAATATGGAAAAAACACCACTAGAAAATTAACAGCAATCCAGATCACCAAAACATCTACTGAACGACATACAATCACAGACAAATCAAACAATATGTTTTAAAAAAAGGGAAATGGGGATATGGAAAAAACACTACTCCACCGCCAAAATTTGGAAAAAAAATAAAACACCACCGCTCCGTCTCTAGAATCTGAAAAAAAAACACCATTGCTCCAGCATTCCACCACCACCAACCGTGATGCCACCCCCGCCGAGATGCCATCCCAACCCAACCAGCCCAACCCTACGCTACCCTAGCCAATCACACCTCGGCACCACCCCATCCCCATCCCGGTGCATAGTCAAAACCCTAGCCCGTCAACTCCACCTCGTCCGGTGCCACTCGGTTTTCGCACCGCCGCTCTCTCCACTAGTAGAGACCAGCCCATTAAAGGCATCAATAGAAAGTGATTTTAAATTTAAAAAAATGTGGAACCACCTTTAATAGAGGTATAAAAAGGGGTTCGAAGTTCACCAGGACAGTTTAAAGGTGATTCCACCTTCAATGATGATCGATTAAAGGTAGTTTCACTTTTAAAATCACCTTTTTAAGGCACGAAAACACTTCCACGTTCGGAAGTGCTATCTCAAGTCACCTTTTCGTTTTAAAGGCGGTTCTATAAAGATACGCCTATTATGGGCTCATTTTGGCCCAAACCCATATACTTAGGCGCATAGAGGAAACCCATCTCCCCCCCCAAACCATCTTCCCCAGAAAATCTAATTAGAAGCAGTGTCTCATTTCTCCCCCACCCACCCACACTGTCGTCTACACTCGTCTCCGCCACCTCCGTCACTCCAACCCCGCCTCCCCCTCTTTTCTCTCTACCCCGCCCCCTCTCTTTTCTCTCTACCCCGCCCCCTCTCTTTTCTCTCCAGCCCACCTCTCCCTCTTTTCTCTCCAACCCGTCCCCCTCTCTTTTCTCTCCAGCCCGCCTCCCCCTCTTTCCTCTCATGCCCCCGATTCTGGCGCTCATCTCCTTCTTTTCTCCCCAGCCTGCCTCCCCCCTCTTTTCTCCCCAACCCGCCCCCCCCCTCTTTTCTTCCACCACTCCAAATCCCTTCACCGTCCAAATCGCTCCACCGTCCAAATTGCTTTGCCGCCTTGCCTTCGCTCACCCGTGCTCCGTCTTCTTTTCTCCGCTCACATACACTGTCGGAGATCGATGTAATACTGAGAGAGTGAGCTCTATTGAAGGTGTTTGCTGTTGAATATCCCCCACCGCGTTGCCGCTGAGTCGTCGCCTAAGGCCGCTATGATTTGTGTTGTTTTTTTAAAAATTGATTTGTGTTGCTGGGTTGTTTGTCCAGTACTATTGATGATGTTGTTGTGTTTCCAGCATTGACGTCAGTTTCCATATCTGGCTTTGCGCTGCCAGAAACCGATTGGTTTCCAGCAGTTATTTTTTGGAGACACAGAAATAGGATCCAGGTTTGGAACATATTTTTTATCCTATTAAAGGCGGTTATTTGAGCCACCTTTGATCGAAATCGATCAAAGGCGAAGCCAAAGAAAGCGGTTCTAAAGTGCTTTCTCTGGTTTGATAGAACCGCCTTTAATCACCCATTCCCTCACTAGTGCTCCTAAATTTCACTTCAATTGTCGGCGTAGAATCTGCAACCCTAAAAAATCTCCATCGCTGATTTCGACCACTATAAAATGAAGAGTCCATGGCTCTCTCACTTCTTTCCTCTTCCCCGCCCTCTACCTTCGTCGAGATTCACTCCACCAAAATCTGATCCAATTCACGATCCCCCATCATGTTCGATGAATTCGGGCTCACCCATTCCAACCGCTTGAACATTACCGTTGACGGAAGAGAAGAAGAAAAAATGGCACCGCTGGGAAGAAGAGGCTATCAAAAAAGTTTGGTGGTGGAGAAGAAAGTAAGAAAACCTTCGTCGGTCGTCGTGCCGCTGGTGGAAAATGAAGAGCATTGTTGATCTTTCAAGAGGCAGACTAATTATAAAATTAGCTACGTACATGTACAATAATATCATGTCACATGAATGAAAGTTGGAATTTTTACATTTATACTATTTTTAGACTGAAAGTGTCAATATACTCTACATTTCTAACCATAGCTTTAGGATATTTTGACACACTCTCATTTTTCAGGGTCATATTAGCACTTTCAATTTAAACTTATGATCATTTTGGCATTTGTCTCATGAAAATTGAATTACTCCCTCTAATCATGAAAATTTGGCATCCAAATAATTGACATTTTTTTGGAAAAATAAAATGAGTGAAGAAAAATGCATTGAGAGGGGAAAAAAAGTAAATTGTGTAAATAAAATAATCTTAATATTGTCAAAAAGAAAGGTGACGAGTACCAATATTAAAAAATGAAGAGAGTAATTTGCCACTAGTGAATATAGTCTAAGAATAATAACGATGGGGAAATGAACCGGCGGCTCGAGAACGAATGATTGACGTTACGTTTAGAGGTCATGTTGATGATATTTGGTGTAGTTTTTAGTGATGGGTGGCATTTACCTACGTCTAATATAATAATAATAAATGAAAATTAATATTTAAAAACTACTTTTTCTGATAAATTGAGCAATATCATATACGATAATATTATTGTTCATATATATATTCAAATATGTAATCAAACTTTAATAGAGAATATTGTAAAAAAAACAAGAGTACAAATAGATAATATATTAAAATTGTTGGATTATCACCTTGAAACCGCCGGGAAATTGTCGGATTGTTGCTCTGAAATTGCCAGGAAACTGTAGGATTGTCGCCGGGAATTAGCTTGGTCATCGTCGGAGATAGACCGGAGCTTATCCTAGGGATGGTGTTCCAGAGCTTATCAATTCTAGGAACGGTGTTCCGGAGCTTATCAATTATAGGGACGATGTTCCTAAGCTTATCAATTCGTAAGGTAGATAGATTAGAAATGGTTGATGCTCATGATCTAGCACATTCCCATGTAATATGTACCAATCTCTTTATTAATGAATGAAGTAAGACTGTATTATTCCAAAAAAAACCTCAAAAATAATGATAACATGGAATCATTATTTATTCAATTCTTTTGTAGTTTATTAGAGATGTAATATAAATCTCACCTACTTAGTTAAATTTTAGAAGTCTGGCTGATTTGTAATCATCGACACAGGGGGTGGAGGTGTTATAATTGGGAACACTTCCAACTTTTTCCTTTGTAATAGCTTAAAGATAACCAGGATCTTTCACTAAAAAATAAATAAATAAAAGATAATCAGGATAATACACCCAAGTCACTGAAGTAGTACTATATTACCGTTTTCAAAAAAATATATGGATCTTTCACTAAAAAAATAGTAAATTAAAGATAATCAGGATAATACACTCAAGTAGTACTCCCTCCGTTTTTTTTTCCATTGGCAATACTATAATATTCTACATTGATCAAATTAGGGTGGAGTATTAGTTTTGTTACTTTTTTTTTGTTTTTTTTAAACGGTAATATAGTTATTTTTTTTTTTTTAAACGGTAATATAGTTACTCCCTCCGTTTTTTTTTCTGCACAAAACCACAAAACATCAGTTTCTCGAATTTGGGATTCAAAAACAAAACTCGCGATCCCTTTTCCGTCAGATTTTGCGAAACATTGATCACTATTGATTACAAATCGAAAGATTCAAAATTTACCAGCGAAGCCACGGAAACCCTGTTACTCTTGCTTGTCTCCACGTATCCTTTCCTTCTTTCAACCACATTTGCTTTATTCTATATATACATAACTGGAAAAGCATTGGCCCTAATGCAAACTTCAGACGGGCCTTCGGTCCAACCCATTCCTAGGTACAACCCTTCAAATTTGAAGTGGAAAACGAAAAGGCAAAATAAAAAACTAAATTACAGATCCATGGGACAAGGCCATCACAAGCATGGCGGCTTCTATTTTACCATTCAATTATTCCAATAAATTTTTATTTTTTAAGTATGTAGAACGATTGTATATTCTAAGACTTTGCCGCTAGAAAAAGTCTTTTCGACAGGGAGACCTTTCCATAAGATTGTGCACAGTTCACAGGACATTTACCTTAAATATTGTAATTTTTTAAAAAAAATTAAATATTGTATTTTTTAAGTTTAAAAAAGTAATAATAGATAGGCAAAGGGTTGGGAAAGACGGTTTTGTAACATTAAAAATTTATTATGCAACATGTAGTAGTAATAAAGTTTATAAACCGTGCAACCCGAAAATTTTATCTAAATTTCTTCTAATTTACATTTTAAACCTTGGTCTTTCCATGACTTATGGAAAGATCATCTTTCAAGAGACGGCCTATAATATGTATTTGGATGAAAATATATTTTTAAAAAGTTTAAATTTGTATGTAATTTAACAAATGCAATATATAAGGTAAGGAAACCTACTCTTGCCAATGATAAAATAGTTAAATAATAAAATAGTTAAATATTAGAGTTCGTCTCTTGAAAGATGGTCTTTCCTTTGTTGAAAGATCAAGGTTTAAAGTGTAAATTAGAAGAAATTAAGATAAAATTTTTGGGTTGCATGAACAGGGTTATAAATTTTATAACTATTACATGTTTCATACTAAAACTTTAATATTGCAACTAAGACCTTTTACCTTTTATTATTCTAATCAAACCCCGTCTTTCCAAAAGCCTATGAAAATACCGTCCAAGGTATACTGTCTAATGTTATAGAACTAATAATTGTGACATCATGTACTAGTTTGATTTAATTTATTAACATTAATGACCAAAATTTTACCGATTGTCATCGTCAAACCAATTCTAAAAATTACGTTGAATATTAAAAATAAAAGAAAATCTAGAGGACCTATTATCATCAACTAACCCTAAAAATTTTCAAGTTTAAAAATCGACATATTTACATCCGAATAAAAATAATCCATTTCCACCAAAGAAAGCAATCGAGGAGCAACCATGCAATGAAGGTTCGTAGAACATTTTTTACAACAAAATCTATCCATATAGTGAACTGTAACCTTCAAAACATTGTTAGAACCATTACCCATTAGGCCATTACAATATTTTTGCTAAGTCATGGGCCTGCAATGGGCTCTTGCCTCTTAGCAATGGACAAATGATGTTCTATTACGGTTGAATTTACATTTTTTTAACGTTATTTTCTATTAAAAATTGATCACCTATTCAAATAGTGAACAACAATATTATCATGATATTATAATAAATATTTTTTTACTAGAGGATGTCTCTCGAAGGTCTTTTCATAAATTATGAAAAGATCAATGTTTAAAGTGTAAATTAAAATAAATGAAGATAAAATTTGTTGTTGTATGAACCGAGTTATAAATTTGTAACTATTATATATTGCATACTAAAATTTTAATATTGCAACTAAGACCTTTTATCTTTTATTATTTCTATTAAACCTCATTTTTTCATAAGCGTATGAAAATATCATCTTTTTCCCATGACTTTGCCTTTTTACTATACACTTTTTATTTACCATTATTATATGTGGATAAATATATTAACTATCAAACATATTTTTTTTACCATGGGATTGCAAATTAAGCAAACAAAGGAATACATCCATCTGTCCTCATTATATACACATGAAAATGATAGATTCATTTAATCCAATCCCAATCACCAAGAGAAATAAAGTTTACTAAATTATTCTTATCACCCCAACCTTTTTCTATGTTCTCATATTTATACACGCACGAAAAAAAATGCTTAGAATTTATCACCGGAGCTTCTCACTCCTCTCCACCGCTCCATCACTCCTACACCCCCGCCGATCGCCGCCGCTAAGAATCAAACCGCGGCGATACACGCCTAATACGACGTCGTGTAGGTTTCGTAAGGTTTCGAGCAAGTCTCCCATGGCCAACACTTCGTCGTCGCGGCTGCACACTCTGGTCCCTGTCAACGCCGTCGCTGCTTCTTCCGAGGAAGCCGCCCCCGCTGCCTCGAACGGCGCCGTTTCAGCTGCCGCGCTACTGGACGAAGGTGCTTAGTTTACTTAGCTGTTTTCCGTTTTTTTAACTCTATCTGTTTGTTGTTACAGGCTTATAGCTTCGAATAAATCACTGATCGTATGCTTAATGATGAATAATCCTTTTACTATTTATGTATGTGAAGTTTTAGAAAACAATTATGCGAAATGAGCTGTTTCTGCTTCTGCGCTCTAGGACGCAGGTCCTTAATTTTTTAGTTGTTTTTTTAACTCTGTTTGCTTGTTTTCATAGGCTTATAGCTTTGAATAAATCCACACTAGTTATAAAATCACCAATCATATGCTCAATAATGAATTGTCCTTTTACCAATTATGTATGTGAAGTTTGAGAAAAAAATTAGTGCAAATTGAGCTGTAATACTGAAGTTCACTAGCTGCAATGCAATGTGCAACAAATTTGTTTCGTAAAAAGAAAGGAAAGTAGAGTTAAGAGTTGCTGACATTAATCAAATTTTGCATTATCTGAGTCAGAGTTGAGCAATGGATATCGGCTTCCTCCCCCGGAGATTAGAGACATTGTTGATGCTCCACCTCTCCCTGCACTATCATTCTCTCCACATAGGGATAAGATACTCTTTCTCAATCGGAGATCTCTGCCTCCGTTGTCTGAGTTGGCTAAGCCGGAGGAGAAGCTAGCTGGTTATATTGGCACTTTCACTAACTAGATAGGGTTATATTGGCACTTATGTCAACTAGGTAGGGTTATAAAAGCACATTTTTCTAACTTTAAATAGTGAGAAAAGGGTTTAACAAAAAACATCACAAAGTTTGGCTGAAACATCAAGTGATGAAAATGAAACATCAAGTATGGCAGTAAAACTCCGCGCATTGCACAGAAGTGAGGAAAAAATTGATCTGCAAATTTCTTCGACCCGGATTCTCTACCCACGAGATTCTTATAACACATAATCATTAATTTCCCAATTATTTATGCCCAGCACCCTCCAAAAAGTTATATTTGCACTCATATCCCTCATCCCCCTCATCAAGCTTTCTTAAATTATGTTTGGAACCTCATCCCTAATTAAATTTCATAGTATTGCACATTAATCCTTGCTTTCGTTGTGAGACGCTCTCGCACAGACTTTGTCCTTTTGTAATTATATATTTGTGTCAATACATTTTTATAGTTTTTGACAAAGGATTTAGATTCAATATACAAACATGAGAAATTCCATATATAACCTTACATAACTCACATAAGTGCAAATATAACCTTGTGATAATTTAAAGTGCAAATATAATTCTAGATAGTTAGTGTATGTGCATATATAACCCAAAATAACTCATATAACTGCAATTATAACTGCAATTATAACCTTGTGATAATTTAAAGTGCAAACATAATCCTAGATAGTTAGTGTATGTGCAAATATAACCTTTTTCGATAGTTTGAGGCCGGATTATGTTAAATAGAAAATTTTACCCCTCTGCAAAAAAAATCAAAAAACATTGAAATTGCTTTCATACCCCTAAAACCCGAATCTTTATCCTTCATTTTTTCTTCTTTTCATCTTCTCTCTTCTTTTCTTCTCCCGCAGCTTCTTTTCTTTTCTTTTCCATATTGTTGCCTCGGAATCACCACAAGTGACTGATCATGATCGCACTGCTGTCGGACACCACCAGGTCCACCCGCATTGCGGCAACTACGCCGACAACGTCCTGATGGCCCCGCGGAGGAGCAACGGCCTAACGGCGACTCAAGTCCTCGTCGTCTTTACCCTCCTCCCCGTCGGCGACACCCTGCTCGCCGTCACTGGCCTCGCTCTGGTTGGAACCCTAATTGCGCTCCCTCACCACTACTTTGTTGTTGGGTCTAACCATGGTTGGGTTCATGTCGTCCGGGGCCTTTGGGCTCATTGGGCTTTCTTCTCTCTCCTTGGTTCTCAATAGCTTCAGGGAGAAGCTTCTGGATTCTATGGACCAAGCAGCGCCTTCAGGATATGGTGGAAACTTTGGGCCATCGGGACGTCGGAGGAACGCTAGATATGAACGCCAGACGAAGCTGATGCCGGAGAAGAATGTCAGAGAGACCGAATTTGTAGAGTCTCGGTAAAAAGGGGATGCCGAAAAAATGGCATTTGCCAGAAAAAGGTCACGCTGATTAGAGAACTGAGATTTTTTGGTAAAAAGTAATGCCGGAGGGGATGGCCTTGCGGGGAAGAAGTGGCAGTGGTGGAATAACAACTCCAGGACAAAGGGCATTTTTGTCTTTTTAAAATTGTATATTAGGCTGAAAGGGTATTTTGGTCATTTTTTATCAGTCAATGGCCGAAAATAGCCGGTCAATGCCGAAACATAGTGTTTAGGGATATATTTGCACTTATGTAGTAGTTAGGGTTGTTATTAAACTAAAAATTATCACAAATTTATATCTGCACTTTCTTAAGTATATAAGGTTATATTTATATATTTCTAAAAAAAACCCAACAAAATGCGGTTAGGTTGAACACTTATTTGGATTAGTACCAGATCTGTCGCACAAAAAGGTGGTGTATGGCCGTCTGCTGCGGCACAGGGCAATGGCATCGAGGGTGTTCATCTTTTTCACTAATGCTAATTTCTCTCTTGGCATAGTATTGGGAAAGACGGTCTTTCCATAGGTTTATGGGAAGACAGGGTCTGATTAGAATAATAAAAGGTAAAAAGGTCTTAGTTGCAATATTAAAATTTTAGTATGAAACATGTAGTAGTTATAAAATTTATAACCCGGTTCATTCAACCCAAAAATTTTATCTTAATTTCTTTTAATTTACACTTTAAACCTTGATCTTTCCATAACTTATGGAAAGACCGTCTTTCAAGAGACAGAATCTTGTCTCTTTTCCTATTTTCTGAATTCTGATTATCATTAGCTATTCGTATGTAGAACTATTGCTTGCAATGAAAGATTTAGGTTCGGTTCTGTAAAGTCCTCGGGAGTTGGACTTATTTTATGGCAAATTGTGAATTGTGGAAATCTGGTGTTTAAACACCGTTTTGCAGGTTTTAGAGATTTCTGGAAACACAGATTTTTATCCACGGAATTATGGAGTATATTGATGTGATCAAATCAGAATATTGTGAAAGATATTATCTTAGTTCGTGGAAGATTAATTCTGGTAAACGAATATTCCTGTAATAGTTGGGAATTGATTTAGTAGTTTAATTATGGTACAAGTCCTATTGTTAACAGGATTGTCCATTTAAGTACCAGATTAGAATCAGAGGTTTCCTTGGTCTAGAAGTCTATTTATGGTAGAGTTAGACAAGGAAAGAAGTTGATTCAAGGCAGGATTGCGATGGAATAAATAGAAGAAAAATAAAACGCAATCATTTGCGCGTCCAGTACTATTCTCTACGTTGAGAACTTTGGAGCGATCTGCCGTGCTGTTTGGAGGTTCGTAAATCAACTAACCAAGTTCGTAAAGATCAGAAACAAGGAAGTCTTAATTCCTCGGGAGGAGGAGATCCAGGAAGACGTGTTGATCGTGAGGGTTCAACGACGTAGGATCGACAGTGAGGGGAGCTCACAACATTCACTCTGTAGGTTAGCAATGGATTAGTATTTAAGTTAAGCTTCTTGTACTAAAGACTGCTTTCTAGTGAATGGTTTCTGATCTGGGCAAGGCCCCGCAGACGTAGGTGTATTTGCACCGAACTGCGTAACCAAGCTGTGTGTGCGCTGCGTACTTCGTTTTGCTTTTAAAACAAAACTAATCTTGGTGTTCCAACACCACACTGTTAAACAACTTGGTATAAAGGTTTAGAAATCAGGTGAAACAGAATTTCAATTGGTATCAGAGCTTGGCACTTGCTAACCCCTACATAGGGAGAGTGAGATCAGGTTTCACCATGGCACCAAAGGAGGGGGCCTCTGTCACGCGACCACCACTGTTGGAACAAGGCAATTACGCCTACTGGAAGGCACGTATGAAAGTATTCATTGGAGCATTAGATGATCAAGCATGGAACTATGTTGTAAATCAGTACACTCCACCTCCCAGTGACAAAACTAAAGAATCGAGCTCATCAACGATCAAACCGTATTCTGAATACTCTACTGAGGAGCATAGAGCTTACATGTCCAACTCAAAGGCATTGAATGCTATCTTTACAGCAGTAGATGAAGATCAATTTAAGATGATTTCAAACTGTGAGACTGCAAAGGAAGCATGGGATGTGTTACAGACGTATCATGAGGGAACAAGCTCAGTCAGAGATTCAAAGTTGCAATACTATACATCGAAATTTGAGGAATTGAAGATGCGGGAAGATGAAACTATCTCCGAGTTTAATGGACGAGTCCGAGATATTGCAAACAAGGCTTTTCAGTTTGGCAAAAAGTACAAAGATCAAAAACTTGTAAGGAAAGTGTTGAGGGCATTACCCCCACGGTTCAACATGAAGGTCACGGCAATAAATGAAAATGGAAGGATCGGAACAATGACACTTGATGAACTTATGGGATCTCTGGAATCGTATGAAATGGAGATGTTGCAAACTAAAACGGGGAAGAAAGAAATGGCGTTTTCAAGCACAAACACTGGAAAGGTTGATGATTCTACAGATAATGAAGAGACGGATGAGATTGCAAACATAACCAGGAATTTCTCCAGATTTATGAAGAAGATAAGCAGGAAACCACAAGATAAGTCAAGTGGGAGCAAAAATCCGAATGCAAACTCCACTCCACGATTTGGTCAATCTACTGGTGTTGAAACACCAAAATTCAAATCGGTAAATCCGAACCTGAACAGGAGAATCCAGTGCAGAGAGTGTGAAGGTTTTGGACACATACAAGCTGAGTGTGCCAATACACTCAAAAGACAAGGAAAGTCATATGCCACAACCTGGAGTGATGATGATGGAGGAGATGATGTTAAGGATGAAGATGAGTATACAAATCATGTTGCTTTCGGCGTGTCAATGGTGGAGGTAGAAGACTTTTGTAAGGAAAGTCTCAGTGTGCTGAACGAAGAAGAGATCTGTAGCTCAGATGAAGAGAGTAGAAGCGTTAGTGATGAAGACATTCGCAAAGAAAGCATGGAGATGTACAAGATGTGGTTAAAAGTGGCAGATGAAAACAAAGAACTGAAGGCTGAAAACAAGAGGTTAAGTGAGAATGCTAAAGTGTATGAATGCAAAAAGGAAGAGGCAACTCGAGATCTGGAAAAACTCAAGAAGGAATTTGCTGTAGTGGTGCAACGAGCAGAGGAAGCAGAACAATCCATTAGACGCCTCAATACTGGGAAAGCTAAACTCGAAGAATGTCTAAGGATGGGACAGACGAGCAAATTTGGCATTGGCTATGAAAGGACAGTGAAAGAAGGAAATCATCAGACAGATCAAAATGCACCAGCTCCAAGAATAATTGAGAAGAATGGTCCCACAAAAAGGGTCAGACGATGCGGATACTGTGGAGTTCAAGGTCATGTGACAAACAGATGTTTTAGACTGATGAAAACCCTGTCTGTCAACACAGAATATCGGGGCATGCACACCAACCTATATCGATGTTTCAACACCAATCCAGTTCGAGGTTTCAACACCAACTTAGAACATAAAACGCACAAATTCAACACTGGAGGATACAGAACTGGATCTCTCAACACACGGGTTAATCAGAATCCACAACAAGTCACTCGACCAGTACGCCAGGTATGGGTTCGAAAATCTCAAGATGTTTGTTTTTCTAGTTTTGTATGTTTTGGGGCACATACAGGAACCTCGTGGTATTTTGATAGTGCGTGCTCAAGGCACATGACTGGAGTTCCTGAATTCTTGCAAAAATTCAAACCTGGATTTGGTGGACATGTTAAATTTGGTGATGGAAAACGGAGCAGAATAATTGGCAAGGGTGAGTTAGCAATTAAAGGACTCCCCGTGTTTCAAGATGTATTGCTTGTGGAAGGTCTGAAGGCTAATCTATTGAGCATTAGCCATCTATGTGACAATGATATGACAGTTAACTTTGACAAAGGAAAATGTATTGTTAACCATGGGACTGGAGTATTCACTGGAACAAGGTCAATAGATAATTGTTATTTGCTCGATCAAGATGTCACATGCTTGAGCTCGAAGAAGGAAGTTAGCACTCTATGGCACAGAAAATTGGGACATATAAATTACAAATCCCTGGCCCGTATTTCCAGACTGAATGCAGTCAGAGGTATTCCTGAAATCGGTGAAAGCAAGGAGGTTGTGTGTGGCTCATGTAAAGAAGGAAAGCAAATTCGGATCCCACACCATGCTGTTCATGATGTTTCAACGTCAAGACTTTTGGAGCTTCTACATATGGACTTAATGGGGCCGATCAATACACCCAGTGTTGCAGGGAAGAAGTACATTTTTGTGTGTGTAGACGATTTCTCGAGATATACTTGGGTATCTTTTCTCAAAGAGAAGTCAGAGGCAGCTGAAGTTTTCGAGACCTTGGTGTACAAATTACACGTAGAAAAAGGAACTACTCAGGCAAGAATTGCACGTATCAGAAGCGATCATGGAAAGGAGTTTGAAAACTCTAGATTTAATGACATCTGTGAGACACTTGGTATACACCACGAGTTCTCTGCTCCCATCACACCGCAACAAAATGGTATAGTTGAAAGGAAGAATCGAACACTGCAGGAAATGGCCAGAGCAATGTTAGCCGAAACGAAAATTCATTCTAAATACTGGGCTGAGGCGCTTCATACAGCATGCTACACCATCAACAGAGTATATCTGCGTCCATTTACTGAGAAGACACCGTATGAGATTTGGAAAGGGAAGAAACCTGATGTGTCGTATTTTCATGTTTTTGGCAGTAAGTGTTATATTCTAAAAGATCGTGCGACGTTAGCTAAGTTCGAATCTAGAAGTGATGTCGGGATATTCTTGGGTTATTCTCCCACCAGTCGAGCATACCGAGTGCTTAATCAACGTACTGGAACAGTCATGGAGTCTATTAATGTGGTGGTAGATGATTCTGAGGACGACAAGGTTGGAGAAGGTGAAGTGCTTGAACCAGTGTTCCCTACCGGTGTTGAAACACCAACAGCGTCAACCGGTGTTGAAACACCAGAAACCGAGACACCTGAATCTGAACAGCATCCGTCCAGACATATGCAACTTCGGGATCAACCTCGTGTAAATTACAGGGAATTGGCAGGATTATCTTGTTTCATATCACTCACGGAGCCGAAGAATTATAAAGAGGCTTTGCTCGATGAATATTGGATTTCTGCTATGCAAGAAGAATTACAGCAATTCGAAAGAAACAATGTTTGGGTTCTTACCCAACGACCTGCAAATGTCAATGTGATCGGTACCAAGTGGATTTTCAAGAATAAATCTGATGCAGATGGTAATATCACAAGGAATAAAGCACGCCTCGTTGCTCAAGGGTACACGCAAGTAGAAGGAATAGATTTTGATGAGACTTTTGCGCCTGTTGCCAGATTGGAGTCGATCAGACTTTTGTTGGCTGTGTCGTGCATTCTGGACTTTACTCTTTTCCAGATGGATGTCAAGAGTGCATTCTTGAATGGGGTCGTGAAGGAGGAGGTGTATGTGGAGCAACCTAAGGGGTTTGAAGATCCACAGTTTCCTGATTTTGTCTATCGGTTGAATAAGGCACTATATGGCCTCAAGCAGGCACCCCGAGCATGGTATGAGCGACTGACAACCTTTCTGATTAAAAAGGGCTATCGTCGAGGGGGAGTAGATCGGACTCTGTTCGTACTACACAAAGGTTCAAATATTCTGATTGCACAGATTTATGTAGATGATATTGTGTTTGGATCCACCTCTTCAGTCTTGATAAAGGAGTTTGTTGACTTAATGACTAATGAGTTCGAAATGAGCATGGTAGGAAAACTGTCATATTTTCTGGGATTGCAAGTTATTCAGGAGAAGAATGGTCTCTTCATCAATCAGCAGAAGTATGCTGAAAACTTGATCAAGAGATTTGGACTTACAAGCGCAAAGGCAATACGCACTCCAATGGCTACTACTGATAAACTGACAAAAGATGAGCAGGGACAAAGTGTTGATCAGAAAATGTACAGGAGTATGATTGGGAGCCTGTTGTACTTAACCGCAAGTAGACCAGACATTTGTTTGAGTGTTGGTATTTGTGCTCGCTATCAAGCAGATCCAAAGGAATCACATATGTCAGCAGTGAAGAGGATTATTCGGTATATAAGTGGAACAGTAGAGTATGGAGTATGGTTTTCTCGAAACAAGGATTCACAGTTAGTAGGGTTCAGTGATTCAGACTGGGCTGGGAATGCTGATGATCGTAAGAGTACTACAGGTGGATGCTTCTTTGCTGGATCGAATCTAGTCAGCTGGTATAGCAAAAAGCAGAACTCCATATCTTTGTCTACGGCTGAAGCAGAGTATTTAGCTGCTGGGAGTTGTTGTGCACAACTATTGTGGATGAAGCAGATGATGAGAGATTATGGGTTTGATGATGTGAGTCTGACAGTGCTGTGTGATAATAAAAGCGCTATTGATATCTCCAGGAATCCTGTGCAACATTCGAGGACGAAGCACATTGATATTCGTCATCATTTTATTAGGGACTTGGTTGAAAAAGAAGAAGTTACAGTCCAGTATGTGCCAACAGCTGAACAACTGGCCGATATTTTTACAAAACCTCTGGATGGTGAGACGTTTGAAGTACTTAGACAGCACTTGGGTGTCTGTCGAATGTAAGGTACTGAGGCTTGTACTTTCTATTGTATTATTTACTGCTCTGTTTTCTTTATATCGTGAAAAAGAAAAAAAAATGAATGAAAAATCGAAAATACCAAAAATATGTGAAGTGGTGTTTAAACACCAAGGATTTCAGAGGCAAGTAATTCAGACAGGCTGAATATGTGGGCCAGAAAATTATGTTGGGCCTAAGATGTGCGTGTGACAGTCTGAAGAAAGGAGTAAGGAGATGGTCTTTTGGGTGTCAAAAAGGGGGGAAAGAGAAAGTAGATTCCCACACAAACTCAAACTATTGACTGTTCATCTTCTTCCTCAGTTCGCAACACTCTGTTCCTCAAGTTTTTTTTGCCACAACCCCCGGTTATTGTTGCTCACCCAGAAATCAGATAACAATGGCGAGCTCCGTGTTCAAGAAGATGGTCGGAGATTCAGTCAGGGTTCGGGTGCCTGAAAATTCGAGGATTGAAGAGCTCGATGATGACACATATTTGAACGAGATGGGTGGAGATCGATGATGACAGTAGGAGCTTGGTATGGACAAAATCAGAGGAGACGGAAAGCCAGCTTTGATTGTTCCTTCGTCCGTGATGGTATGTTTTTTAGCTCTGTTCTTGAATTCATAGAATGGATGGTGCAAAATAGGGACTATGTAGACCTCAGGAAATATAAAAATTTGCATGGCAAGATAAATAGGTTTAAGCTGGATGAGTTGTTGACTGGGAGAATAGGAGACATTAAGGAGATCAGCGACTATGATGCTAAGTTAGTTGGGGTTGGTTTTGGAGAAACTTATAAAGTAGAATATGAAGAGGGTCAGTTCGAGAGTCAGTTCTTTACAATCTATACACGGATAGCATCATTGCATAGGCCCAGTATCAAAAATTTGGGAGATAATGCTTTTGTGCAGCCTTGGATAAAAGTGGTTAAATCCACTAATGTTGTTAGGGAGATGGTGTGTGTTGATGAGTCTCTGAATCAGACTCAAATATCTCTGAGAAGGTTATCGATTCCAGTTGTGGAGATTTCTGACAGTGAGGAAGAAGCTGGAAGTGTTGGAAGAGTTAATACAGAGGAAACCCCGATGAATGTAACTGAAGAGGCCACTTCGCTGGATGAAGCTCTGGCAGCTTTTATGAGATCTGAATCGGCTCTGGCAGCATTTATGGGATCAGATTCTGAGAAGGATGTGGTTGGAACTCTGGCTGAGGAAAAGAGTGAAAATGCTGAGATGCCAGAAGAAGAGAAATCAGAAGGAGTGAAAATGCTGAGTACTGCTGTGGAAGAAGATACTGCAATGCTGGATTCTAGTGTTCCAACACCAGGAGAGGATTTGACTGAGGAGCAGCAAATCTCTGAGATGTTTGGAAGTGGTGTTGAAACACCACCAGAGACAAGTCCAGTTCAGGGACTTAGGAGGAAAAGAAAGGGAGTTGGTGTTCAAACACCAGCTGAAGGAAGTTCGGCCTCAGCCTCCAAGAAAATTCGGAGATCAAAACGCTGCAGAGACAGGAGTGGAGTTGAAAGTGAAGACAGTGATGAACCCATTGGGCAGAAGCTGAAGAGATTAAGGGCAGAACAGCTGAAGCAGTCAGCTAAGAAAATGAAGCCCAAAGTCATGTCTGCACCTGAAGACAGTCAAGCCATTTGCAGTGAATGGTATGATAATGATAGTCAAGAAAAGTTTGAATTCATCAGTGGGAGAAGAATCCTAGCAGAGAGACCGGCTGATGCTGAAAAGTATGAAGATTGTGGATTTACTGCGTTTCTCAAATACCTTAAGGTGCTTAGAGCTGCCACTTGCTTTGCAGAATTCAATAAACAGATGGTGCTGGAATTTTATTCCAATTTGAAGGAAGACTGTGAAGATGAAGACTCTCGGTGGTTTCACAGAGTCTATGTGAGAGGGAAAGTAGTTGTTTTCTCCCCTGAGGCTGTGAGTAGATGTTTGCAGCATGGCAATTTCAAGAATTCTCAGTCGGTGTTTCAACACCAAGTTCCAGAAAACTTTGATGAGGTAGCAGTTGAGTTGACAGGAGGAGTGGAAAGTAGTTGGCCACTTGCTGGGAGACAACAAATACCAGCATCAAACCTGACTTCCAGGTATTACTGTCTATATGTGGTCGCGGTGCATAACTGGATTCCTTCGGTGAACAACACTATGGTTACAAAAGAAATGGCAACTTTGCTTTACAGTCTGGGTGCTAGGCATCGAGTGAATCTGGGTAGACTGATATTCAATGACATTCTGGATTGTGCCCGTAAAACTAGGAAGGAATCTCTAGTCCTTCCGTGTGTTATTTCCATGGTACTGCTGAAAGGGGGAGCAGTTGCAAGGGAGACAGATGAGATAATATCTACACATGCTTTAAGGCCAACCCTCGGGACTTTGAGTGGCCGTATAGTGAAGGATCTTCCCTGGACACCTCCGACAATGGGTTGCTCGAATGAAGGTGAAGCTCGGCTGAAAGCCATTGAGGCGAGAGCTACAGTTTGTCAAGAAATCCTTGGGCGTCATCAGGCAGCAATAGTCAAGATTCAGGGGGAGCTTGCAGCTTTGGAGGCTGAGAGAGAAGCATTATTGGCAGAAACTCAAGACGGGTCCAATGTTGGTACTTCAGAAGAATCGGACGACAGTTTGGCTTAATTGATTTTAGTGGTTTTTCTTGGCCTTCTTGTCATATTACTGAATTCAGGGGGAGAAGTTTTGGAAGTTTTATATTGTTGATTGATTCTAAATTCTGATTTGATTTTGAATAATTCGGTCTGGATTCTGGATATGTGTGCTAGCTGGTTTTCTGCTGATCTATGATGGTTGTGCTAGCTGTTATTCTGGTATTCTGGTGTTCTGTTTTGTGTGTATTAATGAATTCACCAATATGTCAAGGGGGAGATTGTAAAGTCCTCGGGAGTTGGACTTGTTTTATGGCAAATTGTGAATTGTGAAAATCTGGTGTTTAAACACCGTTTTGCAGGTTTTAGAGATTTCCGGAAACACAGATTTTTATCCACGGAATTATGGAGTATATTGATGTGATCAAATCAGAATATTGTGAAAGATATTATCTTAGTTCGTGGAAGATTAATTCTGGTAAACGAATATTCCTGTAATAGTTGGGAATTGATTTAGTAGTTTAATTATGGTACAAGTCCTATTGTTAACAGGATTGTCCATTTAAGTACCAGATTAGAATCAGAGGTTTCCTTGGTCTAGAAGTCTATTTATGGTAGAGTTAGACAAGGAAAGAAGTTGATTCAAGGCAGGATTGCGATGGAATAAATAGAAGAAAAATAAAACGCAATCATTTGCGCGTCCAGTACTATTCTCTACGTTGAGAACTTTGGAGCGATCTGCCGTGCTGTTTGGAGGTTCGTAAATCAACTAACCAAGTTCGTAAAGATCAGAAACAAGGAAGTCTTAATTCCTCGGGAGGAGGAGATCCAGGAAGACGTGTTGATCGTGAGGGTTCAACGACGTAGGATCGACAGTGAGGGGAGCTCACAACATTCACTCTGTAGGTTAGCAATGGATTAGTATTTAAGTTAAGCTTCTTGTACTAAAGACTGCTTTCTAGTGAATGGTTTCTGATCTGGGCAAGGCCCCGCAGACGTAGGTGTATTTGCACCGAACTGCGTAACCAAGCTGTGTGTGCGCTGCGTACTTCGTTTTGCTTTTAAAACAAAACTAATCTTGGTGTTCCAACACCACACTGTTAAACAACTTGGTATAAAGGTTTAGAAATCAGCACATATCATCTCTGCTCTCCCTTAAAGCTTCGACTGTCTTGGTGGTATTATCTATTTTACCTTGCATAGATTGCACATGATATGTGCTGATGATTCCACCGGCTTGTAGGTCTGACTTCCAATGTATGAACCATGGAAGGAGTGGAAATTCCCCGGTCAGAATGTTCTTTATCTGACCGGTTGGCATTTTTTGAGGCATTGCTGTTTTTGGTCCTCCTCCTGAGGGCGCCGCGGGTGGTGGTGGTGGATGATTTGCGGGCGAAGCCGTTCCGGCGCTTTTCTTCGCTCCCTCGGAACTGACGGAGGGCGCCGCCGGTGGTGGTGGATTTGCGGGTGAAGCCGCTCCAGCGATTTTCTTGCCTCGGTCGGAACCGGCGGCTGCTCCTGAGCGCGCCGGTGGTGGAGGTGAAGCCACTCCGGCCATTTTCTTAGATCATTGGGAACAGGCGGCCCCTCCTGAGGGCGCCGCCCCCGATGGTGGTGCCCCCTCCGCCGGCACTGCTCTAGGCGAGCCGCCGATTGGGGTGGCTGGTTTAGTGCTGTAAGGTGTCTGTAGAGTCGACGGAGAAGACATGGTGAGGGAGAGATCTAGAGTGCAAATGCTGAGAGATTGGAAATGTAACGATAAGTGCAGAGGGTGGAGTACGTTCGGCGTGCAGAAAAAGCAGTGTTTTATGCTGGAAGGGAGCACGTGGTTGCAGGTCAAATAATGATAATGGATTGCATCTATATTTTACAACATAAACCAATAACATAAGAAAACCCCCCTCATCACTGCCATTGCAACAATTTAAAAATTTTAAAAAATTGCTGTAAATTTTCAGAAAAACAAAACACTACTGTATTATAGAGAGAATTTCTCACTACGTGCCCAGGATGTAGGCTATGTGACAGCTCGCGAAGAAGAAATAGGGCAGAGCTATAGGAGGAGGGAGCCTAGTCGTCGGAACTACAATCTGCCACATGGTTGATCCCAAACAAAATTTCTGCACAAAACCACAAAACATCAGTTTCTCGAATTTGGGATTCAAAAACAAAACTTGCGATACATTTTCCGTCAGATTTTGCGAAACATTGATCACTATTGATTACAAATCGAAAGATTCAAAATTTACCAGCGAAGCCACGGAAACCCTGTTTCTCTTGCTTGTCCGTTCCTTCTTTCAACCACATTTGCTTTATTCTATATATACATAACTGGAAAAGCATTGGCCCTAATGCAAACTTTAGACGGGCCTTTGGCCCAACCCATTCCTAGGTGCAACCCTTCAAATTTGAAGTGAAAAACGGAAAGGCAAAATAAGAAACAAAAACCAAAACCATATTAAAGCAGGAATCAAACAAAATAACAGAGCACCAACAATGGCGGTTAAGCTCAGACTAAGCATTAAACCTTAAACTCTACTCCTAACAATGGCTATTAACGGCGGCGGCGTTCTAAGCATATTTACGGATCCATGGGACAAGGCCATCAGAGGGCGGCTTGCTTTTCACCTTTCTATTATTTTAATAAAATTTTAGTGTTTCAATTAAAATATTTAATCTTTCCATTTTTTAATAAAATTCTATTTTTTATAAGGATGTGAAAGGGCTGTCTATTCCAAGACATTGTCAATAAGGAAAGTCTCAAGAAATGCGACATTTCCATAAGCGTGTGGACAATTCACAAGGACATTTACCTTACTTTGGCCAATAATAAAATAGTTAAATATTATTTTAAAAATGTACACTGTCCAATATTTTAGAACTAATAATTGTGACATCATGTACTAGTTTGATTTAATTAATTAACATTAGTGACCAACATTCTACAAATTATCACCGTCAAACCAATTCTAAAAATTACGTTAAATATTAAAAATAAAAGAAAATCTAGGGGACCTATTATCATCAACTAAATTTTTAAAAAAAAAATAGAGGACGTATCCCTAAAAATTTTCAAGTTTAAAAATCGACATATTTACATCCCAATAAAAATAATCCATCTCCGCCAAGCAATCGAGGAGCAACCATGCGATGAAGGTTTGTAAAACATTTTTTACAACAAAATCTATCCATATAGTGAACGGTAACTTTCAAAACATTGTTAGAACCATTACCCATTAGGCCATTACAATATTTTTGCTGAGTCATGGGCCTGCAATGGGATCTTGCCTCTTGGCAATGGACAAATGATGTTCGGTTACGGTTGAATTTACATTTTTTTAACGTTATTTTCTATTAAAAATTGATCACCTGTTCAAATAGTGAACAACAATATTATATATTGTTCAGTTATCGTAATAAATATTTCTTTACTAGAGATGTCTCTTGAACGTCTTTCTATAAATTATGAAAATGTCAATGTTTGAAGTGTAAATTAAAATAAATGAAGATAAAATTTATTGTTGCATGAACCGAGTTATAAATTTGTTACTATTATATATTGCATACTAAAATTTTAATATTGCAACTAAGACCTTTTATCTTTTATTATTTTTATTAAACCCCATTTTTATTAACAATGTTTTCGTGACTTTGTCTTTTTACTATAGACTTTTTATTTACCATTATTATATATGAATAAATATATTAACTATCAAACATATTTTTTGTACAATATGATAATGATGAAGTTGCCTAGAACAAAGGAATACATCCATCTGTCCTCATTATATACACATGAAAATGATAGATTCATTTAATCCAATCCCAATCACCAAGAGAAATAAAGTTTACTAAATTATTCTTATCACCCAACCTTTTCTATCTTCTCATATTTATACACGCATGAAAAAAATGCTTAGAATTTATCACCGGAGCTTCTCACTCCTCTCCACCGCTCCATCACTCCTACATCCCCGCCGATCGCCGCCGCTAAGAATCAAACCGCGGCGATACACGCCTAATACGACGTCGTGTAGGTTTCGTAAGGTTTCGAGCAAGTCTCCCATGGCCAACACTTCGTCGTCGCGGTTGCACACTCTGGTCCCTGTCAACGCCGTCGCTGCTTCTTCCGAGGAAGCCACCGCCGCTGCCTCGAACGGCGCCGTTTCAGCTGCCGCGCTACTGGACGAAGGTGCTTAGTTTACTTAGCTGTTGTCCGTTTTTTTAACTCTATCTGTTTGTTGTTATAGGCTTATAGCTTCGAATAAATCACTGATCGTATGCTTAATGATGAATAATCCTTTTACTATTTATGTATGTGAAGTTTTAGAAAACAATTATGCGAAATGAGCTGTTTCTGCTTCTGCGCTCTAGGACGCAGGTCCTTAATTTTTTAGTTGTTTTTTTAACTCTGTTTTCTTGTTTTCATAGGCTTATAGCTTTGAATAAATCCACACTAGTTATAAAATCACCAATCATATGCTCAATAATGAATTGTCCTTTTACCAATTATGTATGTGAAGTTTGAGAAAAAATTAGTGCAAATTGAGCTGTAATACTGAAGTTCACTAGCTGCAATGCAATGTACAACAAATTTGTTTCGTAAAAAGAAAGGAAAGTAGAGTTAGAGTTGCTGACATTACTCAAATTTTGCATTATCTGAGTCAGAGTTGAGCAATGGATATCAGCTTCCTCCCCCGGAGATTAGAGACATTGTTGATGCTCCACCTCTCCCTGCACTATCATTCTCTCCACATAGGGATAAGATACTCTTTCTCAAGCGGAGATCTCTGCCTCCTTTGTCTGAGTTGGCTAAGCCGGAGGAGAAGCTAGCTGGTGTTCGAATTGATGCGAAATGCAATTCCCGAAGTCGCATGTGAGTGGTCTTATGCTCACGTGTTACCAGTTATGATTCTTGTTAGAATGGATGGAGTTGTTCTTTGCCTTACTTAAGGCTTGGGAATTAGGATGTATATAATTCTATTTTGTTTTATATTTTTGCCCGGAGTGATCAAGAGTGCTATATTTCTTGATTCAGGTCATTTTACACTGCCATAGGCATCCACCCACTCAACAGTGATGGCACCTTAGGTCCAGAGAAGGAAATAACAGGTCTTCCAGAAGGTGCTAAAATCAATTTTGTTTCGTGGTAAAGTCTGCGCCTGGAACTTACTATGTAACTTTACTCGAAGCTACTTTTGTTTCAAATGCTTAATAATCGATTCAATATTTGGTGCTCTGGGTATTTTTAATTTTGTTCTTGTTGGTGAAAATTAATCTTTTCCCCATCCGGTTCAGTTTATCTCATTCATTAAATATATCTAATGTAACTTGAACATGGTCAGATCATTCTCATTCGTTCTGTTCTTGTGTTGTGTTGTTGACATACCACAGTGAACTTACATTTCAGAACGTTGTCATCATCATTTTGTTAAAAATGCATTTATAACTTTTAGAATGTAGTTATTTTAACTGATTTCTTCATTGCTTAAAATGCGGAGATTCGTATTCAGTATACAATGAATGTATATAACCTCCCTAATTTTGTAATTTTATTTGTGTTGAAATAGGTCAAACGATGGTCGGCATTTAGCCTTCACTGTCAGGGTGGATGAGGTATTGAAATTCTTTGACCTTGCAATCTAACAAATCATGAGTTAGTTATGCATTGGCTCTTTTGATTGCCTGATGTTGCACCATATATAGCGGGCTGCTGCTCAACTATATTGGGATACTTAGTGAGAGTGAAAAGATAAAGTTAATTTTTACGTGTGAAAGTTTTATAATATTTTGGGTTATGCTAGATCAAATTGTAATCATTACAAGGATTAAAGACTCCATTATTTGCAACTCAGCATTTCCGAAGCCTCTATGTTTCCCTACTTCCATTTTCCTAATTTGTTGATTTCTGCCTTTTAATGCCACACCTTCTTGAATTTGATTCTCTGCAGGAAGACAACAGTACTAGCAAGTTAAGACTTTGGATTGCTGATGTGGAAACTGGAAAATCTAGACAGTTGTTTCGCTCAGATATACATGTGAATGCAGTTTTTGAAAAGTATGATAGGGTGTTGATGTCAGATTCTATTGCTCATTATACTTGAAGATATCTCATCTAATTATGCTTTTTTTACCTATCAGTTTTGTCTGGGTGAACAACTCGACGCTCTTGGTTTGCACGATCCCTTCATCACGCAGAGAGCCACCAAAAAAGCCTTTTGTTCCCTCTGGGCCAAAGATTCAGTCCAATGAGCAAAAAAGTGTCATTCAAGCTAGAACCTACCAAGATTTGCTTAAAGATGAATATGATGAATATTTGTTCGAGTACTATGCCACTTCTCAGCTTGTTTTGGCCTCTCTAGATGGGTCATTTAAGCCGATTGGACCACCAGCCATATACACATCACTGGATCCATCTCCAGATGAGCAGTACATTTTGATTGCTACAATGCACAGGCCATATTCTTTCATTGTACCCTGTGGAAGATTTCCCAAAAAGATTGAGGTGTGGAAAGCAAATGGGACAGTTGTAAGAGAACTTTGTGATTTGCCCCTGGCTGAAGATATTCCTATTGCATTTAATAGTGTACGTAAAGGGATGCGATCCATTAATTGGCGGGCAGATAAACCATCGACTCTCTACTGGTGTGTTTAAAATCGTCATTTTGTGTGTACACCGTACTTTGTGGCTTTTTAGCTATTTTCCTTCATAAGCTCCACTTTGTTGCATATAGTTGTGCATAATGAGGACAGCTTTACCCTTGAACTGGCTATAGGATAGATCTTTTGAATGGTCCAGAATTGGTCCAATGTAATTATTATTTCTCTTGTTATAATTCTCAGGGTCGAGACACAAGATGGTGGTGATGCAAAAGTGGAAGTCTCCCCACGTGACATAATTTATACTCAGTCAGCTGAGCCTCTTGAAAATGAACAGCCAACAATCTTGCACAAACTTGACCTTCGCTATGGGTATTATCTAACTGATCAATTTGTTGTGTCATGTTTATGTTCTACATGCTGCCCATACTCTTGTTAATGGAAATTTCAATACTGTTCCTATCTGACTAGGTTTTCTTCTAGAGTCAGCTATACAGTGCTCGATCAACTAGTGAAAGTTGGTGTGCATGTTATGTGCATTTGACATTGTCTTTTAATGGTGTGTTATTTGTTATTATCTGCCTAATTAGTAGCGTTCTTGGTTACCTTGGCAGGGTCATTGTGCATACTTAAAATCAGATGACTACTTTCAATAGAAAAAAAAGTATATTCCAAGTAATTTACACATCTAACTTTGTTCTCACAAGAGTTAAGAATGTTGTGCTGATCATCTTGCAAAAGTTGTCCTTTTGTAAATCCCGCTGGACACTTCAACTGGGAATCTTGACGTCATTGATCTTTCATCTTAACAGAGGGATTTCATGGTGTGACGATTCACTTGCTTTAGTGTACGAGTCATGGTACAAAACTCGCAAGATAAGAACGTGGGTTATTTCTCCTGGATCCAAGGAGGGGACAAGTCCACGTATACTATTTGATAGGTCATCAGAAGATGTGTACTCTGATCCCGGCTCTCCTATGTCACGTAGAACTCCTGCGGGTACTTATGTGATTGCAAAGGCGAAAAAGCCCGATGATGATGGGACCTATGTGTTGCTAAATGGTAGTGGTGCTACTCCAGAAGGGAATGTCCCATTTCTAGATTTGTTTGAAATGTGAGTTTGAGTTGTCTATTCAAGTTTTATCTTTTCTTTTTGAAAATCAAATTATATGAAGATTTTCTGAGATGGGAATGTGGAAATTTTCAGAAACACCGGGAAGAAGGAACGCATATGGCAAAGTGACAAGGAGAAGTATTATGAATCTGTTGTTGCCTTAATGTCTGATCAGAATGATGGAGACTTGTCTATTGATCTGCTGAGAATACTTACTTCTAAGGAATCTAAAACTGAAAATACACAATATTTCATTCAAAGTTGGCCCGATAAAAAGCCATGCCAGATTACAAACTTTCCGCATCCATACCCCCAGCTGGCATCATTGCAGAAAGAGATTATCAGATATCAGAGGAAGGATGGAGTTCAGCTTACCGCAACCCTATATTTGCCACCAGGTTATGATCCTTTAAAGGACGGCCCCCTCCCATGTTTGGTTTGGTCGTACCCGGGAGAGTTTAAAAGTAAAGATGCGGCCGGACAAGTCCGTGGCTCTCCAAATGAATTTGCTGGCATTGGGCCAACATCTCCTTTACTTTGGCTGGCAAGGAGGCAAGGCTTCTTCAACTTAGTTGTCTATGACTTCATCTTTAAAAAAAATTGACTTTGTTTTAAGATACAAAAGTACAGTTCTCTCTGGTAAGTTATCGATGATTTTATGGTGTATACCATATTAAAACTGCATTTGCCTTGCAGGTTTGCTGTTTTGTCCGGACCAACTATTCCTATTATTGGCGAGGGCGATGAAGAGGCAAATGACAGGTAACTGATCTCAACTGTTAATTAAAAAGAGGCCTTTAGTCGTGAGACTACAAGTTCACCTGACCTATCCAACCTGAACATCAATGGTGTACTGAAAACTTTGTTCACCAGGTATGTGGAGCAGCTTGTTGGAAGTGCAGAGGCTGCAGTGGAGGAAGTCATTCGCAGGGGTGTAAGTATAAGCACATTTCTGGTCAAGTTTAGACGTTTAGCGGGATAGTTGTACAATATGTTTAATATTGTCACTTCTGAAGGTGGCACATCCAGAAAAAATTGCTATTGGTGGCCATTCCTATGGGGCCTTCATGGCTGCAAACCTTTTGGCACATGCACCTCATCTCTTTAGCTGTGGCATTGCTCGCTCTGGAGCCTACAATAGAACTCTTACACCCTTTGGATTTCAGGTAACTTTATGTGTTATCTTGGTTTACACAGAGTAAGTGTGAGTATTTCAACACTGTTTTGGTCCCTCTGCAATATGGACAGAGACGGAGATCGGGCTCTGTAGTTTGTGAATCTATTTGAATTATTTGGGATCATATTTTGATCTCTTTTTCATCGCTTGCTCAGAATGAAGATCGAACTCTTTGGGATGCCACAAATGTTTACGTTGAGATGAGCCCTTTTATGTCTGCTAATAAAATTAAGAAGCCTATCCTGCTTGTTCATGGAGAAGAAGACAACAATTCTGGGACCTTGACAATGCAGGTGAAATAAGACAGCAATATGTTACCATAGGAAATCTTTTCTTTGCCTATAATATCTCTCTTAGTAGTTGATAACGTAGCTTTTCTGTTGATGTGTAGTGTTGCTTTTACTCCCCTCCATTTTTATTATTGCTAAGGCCACCTTATAAAAACATAATTACCAACGTTGAAATGTTTTGCAGTCGGATAGATTTTTCAATGCCTTGAAAGGACACGGTGCAGTTTCTCGTCTTGTTATTCTTCCCTGTGAGAGCCACGGGTATGCTGCACGTGAGAGCATTATGCACGTCCTCTGGGAGACTGATAGGTGGCTGCAAAAGTACTGTGTTACAAATGGTAAAGATGAAGACGTGAGCAAAGAAGCAGAAACTACAGAAAGCAAAGCTGTTGGTGCCACAGCTGAAGTAGCTAAAGAGTTTGAAGATCAACACGGGATGATTTCACTGTATTATTCCCAGCGATCATCCTTATGGTAATTAAATTCTTCTCACTTCCTTGGTCATCTTCATCCTTTTCTTTGTCAGATGAGAAAAATCATTTTTGCTTTTGAGATTACATGAGAAATATGGACTTAATGCGCCTTTTCTCTTGTTTTACAGATCCTGTAGAGACTGGATGTCCAAGAACCACATTTGTCTTATGATGAGCACTTTCTTTAACATTAACGTTAACAATTCTTGCTGGATGGTTGTACTTTCCAGTTGTGATTAATGCGCGATAGCACAGAATCATTCACATTTCTGCAATTTGGTGGAGGGCATATTTGTGGAGGGCATCTATGATACTTGAGTGAACCTATAAAATTAAATTTGCAGATATTGCCTTCCATTTGATCCAATTTGTAGCAAGTTTCTCCTTGCAGAACTGAATAGAGATATTTCAAAAATAAGAGAGAAAAGCATCCCTGTTGTAACAAATACTTGTAATTCACGTATATTGTCATGAATATTGTCATGAGTGGATCTCCTGACATGCGGCTTGTCCATAAGCTTATGGACATGCCACTTATTTCTTTACTTAAATTACCCATAAAATTTAAAAATTTTGAAAATACTTTTTTATATCGTATATTTTTATATTTTCACCTTTAAATAGATACTATTACTTGTTTTAATGTATAAAATACAATATTTAATTTTTATAAAAAATTACAATATTTTAATCAAATACCCTGAGCACTGTCCATAAGCTCATGGAAAATCCGTCTTTCCTGAGATTGATTTCGTTTGAGCACAATCCATGGTATCGTTTGGTTAAGGGCAGTTCCATTTTTCTTGTTTTGTATGGTATGATGCAATGGTAGCCCTAAGGATAGATGAAAGTGTGAAACAAATGCCGTAGCATAAAAACTCGTTGAACAGCAATCTTGTGAAATCATAACTTTACACATTTTGTTCAATCTGTAACTTTCACACATTCAAAATGAAAAGTTGCAAAATGGCCAACCTGAATTGTCGTTCATACGGATCAAAATATCCGAACGTACCAATAAATTCACATACACGTTAACAAACACTGAGGCTCAGAACTGACTTTAAACAGTTCATGACCAAGTTCAGTTCCAAGAATTTATTCCCCGGAAAAACCACAATTCAAGGTCCCTCTAAAAAGAAATAACAATTCAAGGTCCCTCCATAATAGAAGCTGAGATGGGGATCAGATAACTTCTAACTCATTCTTCTTGGACAACCACCCCAATATCACCTCTCTCATACATGTCATAAAAGGCTCTTACTTTCCTCTGCTCGTTCCAATGATGTATCTTCCATAGCCCTCCTGCAGCTGTGCCGAGTATGGCTGCAATAACCAACTCCTTCATCACACTAGGTCCTGTCAAGACCTTATGACCCGCCATTGCGCTCTGCAGATGAATTTGAAGATTTCTGCAAATACGGGGAAATGAAATCCTTGAAAAGCAGTAGAATAAGTAGGAGAAACTTCCCTACAAATGAGCGGAAACATAGCCAACGGAAGCATGCTTAAATACAGAGACACGGTCAAAGTTCTTACAAATACTACAGGCAATGAGGAACTGGTTTAGATGAATGTTAAAACCCAGTAATATACAGAACACCTTATTTATTAATCACTAAAGCATTCATTCAAAAGAAAGCCACTTCGTGTTTCAAACAAAGCCAGTAAGAGTCAGTAGGAGGCATTGACAAAACCATGTCTGAAATTTGCAAGACATTAACTGTGATCCTAGTGGTATTTTTTGATGAATTAAAAACCTTCTAGACAGTCTAATAGGAATACACCCTCTGCAATTTCAACTCTACCAAACCACTGATTCTGATCTCAAACTAGCCCCAGGTGTCAGTTTCTAGTTTTGAACAAATCCTCGACACCATTCTTTCCTTTGCCTAATTACAAATCACAGAAGTCAATGACTGGATTGTTTACAAGCAATGAAGAACTGGTTAGATAAGTGTTAAAACCAGTAATAACACACGGTACACCTTATACGTTAATCACTAGAGCTTAGGTATGTTCATTCAAAAGACAGCTAAATAGCACTGCACGACATGATAACCATCAACCGTGATCCTAGTAGTGTCTATCGAGAATTCAAAACCTTCTACGCAATCTTGAACATATAAACTCTCTCCAGTTTCCAACTTCACCAAACCACCAATTCTGATTTCAAAATAGATATCGGTTTCTAGTTTTGAATAAATCCTCAACACCGTCCTTTCCTATGACTAATTACAAATGATAGAAGCCAATGTCTAGAAGCTATAATACAGGCATAGTAGGTTTATGCCCGGGGCAAATACAATCCATATAATCAGCAAAAAAAAAGTTTAGCTCATTTCAATGTTCTACCAAAAGGCACACTCAATCACGTTACAGAATGCATACATCATCAACGTAATAATTTTATAATCACAGATTTTCAGGCAACAGATTAATCACGGACGATATCAAATCAAAACACGACAGCCCGACGACTCTATTTTCAGGATTCAGGAGCAATACAACGGCAGAAACACGAACAGATTGACCGAAAACTCGAGAAAGCAAAAACGGCTAGATCTTAAAGTGTAAAAAGCGACAGAATTGTAACAAATCAGTCGCATAATACCGCTACAAAATCAAAGCAAATGAAATTAATAATCGCATAAATTCGCGGTGAGAAAAATCAGTCGAATTCGGAGATGAGATTGAAAATTAGGGCGGAAAATTCACCTGAGAGAGAAAGACGACGATGACGACGACTGAGAATGCGAATGAATGAACGGAGGAGGTGGTATAAGCTCGATTGGAGTGCTGGTGGGCCGATCACCGGCCCGTTTAGGCCCCAAACTTCGTAAGAATCAAATCTTTTTGGTCTTGGCCCAAATCGATGTATGCAGTTTTTGAATAAATAAATACTCCACGGGGAGAGCGTGGTCACTGGTCTGTGGTTGGTCACTGCTTCTCCGCTGGAATTTACAATAAATAAATAAATAGTTTAAAATAATGGGTGGGTTTCTACTCTCCTAATAGGCGGTCTGTCCATAAGATTATGAACAGATCACTTATTTTTTGCCTTATACACTGTATTTGTTAAATACCATACTACATTTAATAATTTTGAAAGTATTTTTTATATTATATATTTTTATATTTCATATTCAAATACATATTATTACTTGTTTTAACTTTAAAAATACAATATTTGAATTTTATAAAAAAATATAACATTTAAGGTAAAAGTCATTGTGTACGTCTTTCCTGAGATTTTGTCTAAAATAATATGTTTGCTCTGTTATGTTTTAAATTACAAACTTTTATTTTTAACCGTTGATTTGAAAAATTAAACTGAGCTTCTATTTCTGTTACATTATTCTTGATTGGACGACATATACTTTCCCTGTCCCAGATAAATGATATAATTTAACTTTTGAATTCAATTACTTTAATATTTAACTACTAATATCTTTGTCGTTGATTTACGTTAAAATATTTTGAAATTTTGAAAATGTATGTTATATAATGAGTTCAACAATATAATATGAGTCTGTATATTGAAAGACGGTCTTCTCACAAATTATGAAAAGACTAAGGTTTAAACTTCAAATTAAAAGAAATGAAGATGAAAATTTTGAATTGCATTAATCGGGCCATAAAACTTATAACTACTACACATTGTGTAATAATTTTTTAATATTGCAACTAAAATCTTTTACCTTTTTATTATTCTAAATAAACCATGACTTTCCATAAACATATAAAAAACGATATTCCCCAAGATATTACCCTATAATATACGATAATAATCTTATACAATATGTAATAATACGTAGAATAAAATTATCGAAATTGGACCAGTTTACCTTCGAAACTCAATTTGTGCTGTTCTGTTTAGAACTGGGTGGTATAACGTTTGCAAAGATGCTATACAACCATCTGATACATTAATTATCAGTATTTTATGAAATAGATATAATATGGAGGACATAATCCAATTTTTTTAATATGCAACTCTCCATCTGCCAAGAGATTCCCTTTCATAATCACAAAAACATAATTAAGAGCCAATTAGCTATCACTTCTTCCAACCACACTCCTCCTAACTTCGGATTTTCCAATGTCAAACATATTACACATTCTTTTTCTATCACTTTTAGCAAATTAATCATAGCATAGTTCAAGATAACAAAAATTAAAGTATAATTAAACATGTACATGATTCATCAAATATACAAGTATTGAATATATTCTTGATTTTTGTAAAAGACTAAGTGATAAATAAATAAATTTTTGGATTGCTCAATGTAGACCTAATTGGTGGTAAGATTGATGCCCAATATACCTTACAAGTTATAATTAAATATGGTATTCGAGCTCAGTTGGGTTATTTGGTCGATATTGAGATCCCCATTTAATATGGTTCGTTATTTGGTTGTGGAGTGTTTTCACGTTTGCATATGAGGCAGCGTGTTGAAATATATTCCCACAACTCAGAAGACTGGTAAATAGATATTCTACATTCATTTCTTTTAATCTACACCGTCTTTCAAGAGACGGACTCATCTTCTAAATCATTATAAATAAAAACTAGTAATACGTCATATTTATAATTTACCATAATTTATCATAATTCATCATATATTTGACCATATATAAACCATCCAAATCCCCTCCGTTTCAGATTCCACATTTCTCCATCTCCAAAGTCAAGCGAATCAGTTACACAGCCATGACCGTCCGCTGCTGCTGCTGCTCACCAACCGCCTTCCTCCTCCTCCTCCTCGCCACCGCCATCCCCGCCGCCTACCTGATCCGCCTCGAGACGGCGGCGCCGCCCGGCCACGCGTACGAGTACTCCAGCCCGGGGTGGATGCGCGAGTGCTCCAAGTGGGACCACCTCAACAACTCCCGCTTCATCGTCTCCTTCTTCGAGGGCGGAATCGGCGTCGTCCCCGTCTCGCAGGAGGGCGGCGGCGGGCTGCTGGAGGAGGTGGCGGTGGTGAGGGATGCGGATTACGCCGGGAACTCGTCGCTGGGGTTCGTGATCGACGGCGACCGGAACCGAGCGGTGGTGGCGGTGGCGGATGTGTTCGGGAATCGGTACAGCGCGGTGGCGGCGTACGATCTTACGACTTGGGCACGGATTTTTCTGACGAGGCTTAGTGGCCCAGGTGCGGTTATTTTCCCTTCATGATCCACTAATTAGATTCCTTACTTATAATAAGTAGTTTATAGAAAATAATTTTTTGTTTTGTCGGTATTATATGTAGCTAAAAATATTAATGGTCATACATATTTTTTGAATCGTGTATAAAGATTAGAAAGTAATTTAAGTTGAGATGGAGATAGTATAATTCTAAAAACGTATTGTTTCCTCTTTTAATCTTGTTGATTTGACTATATTTTATGTTAAAGTGAGTAATGTTATTTGTTCAATTTTACCATATGATCATACGTTTACCATTATCTCGGGGCCATGGAGATTATTTGTTTCAATTCATTTTATTCCAGCGTAAATTTAATTTGGTGATATTTAACTAAATTCAATTATATGTTGTTATTTTCTAATACATTTATTTTAATTTAGTTTAGATTTTAAATTCAAATCAGATTATATCAGATAATTTTTTTAAAAAATACAATCTTATTTGAAGTGAAATAAACTAAAATCAAATATTATGAAAACAATAATAACCACTAAATTTAAATAAACTTTATCGAAATATTATTACTTGAATTGAAGTGATTTAATTTAGTCAAGTAGGAAGCTATTTTGAATTGAATGAAGCATTTGGTTTGACTTTTTCTTTCGTTTATAAGTATCTTTTTAACGAATCTATTTGCATCTTTAGCGTAATTTTATTTATACATTCTCCCTCGAGTCTTCTTTAATAGGTAATTTGGCACCAAGGATGGTGAAAATTATATTGCAATGATAAAAAGTAAATTAAGTGGGTGAAAATAATCTAGTATTTACCACAAGTAAAATGTGCCAATTAAAAAGACCATTCATAAATAGTAAATATTCCAATATCATAGGACAGCTGGGATTTGGAAAACGAGTTGTATTCTTAGACTCAGCTTTCACGTCTTTAATCCTCAATTGAGCTAGTCACTGACGGATCTATAAATAGGAGATATTGTACGGATATCTACTGGACCCAAATTATCAATAGACTCCCCAAGCACGTTAAAAAATTATCCCAGAGTTGCTCCACCTACCAGACCGGAGTAGGATATACAATGAAGAAAGTCCAGTGGGTTGATGATTGGGCTCCACAGTCCAGTCTATTTAATTGCCGTAACTGCTTAGGCGGCCATAATTTTTCCTTTCTTTAGTAGGCATCTTTTCTTGGTATCAACCTTCATTTCCATCAAGGACATGTTTCATAAAAAATTGGGAGGACATGTTTCATATAAAATCGTTTTTTAGATCACAGAATAGTAGGATTTGTAAGATTTGGTTCGAAATTCATTTAACCATGCAAAATTTATTGAGATTGGCTCGTTCTTAATAACGTGTTCATTTTAATTGAAATGAGTTGAAAATATATCGCATAATATAAAAAACACAATAAGGCTTCAAACAGTATAGAAATGATCAAAACTTAGTCGGGATTGCTCTTGAAATTAAGTTCCAATGTTCACGTAAGTTGAATTATAAAGTTTATAACTTTTACGAACTCTGATACGGAAGTGCAGATAAGTCAAAATATCAATTGTGCATCTAAACTGATGAATGTGACAATGTAGGTGACGAGAAATCAATGGCGGATGACGTAGCCATTGACGAAGAAGGAAACTCCTACGTAACCGACACAAAGGGCTCAAAGCTATGGAAAGTCGGTCCAACCGGCGAACTCCTAGCCACCATCCGCCACCCGCTCTTCAACCCGCCTGGTTTCCTCAACAAACAGGTCGGCCTCAACGGCATCCTCTACCACCCCAACAGCTTCCTCCTCGCCATCCACACCATGTCCGGCAACCTCTACAAGGTCTCTGACCTCAACTCGCCGGAGCTCGCCGTCCAGGTGGTGGAGATTATCGGCGGCGGCTCCCTCAGGTTTGGAGATGGCTTGCAGTTCTTGACTCCGGAGAGAGTTGTGGTGGCTGGAAACCCGACTCGACTGATCGAGTCCGACGATGACTGGGTTACGGCAAAAGTGGTGGGTATTGCTAAGGGGAAGAGTCACCGAATTGTCACCGCCGCCACCGTGAAGGACGACAAGGTTTATCTCAACCATTTTATGGGGTTGGGGTACCCTAATAAGAAACACGTTCTTATTGAAGCTGTTTTTAAGTGAGATTTTGGAGTGATCGTCATTCCTACACGATTATAGAGGTCACGCTTTGTTTCCGCATCATCATTTGTAGCCAGGTAAATGTGTATTTATCTGGCTACACGAGGCTGCCATCATGTTGTTTCGACACGTGAAATTTGTCTGTCCTACAGGGTTGGGGATGGTGACAACAAGGTTGTAGTTAATTTGCTGGTACTAGAAGGATGTGTGTTTCTTCATTTGTGTATGTTTGTTATTAAGGTGGCATGTTTCATGTATTGCTAAATGGATCTCATTTCGTTTCTTCATCATAATAGCAAGAGACGTACGGAGTAGTAGTGAAAGGGTTTGAGTTTCCCTTCTGTACCTTTTTAGTTGTACCATGTTTACCAATTTTCTAATGTTTGTGCCATAAGGAGTAAGCAAATGGCCGGATTCTACAAAGCAAGAAAGCCAATCATCATCTAAACACCCGAAATTTTAAAATGCAATTGCATTTCTTTTTCCGTCTTTCTTTCTTTGTTCATACTTTATTTTGAATATTTAAAGCTAAATCTTGGCGCTTTATGGTTTAACGTAAGAAGATCCCACCCCTGAAAAGGCAACAAGAACAAAACGAAACAAGTTTCCTGCTGTACTAATATGAAATATAGTAAAACAGTAAATTTAATGAATTACACAAAGAATTACATTATAGACCAACTAATAACCAGATGGCTATTTTACAATTGAGAGATGATATAATATTTATTTATATTTATTGCATCAAAAATTTTAATAAAATTTTAAAATGTATTATAATATATAAATAATTATAAGTTGGCAAAGTCTTGGAAAAGACAGTCTTTCCATAGACTTGTAGAAAGCCGAGATTAAATTAGAATAATAAAAAGTAAAATGTTTTAGTTGCAATATTAAAATTTTAGTATGAAACATGTAATGGTTATAAAATTTATAATCCGATTCATCCAACCCAAAAATTTTATCTTCGTTTCTCTTAATTTATACTTTAAACCTTAATATTTTTTTACTTATGAAAAAATAGTGTTTTAAGAGAATATAAGTTATCGTGCACCAAACATAAATTCAAATATTCCATGCACGTTCACGTTATCACTTATGCGCACAAGGGACCCCACTCTCTTCCATTTTCTGCACCAATTCATTCATCTTCATGCCTCCTCTGCACCCCACCTGCTCCACTGTCTCTCTGTTCTCCATTTTTCTATCCATCCTTTTTTTTACCATCATTCCAATAAATACAGTAGCACTTATTATTAAAATCACCAAATCAACAACTTCTTCACTTACTAATCTACTGAATCTACTGATCCAAACCCTCCAATTCAGCAGAGATGGAGAGGCAGAGAAGTTTGTTCAAGAAGGCTAGTGCTTATAAGCTTACTGTCCTGTTTCTCACATTTTTCTCCTGCTTTTTGGTGTTCCTTTCCCTTTACTTCATCTGGGCAGCCAAAATAATCCCTCCTTTTCATCGAGAAGCGCATATTTTCATCGGCTTTATTTCACCGGAAAACTCCACCGGCTTCAGCAAACCAGCTAATGCTGCTCTCTTTGATTCCAAATTCTCAGCCATTTCTGCCAACCTTTCTGCTCCGGCGCCGGCGCCGGAGACCGGCGTTTCAGAGTTCATATTGAAAAGGACTGGAAAGCGGAATCGAATTGAAGAGAAGAGAGGTTGTGATGTTACTGAAGGAAAGTGGGTTTTTGATGATAGCTATCCGTTGTACACGAATAAGACTTGTCCTTACATTGACGAAGGGTTCAATTGTGAGGGCAATGGAAGATTGGATAAGGACTACATGAAATGGCGATGGCAGCCCAAAGACTGCGACATTCCGAGGTAATTAATGTTGTCACTGTAAACCGAACCAACTGACAATCAGTTGGTTCGGTTTATAGTTGTAATACAGAGTTTAGTTAAGATCAGTTCAATTTAGTTCGACGAGTTCAATTTAGTTCGACGAATATAGAATGACCTGAGATGGGATTAGTAGTGAATTGTACTGAGCTAAGTTAAGTTCGGATCAATTTAGTTAGGTCGAAAAGGATATGCGCACGAACTAGAGAGACTGTTTCCGTGAAAACACGCCTTAATGTTGTTGTAAGAGTAGGTTTTCACATCAATTTAGTTCAGTCGAATAGAGCATATGACCTACGATATGCGCAGACTTTAGAGAGACTGTTTCGGTGAAAACACGATTTGAAGTCCCAAATGTTGTTGTATGAGTAGGTTTAATGCCACCAAGATGCTGGAGTCTATCAGAGGAAAGAGGTTGGTGTTCGTAGGGGATTCTTTGAACAGAAACCAGTGGGAATCCATGTTGTGCTTGTTAAAGACCGCCATAAAAGATCCCAAGAAGGTATACGAAGCTCGTGGGAGAAGAATCGTCAAGACCAGGGGAGATTACAGCTTCAAGTTCGTGGTAATTACAATTTCGAATCAGTCCATTGATTGAGAGACAGAGACTATTCTGAAGCTTCTTTTCCTGTTTTTTCCTTACAGGATTACAAGTGTACAGTCGAATACTACGTAACACACTTCTTAGTTCATGAGAGCAAGGCAAGGGTAGGGAAGAAAAGGGTTCCGACGCTGCGGATTGACACCATGGACAGAGGCTCATCAAGATGGAGAGGGGCTGATGTTCTTGTGTTCAACACTGCTCATTGGTGGAGCCACCATAAAACACAATCAGGGTATGCCTATGCCTCCTGTAAATTTCGACATGTTCAGATCCTCTACACCCCATTTATCGGATACGATAAACGGGTGCAAAAGATCTGAATTAAGTTTGGACACCAAACTAATTCTTACATGACAGAGTCAATTACTACCAGGAAAGGGACCGAGTCCATCCTCGTCTTGACGTTAAGGAAGCATATCGTAGAGCTCTGACAACATGGGGAACTTGGGTGGACAAAAATGTAAATCCACGCAGGACGAGAGTTTTCTTCAGAAGCTCTGCACCTTCTCACTTCAATGGAGGTGAATGGGATTCCGGAGGCCACTGCAAAGAAGCTTCGAGACTGACTGATCAAACTACGGGCACCAGAAATGATAACAATGTCATCGCCGAAGATGTCATAAGGCAGATGAAAACTAAAGTGACCTATCTGGGGATCACAGAGATGTCTAGCTATAGAAGAGACGGGCATCCGTCGATATATGGAAGAAAATCTGTAGACTCCAGAGTTCAGGATTGCAGCCACTGGTGCTTGCCGGGCGTTCCCGATTCTTGGAACGAATTATTGTATTATCATCTCTACTCCAATTTAACCAAGAGCTATTTGTAAATACTTCTCTATAATCTATTGCACTGATAAGATGCTAATGTTCTAAACATCCATAATAGGTCATGGAAAACTCCTTATTACCTGACACCGGGTTCTCGTATTACTTATGTTAGCAATAGAACAAACCATTTGAAAATATTTTCGGACATGTGCTTACAGAATAGGATGAGTCGAGGTCCTCAATGTGTGTATTTCTTGGCTCGACTTTGAGTTGCTACTGCTGACGAATCATTCTTCTTCGCGGAGGTGTCGGGTTTCTGGGCCCACAGGGGAGCTGTACCTGGAAGATACTGGTAATCGTAGAAGAGTTCCTGCCCAGCTTCAATGCTCTCATTGGCATAGATCCCAACTCTATGATCACCTGCAACAAACATTACCTGCAAGTATCACATCTTATTAGCTTAACCAACTCGTTCATCCAAGTGGAGGAAAAAGATAACTGTCGTACCTTTGCATAACAGTTGGGTTTTAAGGAGTGATTGGCAAATTTCAGCTTGTCCCCTTTACGATAGGCATCGAGGACATACTAGACAGATGAACAAAGCAATTTGTGAGCTTTAACATACAGATATAACCAAAAGGCCGCATTCCTTACAAATTAATGCTTAAATAAAAGCCAATTTCAAGAGGTGACTTGCCTGATCATTCAAGTTAAAGAGGTAAGAAGAATTGGTGCGATCATACACCTTCCCACGTTTATCAGCTTCCCGGTGGGACATCACCTCGCCAGTATACTCCCCAAGGTAGTCATTTTTCTTCACAGGTTTCTAGAGGAATATAATCCATCTTACTAAAAGAAACTTAAGATGAGCACACGTTGAAAGCACAAAGGACTTAGTTTAGTACCTTAATGAAGGCTCCCCATCCAGAAACATCAGACCTTCCCAGGAGAATCTGTGGTTGAAAAAGATTTAAAGAAAAAAGTGTATCAGGTGTAAGAAATAAACTCTCTCATTCTACACACAGTGACTGTAATTGACAACTGAAGCTCCTGATATATTTACCCTTTGCTGCTGCTTTAGGAGAAGCTTCATGTTCCCACACTGACCCTCTCCTCGTCTAGGTGGCTCACCCAAAGAGGGGTCACCACCACAGCTGAAGTTAAAGTTTTAAGCCAGTGTTACCACTTGTCAGTAGAAAGAGATCGATAAAAATAAGAGACAAACCCAGTAAAGAATTTAATCTGTAACTATAGTTCTAAAAATGCTTCAGTGCCTGCAAATTCCAAACAATCTCACCTAACCCAGCAATTGCGGCAGACATCAGGGTCACATTCCCTTCCAGAGGCAAAGCACGGGCATTGTCGGCTCCGGCATTGACTCTTTGCACAGTGACACCCCCTAAATCGATTTTTGCAGCTTTTGGAACACCTGAACAAGAGTTGCAGCCTAGTCAAACTCTCTCTCTACACACACATATCATTTCCAAAAAATACACGAAATGAAATTTCAGACTAGCACTAATTTCTGGCATGTAAAATTTGTGAAACACCTGCAACTTTTAAATAAGCATGGCAACAGATTCTTCAAACAAAAATAAACAGCAGAAATTGACTTGCCCGCAGTATTTTTCGCAACACGTTCCATAAAGTAGACATGGGCAATCCTGTCCACACATAGACTGGCATCCACAAGGTGTATACTGCTTGCAGGGGTCGCTGTTTTTATCTCCAATATTTCGTCTAAAATTTGATGGAGGGCCGGTAGATTTCGAAGAGAACTTAAGCTTCCGACCGCGACCCTTTTTACGAGCTACGCGAGCTCTTGCTGGCGTCTCTGCCACCTGATACAAAGTTTTAGAATGATCAGCTTCTTATATAAAATACAAACTGCGAGAAGCATGTATAAAACAAACCCACACTAACTAGTGGCCACTGACTGGATTTTCTACTTCAATAATATTCTGTTTCAACTTATTTAACTACAACCAAGAGATAACTCAGGGTTTAAAACTCTCCTCAATTTTATGCAGTTTACACAATGGAATGAAGATATAAAACCCATCAAGTTGAAGCATCAGATAAAAGAAAATTTATTGAGAGAAACGGATGTGTGAATGTGCACGTAGGTGCATGCAGTTGTGAGGAAGGAAAAGCGAACATCAAAATAAGACTGAGAAACAGATTTACAACCATGCATTCATTGTTGATTGTCCCATTATCGTCTGGAATTGAGCCTGCAGCTCTGCCATCATCATTTAGGTAGCTGAACACCTCTTTGCAAGTCCTCAAACCGGGAAGTAAGTTCCTAGCAATTAGGCAGCTGCGAAGAAGTATATATTACTCATATTCTCACCAATTGTACTATGATCAACATAAAAGCCAAACAAGCACAGTAGAAGTTCTGCAAATGTGATAATTCAAATCAATCTAGTTTAGTGACATTCTTGCCACACAAGCATAACTCCACAAGATTATACCTATGTTATTGGGTCAAGCTGCAGTATTTCTATGGGAGCCAAAATTTGTTCTAGCAAAACACAAGCTCATTTCCAGCCCAACTCTATAAAAATGTTTATCACAATTAATTTAGGAAACAAAGCATGAGGCCAATGGCGAAATGATCAAATACTTCCATACCTTTTTCTGCCAAATATATCAATTCCTTTCAAGAGTAAATCTTTCTCAAGAGGTCTCCAGTAAGATTTTTTCCTGGAACCCGACGACTGCGGAACCTCCGGGATCTCATGAATGTCTTCTTCATTTAGTATAATTGTATCTCCTGAACCACCATTAGAAAGAGAACATTGGTTACTTGCATCATTTGTAGTCAGCAAATTTTGGACTCCACTAAATTTCTGGTCCTTACTTATGTCAGGAAGACTGGGATCCACTTGGTTAACACCCTCCATTCCCATACTAACAGCACTCTGGACAGTTGACTTTGGCTTCTTACTAGAAGACCCCGATAAGTTGTTACAATCCTGTTCAACCAATGGATTTAGAGGCTCCAACATTTTGCGCTTCCCGGGAGTTTCATGGTTGCTCTCTGTATCAAATTATAGGGCAAGTCAAAGTGGAAGCTATAAAAACAACACTTAATCCACAAGACAATTACATACAATCTTATTCTTACCAGGCTTCCCAGCATTTGGAGAGATCAGGCTCCTCTTGTTTTCTGATGAAGCTCCCTCTTCAGAGGTACTGGATGAACTTGCTGTCAGACCTTTCGGAGGCTTTTCGACAGCGCGTGACTAGAAAGTATTTGGAAGTTCCAAAAGAAACCATACAAAAGTAAGTTAGGTATAGACAGCTCCAAAGATGCTTACAGCAGAATATACTATATGCCATAACATATGTGCTGATTAACAGTGACTTTTACCCATTACAGTAGTTGATGATGCAAAAAATCAAATATTTATAGAAGTAAATGAAACCCTGGAGTCAAGTAAACATCTAGAACGACCAAAAGAGATCATTACCAGGAGGTAACACTGATCGCCGCATGGGTTTTTGTCATCTTCGGAGTCTGATGAATAAGGTCGCTTTTCACTCTGTTCATGATAAGTCCTTTGTTATGCAACCTGAGTGAACATAGTAATAAGAAAAATTCAAAGAGTGCTAATATCTTACAGAGCTGACAAGGCCTTGCGAACAACCGTGCAAATGGCAATCAAAAACCTGATTATGACATTAAAGGAAAAGAGCATTAGACTCATTACCACTGATCATATTAGTCATTACCCAGCAGATATCCCACCACCCATCTATTATTCCACATACCAGGCAACGCCGACAAAAAAGATTATCGAAAGAATCCAAAGCATCACTGAGACGTTTTCCAAGAAACCCACTGCATTCAGAGTTACTTTCTTCTGAATTCGGCCCAAGATTCCGTACTCTGAGCAAGTTACAGCGCTCCTACAGTTAGAAAATGAACATGTAAGTTCCAATATAATAAGATTTTATTTTTAAACCCACTCCTGTGAAGCATCATCAAGAGGGACAACCTAATTGCAGAACAGTTAACTAGCACAAGCTAGACCTGAATTTCTGATGTGGATCCTCCGACAAACTGCCTCAAGATCTTGAGTACATCTCCATCAAAACCATACTCCGTGTAGGTCATCCTACAATATTGAATGCAATAGGTATGGCTTGGAAAATAGACCAGGTAAGTAGGTAACACAAAACATTTACTATCTCTTCCCTCTTTTGGCACATTCAAGCTGTTCAATTTTCTACTGACGTTATGGTGAGATTTTATATGTATCATATCCAATCATAACTTCTTAAAACAGTAACTTACCACAAAATTTGGTCTTCCTCCTCAGTGAATTCGTATCTTTGCTCTTCTGGTTCTGCAGTCTCTTCCTCACTGTCACTACAGAACAGTGTTTCAGTACCACCATCTCGATAGTATATTATCTTTTTGCCAATCACAGACTCTTCTTCAGGCATCAGCTGATTTCTGTAGATGAAATCAAAAGCTTAATACATGAATATTCCATGAACTAAATTGAAGACAGGAAGTTAAATTTGAGCATACTTGGACAAAAAAGTCCACGTAGTATAGCGTGGTATCTTTTCCATGTAAGGGAGCTTCACCGTCATTGAAGGTACAACCTCTTCACCGTAAACACAATCTCTTTCTCCTGATACTTGAGGAAGGCCATTGATTTTAATCTGGGGGCTATTAATTCTAGCTGAAAGCATCCTGCCAGAAACATTGTCATTGACAGTATTTTCCCTTGTTGAAGCCAGTTCCAAGCGCTTGGAAATATGAGTTTCAAAATTATTCCTATTGTCCACAAGTCTTGCCTGTGATAGTTTTGGTTTAAAAAAATCAACTATAAGTTCCAAAACAGAAGGATGATCGGATAGCTATAATCATAATAATAATGTGCTGGAAAATGAATGAAGCGTACTTTGACTGAAGCAGCTCTACTAGCTTGAAACTGCTTCTTGATTAGATTGATCTTATTGGTTAAGCTTGTAATACCAGTTCCACCTCGCCCCCCAAAAACACCCTGTAAATGCAAGAGCAAATCAAATAGGGCAACAGAATCCAAAAGGGTAACCTATTTTTTTCAACACAACATGCTTGTTCATCTTTCCAGTTAGCTTGTAACTAAAAATATAACAAAGACCCACTTAAATCACAGGAGTACAGTGCCAAACAATTCTACCCTAAATCAATTCGGACAGAAGAAAGAGGGCTTGAAAGGCAACTAGTGCTCTTTGAGGAGAAGGGCTTGGGCTTGTTGAATGAAATATATAGTTTGAAGGAAAGCATGTGAGGGTATAAGGCAGTAGCAATTGGTAGTAAACAGGAGTAAACGGTTCGAGTACAGCAGATCTCTCAACATGTTCGTTCACAACATATAAAAATACTTGCAAATAGCAACCCAAAAGTCTACACAGTTTAGTAAGACTCTCCAACATCGCCACTCATATATTCATCTCAATTTTCACACACCCTGTTTCAATGCTTCATTAGCACCAAAATAGAGCAAAAATCAACAGGTTCTGACTGCTTCCCTTTCCAGACAGGATACAAACCCCTCTCACAGTCACTCACTGGTAAACAAACATTATCCGTCAGAAACAGGCACACAGACACACACGCAACTGAATCAGATTGTTCAATCAATTCCAATTTCCAAATCCGCCGATCATTCCATTTCCAATTACTCCAAACTAGAAAAATAAATGCAGTAGCACCGAAGCAGAGCAAAAATGGACAGATTCCGACTACTTCCCTTTTCAGGCAGGAGCCAAACCCCACTCACTAAAAACAGTCACTCACTAAAAACAAATACTAACAAGGGGAAACACAAACACACACACACAATTAAATCAAATCACTCAATCAATTCCAGTTTCCAAAACCGCCGATCCTTCCAGAAAAACCGGACGCCTAGTGAGAAGGAAACTCATGTCCGACTATACGGGCATGACATTTGAATTAATCATCCAACTCAATGACAAAACAATCAGCTCAATCATATCAATGACAAACAAACCCCTCTCACAAAGTCACTCACTGATAAACCAACATTAACCCTCGGAAACACGCACACAGACGCACGCGCAATTGAATCAGATTGTTCGATCAATTCCAATTTCCTAATCTGCCGATCATTCCAATTCCAGCTACTCCAAACTAGGAAAATTAACGCATTAGCACCGAAGCAGAGTAAAAATGGACAGATTCCGACTACTTCCCTTTTCAGACAGGAGCCAAACCCCACTCAAACAGTCACTAATAAACAAACATTAACAAGGGGAACACACACACACATACAATTGAATTAAATCACTCAATCAATTCCAATTTCCAAAACTGCCAATCCTTCCGGAAAAACCGGATGCCTAATGAGAAGGAAACTCATATACGACAATACGAGCATGATATTCAAATTAATCTTCCAATTCAAAGACAAAACAATCAGCTCAATCATATCAATGATAAACAAACCCCTCTCACACAGTCACTCACTGATAAACAAACATTAACCGTCGGAAACATGCACACAACACGCACACACACTTGAATCAGATTGTTTGATCAATTCCAATTTCCAAATCCTCCAATCATTCCATTTCCAGCTACTCCAAACTAGAAAAAATAATACATTAACACCGAAACAGGGCAAAAATGGACAGATTCCGACTACTTCCCTTTTTAGGCAGGAGCCAAACCCCACTAAAACAGTCACTCAATACTACACAACTATTAACAAGGGGAAACACAAACATACACACACACTCAATCAATTCCAAATTCCAAAACCGCCGATCCTTCCTAAAAAATCGACCGCTAGTGAGAAGGAAACTCACATACGACTACACGAGCATGATTTTCTAATTAAACATCGAATTCAAAGAGAAAACAATCAGCTCAATCACACCAATGACTAAAAAAACAGAGAAAAAAATCGGGAGAACGAAAACGAGGTCATTACCCGAACGGATTTAGGCGACGGGGGCTGATAATCCGCAGGTCTTTTGCCGGAAGACATCGCGAACCGCACCGCTCAATTCATCCGCTTCGAATCGTAGAGAGAATCGCCGGAGAAGAAAAAAACACGCAGCAGAGTGTGCACTGTGTGAAAACGGAATTGGTGGAATGGGAAGCGTGCGATTTCCATTACTTTTAAAACAGTGATGTGTCCACCATGAAGAAAAAGATTGCCCAGCTGACGTCACACACACAAACACGCACTTGCATTTTTTTTTATAAATATAAAAAATAACTTTGTTTATTAATTCCTCTGCAATTTGTTGGGCTAAAACGAAATTAACGAACTCGTGTTCTACCGGTAGATTTTTCAACCAACTCTCCCGCGTTTTTCCGTGTCAACGGAATTTCCCTCGTTTCTTTAATTTCCCGGGGACGGGTTTTTTCTCCTTTTTTTCTTGTGCTCATTGAATCGATCCCCTCTTTTTAACTATAAATTCTTATATTTTCTAAATCCGATTTCTTGTGCTCCGATGAACGTCCGTTTCTTAAAAGACAGTCTTTCCATAAGTCATGACCAAAGTTTAAACTGTAAATTAGAATAAATAAAATAAATTGTTTGGATTGTATGAATCAGATTATAAACTTTATAATTGCTATATGTTGCATAGTAAAATTTTAATATTGCAATTAAGATATTTTACCATTTATTATTCTAATTAAACTCTTATGAAAAACCTGTCTTTCCTAATATTTTGCCCGGAAGAATAGATCCGATTTAGGATTTATATGCATTTTGAGAAACGGTTGAAATATATGCACTGAACAAAGAAATTTGACGCATGAATGCACTTTACTGATTTTTTGTATAGGTTGTTCATACGTAAGATTCAATGCAAACTATTGTACGATACATGTGAATTTACTGGTGGAGTGAATGAGACCGTTGTGAAATTTAAGTATTCACCAGTGATTGTTATTTGTTAATTTTAAATGAGTGTATTTATCGGCAAAGCCTTGAAAAATATCATTTTTTTATACTTATGGAAATATGAAGTTTAATTAAAATAATAAAAGAAAAAAATGTTAGTTGCAATATTAAAATTTTATTATTCAACATGTAGTAGTTACAAAGTTTATAACTCAATTCATACAACCCGAAAATTTTATCTTAATTTCTTCTAATTTACAGTGTAAACCTTGGTGTATCTATGACTTATGAAAAGACTGTATTTCAAAAAACGGACTCGTGTTTACCAGTTATTATTATATTAGTCGGTCTTTCCGAAGACTGTCGTCCAAGACCATTATAATGCCAACACCATTTTAGACACTAATGATCTCTCAAAAAGAAGTGTAGACATTAATTGATTTATCCATTAAATAAACCACTCATCTAATATATTAACACCCTTATTTAAAATTAACATCACACACTCATTCTATACTAGACTAGCTGTAACATTAATATGAAACTCCTCTAAATGTAATTTAAATGATTAATATAATTAAATAAGAAAATAAATACCACTCTTTAAGTAAACCCTATCAAATACAAAAATATATGTAAATTCATTCTTTTAAATAACCAAGTATTATTTTTCCAATTGATACGCACATACACATAAGTAAATCACATTTCAATAAATTTCATACGAAATATATTTGACAGAACTTATAAACTGTTTTAAAAGGCAGCGTTACAGATAAGTGAATTTCCAAGCAGTAAGAGAATGGATTGGGGTGCCCTTCCATTCAACAAGTATGCCTCTACCAATAGGAGTGACATTACAAGAGGCGGCGGCTTTAGGGAATTTATTGAGCATCAAATTGGCCTGCCGGACAGCGGCGGCGCTGAGCTCCACCTCCGCCATGCCGAACCGAGCGAAATACTCCCTCCATACTTCCATCGTCACGTTTCGGGTGAACCGGGTATCCCCATCGGTTCCGACCATGTTCCGGATCCCTTCTCCCAAGTATATCCCCTCAATTACCTTCAATTATAAAATATTTAAATGAGAAAGCAAAAGGTAAATTATAACAAAGTAACCAAATGGGACCTATGATAATTGGAACAAAGCGATATACAGATGATTTTAGTGTCATAATTACTTAGATGTGCTATATATTATCTGGTAATAGATAACACCTTGCGTTGATGCAGAGATTTATGAATGGAAATAAAAATATAGGTTAATTAATAACTCTAATAAGTAATAAATTACTATCATGTGAGAATTCATATGATGCCGTCCCTTGAAAGACGGTTTTTCCATAAGTTATGGAAAGATCGGGGTTTAAAGTGTAAATTAGAAGAAATTAAGATAAAATCATCGGGTTGCATAAATTGAATTATAAACTTTATAACTATTTCACGTTGTATACTAAATTTTTAATATTGTAACTAAAATATTTTACCTTTTAGTAATCTAAATAAATTCCATCATTTCATAAGTCTATGGAAAAATGATCTTTCCCAAAATTTTGCCTTTTTTATTTACGAATTATTTTTTACTGTGTTGTAAGGACCACTACAGTTAGAAAACTGTAATCGGTTATGCATGAGACCGAATTTAATATTTAAATTATAATTATATTATTTTTAACTCTAGTTTTGAAGTTTAAATAGTCAACGACGGCGAATGGTTAGAAAAATTTGTATTAGTTAAATCTCATTATACTAACAGCTTAAATGACATTTTACAAACTGACACACTGATAAGTTAAATCTCAGGTAAAGATATATTTTTATAACTACATCGAAAACTAAAACTGAACAATTATAATCAAGTAACTAATAAATCTATAAGCTAAAACAGAAACAGGCTAATATGTATTATCAATTCATTCAGTATGAATAAGAGATAGGTCATGATTTCTCAACTAGTTCAATTAACACTATTAAAAAAAAAAGTTCAATTAAGGTATTTGGATGGAATTTAATTTAATTTGGTCTAGTTACAACTATTTTGTATAAGAATTATTTGCAATTTATTTTATTTTAGTTTGATTTAATTTAAGGTAAATTATTGGGAAATATCGTATTTCCATAAACTTATGGAGAAATAAAATGTTATTAGAATAATAAAAAGTAAATGATTTTAGTTGCAATATTAAAAATTTATTATGCAATATGCATTAGTTATAAAATTTATGACATGATTACTGTCACCTCAAAAATTTTGTCTTCATTTATTCTAATTTGTAGTTTAAGCATCGGTGTTTTCAATTCTTATGGAAAAATCCTCTTTCAAGAAACAGTACTCTTAATTTAATTCAAATCAGGCAAAAAATAAGGAGTGTGGTTATTCTTTATAATTTAATTATTAGTTAAGAAATTACCTTCCTGTCCTCACTGCTCTTCGTCTCCGCCATGCAGTCCCCAAGGCAATCAAACAAGGCGCTGTAGTAAAACAGCGACTCCGTGAACCGGTTAATAAACGACGTCGCATTATGATTCGCCTCCACCTCCATCACCACCACCGCCACCGGCTTCAGCCGCCGGATCACCCTCATGACGTTCCCCAAGCTCGCCGGCGTCGACAGCATCGTGCGCAGTATCAGCGGCGCGTACACCGCCACGCTCTCGCCGGCGTTCCTACAGAGCATGTCTTCTCTCAGCTCCTTCATGTCCTCGAGGATGATGGAGTCGAAGGAGAAGGTCAGGTGGAGGGACTCGGCGAAGCTGAGGAGGCGCTTTCCGGCTTCCTCCACGTGGTGCTTGTTCGTGGCGGTTCCAACGGCGGTGATTCGGATCTCCGGCGGGGATTCTCGCTCCGACATGGCTGACATTAGGACCGTCCATTGGATGCCGCTCCGGATGTGGATGTCGACTAGGTGGATTTTCTCGGCGGAGTTGAGGTGGTCGGCGATGGTTTGCATGGCGGCGAACTGCATTACCTGGTCCAATTAAACATTCATAATTAATTGAAATGAAACTTTAGGAATGGGAACAAAATTTAAAACTTACATTTTCACTAATATTTCACGGATGAATTTTTCACTGCACAAAATTTGCTATAAATAAGCACTCATTTCGCCGTTATTATACATTATTAAATATACTAACATGCGAATTCTTGGGAAATCGTCTTTCCATAATCTTATGAAAGGATGGTGTTTAATTAAAATAATAAAAGGTAAAATATATCTTAGTTTTCATTTCTTCTAGTTTGCACTTTAAACCTTGGACTTATGGAAAGACCGTTTTTCAGGAGAGAAGCTCTACTAATAGTTTATGAGTTGAGGACTTTAATTACTCCCTCCGTCCCTGCCGAATGTGCACACTTTTTAGTCAACTTTCTCAAGTCACGTTTGACCAACGATAACTTTAGTTACGTGTATTAACGGTGTGTTAAAATTTGATATATAAAAAATACATCATGGAAGAAATCCAACAATGTCTCTGATGATATTGGTGTTTATATATTAATTGAAATTTATGGTTAAATATATCTTGAGAAAGTTGATAAAAAAACATGCAGATTCGACTGAAACGAAGAGAGCAGCAAAGTTAGACAAAATTGAAATACTTATACCTGGTTAAAGGGGAGGGCCTGGTGTAGCGCCAGGAAAGCCACGTTGAAATCTACTTCCAAGCATTTCGCGTAAGCCGATTGCTCATTCAGCCTCTCCACCGTCATTTTCCCCGTCTCCACCTCCACGCGCCGCTGCAGCGCCTCCGCGAAGTAGAACACGATCCTCTGCGCCGGATTCCCGTCGGCGGAAGCAATCCACATGCAGCGCGTGATCATACCGCTCGCCAGATCAAACTGCCGCTGCCTCACGCACTCCGCCGCCAGGAGCAGAGCCTGGACGAGCTCCACGTCCGCCGTTTCCGGCGGCGACAGCTCCAAAGAGTAGACCGAGGGAGCGTACGGGTGGATCGAGGCGGAGAATCCGTCCACCTTGTGGCTGGATAACTGGATGAAAAGCTCGCCGGCGAGTTTTATGGTTTCTCCTAGGGATATCTTCCGGGTTGGCCCGGATCCGCCTCCGGCGGGGGATTTCGGAGGGGTGTTTGTGTAATTTCCCTTGCCGTAGTTTTTGAGCAGCTCTAGAGACGCCCAGGGGAAGGGCTGGGGTTTCTCTCCTTCAGCCGGTTTTTCCGTTGGCTCCGCCGGCAGCGCGCGATGGTAATCGACTGGTTGCATTATGGCACGGTTGTGTGGACCGGTGAAATTCGGGTCGGAAAAACAGAGGAGAGAACCGGTTTGTGTTGATCACAAGGGGTGGAGATTTTGGAGATGATTGTAAATCGTTAATTTCTTAGCTAATTATGCTGATTATCACTATGAGCTTTTCGGTAATTATAAATAAAATTATGAAGCATTGTTGTGTTGACCGGAACACTTACCAATTAATTAGTTTAGACAGAAATTTATGAAGTTGATGTGTGGAGTTTAATATTGAGCTTGGAGTTACAAATGATTGCATTTGATTTTTCGACGGAGCTTATATTTTAATGAAGGCAGACTCCGTGTCTCCACGACTTACGCAAATACGAGATTTAATTAAAATATAAAAAGGTAAAAAAATTTAGTTGTAATATTAAAAATTTATTATACAATGTGTACTAGTTATAAAGTTTATGACCCGGTTAACGTAACCTGGAAATTTTATTTTAATTTTTTCTGATTTGCAGTTTAAACCTTAGTTTTTCATTGACTTATGGAAAGACCGTCTTTCAAGAAACAGACTATTTAATGATATAAATTAAAGAAAAAAGTGTTTTTATAACCATACCTACTTGACATAAGTGCCAATATAATCTTTCAATATTCGAAAGTGTCAGTATAACCTATCTAGTTAGTGAAAGTGCCAATATAACCTTCTCCAACAATTTTTAGCCGGTATTTTATATAATTACATGTTTGCCCTTCTGAAAATTTAAAATACAAAAAAAAGTAGGAAATGATATTATTACCCTTAGACTCATACCGTTGTCGGATTAGGTAGAGTTATATCGGCACATTATGAAAACTGGTAAGGTTAAATCAGCACTTTCCTAAAATTTATAAGATTACATCAGCACATCAGTAAAAAAATGTAGGGTCATATCAGCACATGCTATAGAATATAGGGGTTTTAATGATATTTTGTTTATTTTGTTGTGTTTAGTCTGGATTGATGATTTAATTACCTTTGGTGTTGTGTGTGATTGTTATTTTGCTGTGACTTAGTGTTTTTAATGTTTATAAGTTTTGAAATGAGGTTATGATATGTGATAATGATGCTTAATATTAATGATGGTGTCATGATGTCAAATTTTATGTTGTTTAGGATATTGTTATGATGTTATAATGATGTATATGATGATGTGGTCGTCCGTTAAGGCCAACCGAGTACTACACATAATATTTATAATATGTGCTGATATAACCATATAAGATTTTAGAATATGTTTAATATAACCCTATAAACATTAGAAATGTATTGATATAACCCTATAAACATTAGGAATGTGCCGATATAACCCAATAAGATTTCATAATGTGCTGATAAAACCCTACCTGTTCCGGCGGTGGTCCGGCGAACTATGAGGGTAAAATTGTCCACCTTAATTTCAGAGTTAGCCCAAAAGGTATTTTGGTCAATTTACACAAAGTCAATGCCGAAAAATTGAGGTCAATGCCAGAAATGGGGTCTGGGAGTTATATTGGCACTTTTATTAACTAGTTAGGGTTATATTTGCACTAAAACTTATCATAGGATTATATTGTCACTTAATCAAGTAGATAGAGTTATATTGATAGTTATCCCTAAATTAAAACTAAATAACTGTATGTAAAGTAGACCATAATATTCTCTATTAGATATCCAGAACAATATAAACTATCGAACTCCATTCATTTGATTCTTTGGAGATGCCCTTAAAAAACATTCAGCTTAGTATTAGTGGATCAACACCACGAAATTGTAGTCATCGTGATTGTACCTTCCTGTACCACTTCTAGATGGGAAAATCCACGGTGAGAATAATGATACGATACAAAATTCGCAGTCGGTGCATCACCAACGGACCACCAACATTAAAGTTAGAAACACCACGATCACATTTTCATGAACATCACCTTCATAGACTATTTGCTATCCACAAAATCATACTATGGTGATAACCAATAACACGATGAAAAACATAGTTATTGTAGTGCCACCACTGGCGGAACTAGGGGGGGCGAGGGGGTGCTAGCGCCTCCCCTAAGATCAGGCAGCCCGGAATTTAGGCCTAGAGCCACTGGATTCTGCCCCCCTTGAGTTGTCGTCATTGCCGGAGCGAGGAAGTGGCGTGAGAGGCGGAGGCGCGCAGCGGCACAGAGGAAAGAGACCTGAAGAAGATGAAGTTTTTTTAAAAAAATTTTGGTATAACTAAACAAAACGACGTCGTTTTGGCTAAGTGAAACGACGTCGTTTTGCTTAGCGGGTGGGAAAAAAATAGAAGGCCAATTGGGCTGAGCCCAATTGGCCCAAACAAAATTCAACTAACCTAACTAACTAACTAAGGCACGTTTGGGCAGCAGCCAGCAAAGGCAAACCACATTTGCCTCTCCAACTCATCTGCCGCTCGGCCACTGCCGCCAGCCACCTTTCGCCGCCGCTGCCTGCCGCCTGCCGCTCCTTCCCTTCTACAACCACTATCAGCAACCAACCAAGGGCAAGGTATCAAGGGACTAATATATTTTTGTTATGTAATGTTGAATAACTTGAATTTGTATGAAATTGTGAATATTGAATATAGATATGAATAATTTAGTGATTGTGTTGAAATTGTGAAATTGTGCTAAATATAGATTTGAATAATTTGACATATTTAATTAGACATATTTAATTAGACAGTTGTCTCCTGCTGTTAGTGTTTCTAGTTCTAGCAACCCAAGTATTGGAACATAGTTTTTTATGCAGTGGTAGTTCTTTGTTGTAAAAATCTAATTATTATGTATTCATATTATTATGTAAGCATTGTTTGTTAAAAATTATTTTATTTAGCGTTGCAAAAAAAAAATTTAATCTCATTTCCCCCCCCTAAAATTTACTCCTGGTTCCGCCACTGAGTGCCACAAAAGCGGAACCACCACAATTGACACTTTTATAAACCATTCATAGCATAAAAGGCCATATTAAAAATCAATTGTACAATCTCACAATACCAAATATGATCTTTTTTTTCAAAAAAAAAATACTCACAAAGAATATGCTTGAACTTAAATCTCTTTGTTATAACAAAAACATGAATTAACCACCAAATAAAAGCTCACTTTACAATCTCCCTTGATAAACTAATCATAAAACACTAAGCTTTGTTCTATATGGAAATGATGTTATGTAAGCAAATAAGTCCTTTACCCTTTCATTTCCTTTTAATCTTCCTTTACCCCTTGAAAATGACATCAAATTCCGAACTAAGACAAACATTCCGGTCAGCGAGCGGCCTTGTTTATGTTATAATACCCCCTCCGGCCCAGATGAATCTGCACATTTTTTTGTCAACTTTCTCAATACACGTTTGACCATAAATTTTAACTAGTATATAGACATCAATATCATCATGCGAGATATTGATGAATTATCTGCATGATGTATTTTCTAAATATCAAATTTTTGCACACCGTTAATATACACAACTAAAGTTATCGTTGGTCAAACATGACCTGAGAAAGTTGATCAAAAAGTGTGCACATTCGGTTGAGATGAAGGGAGTAACATAATTATATCCTATAAATCTATCAAGTTTTTGACAAAACAACATTTGTTCGACTGAGTTTCACTTTTTCATTTATTTTTGGAACATATCTTCTGTCTATTTGTATTTGTTTTCTTTATTTGGGTGAATCTGCGGCTATCTCCCAGCCGTTATTATTATACAAATACATGGCCAAACCACCAAATTCCAACAGAAGTACTAATTAAATGTTCGGATCAAGTCTCACTGACATATTTAGATTATTTTTATTTATTATTTTTTTCTTTTAGTGGCACAACTATGTTGATAAATCAAATACGTTAAAAAGAAGTGTCTGCTCCTTAAGTAAGAAGTTATTCCCATTTGAAGATCGATCAGCAAAGGTGTGTCCTTAATAAAGAGATATCATTATAAAAAGGAGTTAACGAGTGACCTAGATGGTTTTAGTTTTTGCTACAAACTCACAAGTCACATCACACACAAATTATAGTGTCAAAAGTAAGTATTCCCCTAGTTGCAGAAATAACTATCGATTAATTTTTTTTATATATTACATTGTCTTACAAATAACTTCTTACTTGTAAAATTTTCATGTGCATCCATTTATTCTATTCCCTCCACCCTAATTCAAGGTTCACCTTTAACTTTTAACAGTTGAATTGAAAAATGTTTGATCTTTCATATTTTTCATTAAGAATAGGGCAAAATATATATATATGACTTTATATTTTGGTCATAAGTGCCAATATGACCATGTGAAATTAGAAAGTGCTATTATAACCCTATATTTTACAGAAGTGCCGATATAATCTTTTGATACTATTCTAGCATTGATTTGGCATTTTTTGGCATTGACCATAACTAAAAATACTAAAATAACCCTAGTATTAAAACTAAAAATGTAAAGACGTATCTACCCTAGGGTTCTTCTTCTTCATCTTCTAACCGCACCCAACACCACCTCTGCCACCGGATCTTTAGCGCTTCGCCACTGCCCGCCACATCCGCCGCATTGCCACTTAACTCTTAAGGATAAATAAAACTTGTGAAAATTTGATATTTTAAAAATACATGTTATACGGAATCTAATAATGTATCACACAATAGTATTTATACTTATATACTAATTCATTTTTAGGGTAAAAGTTAGAAAGTTTTGAGTAAATGAATAATTAAACTGCAGCATACAATGGGACATTAGGAGTACCAAATTTCCCGGTTAAATCCTCGAATTTATCATTATTTGATACATTTTAACACAATTCGTAACATCACTCATGCAAATGTTAAAACAAAATTTAACTCTAACTCAAAAAAATGTTGCTATATCAACTTACGAAAGGAATTGATTAAAAATAAGAGAAATATTCATATAAGACCGTCTCATTATAAGTTATTGTAAGATAATGACTACGTAAATTTTTAAAAATTACAAAAAGTGCATCATGTCATCTCACAACTTCATGTCTTAAACCCTCCGTCTAACCATAAGATTGAGTGAGACCATCAATTTTTTGTATAAAAATAAAATGAAGGGCAAAATACTGATATGACCCTATGTTTTGGAGGTTTGTGCTAATATGACCTTGTGAAGTTGAAAGTGCCATTGTAGCCCTGTGTGTTGCATCAGAAGTGTCGATATAACCTTTTGGCACTTTTGTCGTTGACTTTGTTATTTCCGGCATTGACCAAATACTAAAATAATAAAATACCCCTAACCTTCTAAATACAAATCTATTAACTAAAATACCCTAGGTTCTTCTTCTCCATAACCATAGTCATTGCCACCTCCACCGCTACTCCGCCACCTCTGTCACTGTCGTCGACCAGAATCTGGAAACGAGTCACCAGATCACAGCCAACAACGACTGCACCTCAGCAGCCACTCTGCCACCGGGGGTGGCTAGAATCTAGAAAAAATTGCCAGTTCCAGCCAAGAAAAATTAAGACTCATCCCTTCAGATTCCATAATAATGAACCAGCAACAACCAACACACATAATCCAAACCCATAAATCGACGATAAATCTGAGAGCACTCTAACCTTTTGAATCGCCGAGCTCAGTAGCGAGGGTTGTTCAATCTCTCCGATAGATGCTCCGGAAATCCCAAATCCTACGATGAGATATCACCCTGTATTGTTGCCAGTCCAAAGATCCTTCTGCGCTATGGCTCACTCTATCGCTATCGCGGTGATACAACGACAGGGAGATCTCATCCGGCGGAATCAGACTCACCGCTGCCATCTCCCCCGAATCGCTATATAGAGCGAGGCGGAGGTTGGGTGGAGAAAATTTTAGGTGGAGCGGAGGTTAGGCGGAGCTTAGGTAAGGTGGAGCGGAAATGATAGCGGCGGAGCGGAGGTTAGGTGGAGCGGAGAATAAGGAAAGAAGAAGGAAAGAATAGTTTTGCTTTCTTCTTCAACAGTGGCAGAAAGAATAAGGAAATAAATGAACGAGTGCATAATTGTCTTTTCACTTGTTTTGAATTTTATTTTTTAAAAAAATATGGGTATAATAGTCATTTCATGTATTTCCGGCCAAATTCAGGTCTCCAGGGTCATATTAGCACATTCAAGCAACCCACAGGATTACAATAACACTTTTTAATTTCACATGGTCATATTAGCACAAACCATCAAAACATATAATTATATGAGCACTTAACACTAAAATGAATTTAGTTAAGGGAAAAAGGGAGCATTTAATTTTGATCAGACTCTAGGCCCGAACGCTGCGGGGTGTAAGATTGAAACTCCTGGCTATTATTGGGACCGAATTGGAAACTATCCAATTTATTTGCAGCCAGCTTTTCCCACTATTTGCAGCATTCGGGCTCATATTGGTTAATCGTGTCCGATATGTTTGGGCCTACTTTATATAGCTCAACTAAAGTCGTCATTGTGATTAAAAGTCTGTTAACATATACATTTAGGAGAAAATCACCGATTAAATGTTACACTAAGTATGAAAATTTTTATTTTAATAATTTGTAGGGTTAAATTATAATTTTTCATACAATGAAATACATTTTTTAAAAAGAGTTTGTCTCTTTAAAAAAAATCCACGAGTTATGGAAAGATCGTGGATTGAAATGCAAATTTTCAACGTAAAGATGAACTTTCGGAGGTTAAAACAATTAAAATTCGAGTTATGAGCTACTCCGGGTAAAATCACATGCCCATTATTCTAATTATTAGAGAGTATAAACTCCTAATTTTTGAATTATTCTACTCCATAGAAGTAATTAAGCACTGTCTTTCCATATACTTGTGAAAAGACGGTCTTTGCAAAAGATTTATCTTTGAAAAATTAAATTACAACAAATTTGGGAATGACCGTCTTTCCATAAGTTAATAGAAAGACGGGGCAATTAGAATAATAGAAATGTAAAAGAATTTAGTTGTAATATTAAAAATTTATCATACAACGTTTTATGACCCAGTTAATGCAACCCACAATTTTTATCTTTATTTCTTCTAATTTACAATTTAAACCTTAGTCTTTTTCATAATTTCTGGAAAGACCGACTTTCAAGTGATGGATTTAAGTGTCAATATAACCTTATCTACTTGAGTAAGTGCCAAAATAACCCTATGATAATTTTTAGTGCAAATATAACCCTATCTAGTTAATGAAAGTGCCAATATAACCCTCAAAACTCATTTTCGGCATTGACCTCAATTTTTCGACGTTGACTCTATGTAAATTGACCAAAATACTCTTTGAGATAACTCAGAAATTATGTGGACAATTTTACCCTCATGGTTCGCCGGACCACTGCCAAACCGCTGCCATATTAGGTAAGGTTATATCAGCACATTATGAAAACTGGTAGGGTTAAATCAGCACATTCCTAAAATTTATAGGGCTATATCAACATATTAGTAAAAAATGTAGGGTCATATCAGCACATACTGTAGAATATAGGATTTTAATGATATTTTGTTTATTTTGTTGTGTTTAGTCCGGATTGATGATTCGATGACCTTTGGTGTTGTGTGTGATTGTTATTTTGTTGTGTTATTCGACCTTGGGTTTTTATTGTTGATAAGTTTTGAAATGAAGCTATGATATATGATAATGGTGTTTAATATTCTAATATTAATGATGGTGTCATGAGGTCAAATTTTATGTTGTATATGATATTGTTATGATGTTATAGTAGTGTATGTGATGTGGTCGCCCGTTAAAGCCAGCCGAGTACGACACACTTAATATTTATAATATGTGCTGATATAACCCTATAAGTTTTAAGAATTTGCTGATATAACCTTACAAACATTCGAAATGTGCTCGTATAACCCTACAAACATTAGGAATGTAACCCAATAAGATTCCATAATCTGTTGATATAATCGGCGGTGGCCCAGCGGCGGGTAATAACGTCATTTCCCTATTTTTTATATTCTATTTTTTCCAAAAGGGCAAACATGTAATTTTATTAAATGTCAACTAAAAGTTGCTGGAGAGGGTTATATTGGCACTTTCACTAACTAGATAGGATTATATTGGCACTTTCAAATACTGAAAGATTACATTAGCACTTATGTCAGATAGGTAAGGTTATAAAAACACTTTTTTCTTAAATATATTTGCACTTTTTAGAAAACCTATTTCAAATTATATTCATACTTATCAAAGAACTTGGGGTTATACAAGTATTTGTTGCTCTTAATCTATAACTTATACTAAATGAGCAACTCCATAGTTATGTGGCATCTTCACATTTATCCACATCACATTTCACAGATTTTTTATAAGTGGCACTCCCAAAGTCTGCCATGTCAACTTAAAAAAAATAAATTTAATATGATATTACCAATTCCAATATTTTTCTTGGAAACTGACTAAAAGAGTAAAATTTTGGTTAACTAGTACCTCCACATACAATTTTAAAATAAATACCTTAAAATATTAATAAATATATGATTTCATTTTAAATGCTGCATCATGTGTAATTTCTCATACATTAGAGTTATAAATTATGTTATACTCTCACCGTCCCATCCAAATGTGCACATAATCTTTTTTACGGTGTCCAATAAACATGTCTGACTGTGTAACTACGAACAATAACAACACATAAAAAATAGATATTTAGAATCTACATGTTACGACGAATCTAACCCTATTTCACACGATAAAATTATTGTTCATATATGTATAAAAATATGTGGTTAAAATTTGAAATCTTTGACTAAAAAAAAATCTATGCAAATTTAGGTGGGACGGAGAGAGTGTATTTTTCTTTTCCATTCATAAATCCGTGCATCGACACTAGGCGGCGTTATCTAGTTTAATCTAAAAAGTGAATCAATGAGTGTTATTTTCTTTAATCTTTACGAATTTTGCCTTTTGAATTTTACAAATCTTAAAAATTATAATAAATTTTACAACATAGCTACACCATGTCCTCCACCAGTGGTAAGTTGAAGATGTCCAATTCATCGGATTTTCCTCCTCCGTCATTTCCGATGTGATTCCGGCGAGCCACTGCGGTGGCGGAGCCCACTAGAAAAACCCGATACCCGACCCAAATCACGCCTTTCAAAACCCTCATCGTCCCAATCGACACCGTCATATAATACAACCACCACCCAACCAAAACCGCCACCCCAACCACCACTCCGCCACCGCCGCTGAGCAACATCAGCTCCGGCACCACCACCAGGGCGTCAACCTCCTCCCTCAGCCTCCACCACCACAATCCTCCCAAGCTCATCGCCAAACCGATCCTCTCCACCCGTCCGCCGCCGCCTGCGGCGGCACCAACCGTGTCCTCCACCACCGGCTTCACCACGGTCCTCGACCAAAACGACATCGTTTCATGCATCCCGACGAACAGTACCGCCCTGATCACGACGGCGGGGATGTCACCACCGCCGCCGATGCTTTCCCTGGCGAAGGCGGCGCCGTCGACTCCGGCGGAGATCGTCCCTTCGATCCCTAACCCTACGCACAGCTGGAATGCGCAGAGTAGGGCCCAAGAGAAGTAAACCGTAACCGCCGGTCTCCCGGAGGTGGGTCCCGGCGTTGGCGGCGCGGGGGTGAGGCCGTAGACCAAGGCGGCGACGGTGACTAAGGAGACGAGCGCGTAGAGGACGGCGGATTCGCAGCTGAAGCTCGACAGAAACGAGTCGATCGCCGGCGCGGCGGCGGCGGAGGTGGTGGTGGAGAGGTAGCGCGCGGCGGAGAGACGCGCGATGAGGAGGAAGGAAAGCGGGAGGAGGAGGCTGAGGAGGAGAGTGGTGAAGATTTGGAAAGGAGGCTTCCAGTTCCACCCGAACCCGGCGGCGGCGGCGGTAGCGCCGCCGTGGACTTGCTTAACAAGTTTATCTGCATGATCGTCATCGTGACTATCAGTTGTGTGCAGAACCGCCATCTGTGATTCGAATTGATGAAAAGGTAGAAATACGAATAAATGAATATTTTGGGTCTGGGTTGAATTAATTGAAACCGCGATGAATATATATAGATGGATAATGAGATGAGATATAGTTTGTTGTGAAAAATTAAGAAATTGGAGGAGGGAATATTTGAGTGGTTTCCCACGACTTATATTTATTGATTTTGATTTTGATTTTGATTCTTAGTCGTACTCCATGCCCATGAGTACTATATTAATGTCATGTTTTCATGTGTAGTTTAAATTTGTATTGTTGCAAGAAACTAAAAGCAAACTTACAATTCACAACTTCTCTCGGTTTTGTTTATTTATGTTTTACACGATAATTTTAGTTATTATTTTTTTACGTATTTTTAGTTGTGTGAAGATAATTTTGAGGGTGTATTTGACCGACGTATAAGTTGTTTTACTAACAAGCTACTTTTCTATGTATTGTTATTTATGACACACTTATTATAAAATGAATGTTTTATTTTATTTGACACGGTTTCTATTTTTGGAAAGATTCGTTCAATTTCATCCACTTATTCTATTTTTCACTTTCTACATTCAGTTTCATTCACTCATTTTATTCACATTAATCCAAGTACGTGCCAATAAAAACAAAACAGAGGGAGTAGGTTATTTTTCTGGTGATAGATAAACTACTTTAAAACATCTTTTCTTAGTGCAGGTGGTGGTTTTAGGAGAAATGTAAAAATGATATCTCTTACTTTTAAAACAAGTTTATGATCACAATTCCACTAAAACACACTCTAAATGTGTAGAGTAAAAAAAGAAGGATAAGCATATGAAAACAATTATTCATGCAATAAATGAAATTGTAATGACTTTAGAAAATTACGCTTCATCTCCTGGCATTAGGGGGTGTGCGTAAGGTCGATTTAATCGGTTTTGGTTTATTTGGTTTGGGTTATTTGATTTTGCCCCTAAAAAATTTAAAATTGAAATTGATCCAAATTACTCAAAAAACCAAATTATTCGAACCAATTTTGAAATTCGGTTTCGGTTTGGATTCGGGTTCAAATCGAATAAACCGAATTCATGGAAAATTTTATTCAAAAATTACTTAAAATATATAAACTAATTTAAAATTATATTAAAATATGTAATTTAATTTCTACATCCTCAAACTCAAATATTTAAAATAAAAATCCAAAAACTACAGCACAAATTCAACCATAACAATTTTAGATTTTTAATATTATATTATTTATTTTTTTAATTACAATTCGATATTCGGGTCAATTTTTGGATTGAGTTTCAATATCCAAAACAAAACCAAAAACCATATTCAAGAATCGGTTTACTCAATTCGGTTATCCAAAAATCGTATTTTAAATTTGTTTCAGGTTATTCGAATTTGGATTATTCAATTTTTTATTCGGTTTTCGGTTTTTTTGCCCACCCCTACCTAGAATGAGCTGTTCATTTAGTCAAAATTGACTAATTTAAACTATAAAATTTTATTGATACAAAAGTAATTGCACTATTTTCAAAATATTTTTTTTAAAAAATCAATTGTACATAATTAAAAATATTAATGGACAAATATTCTTTGAGCCAACTGTTAAAAGTTAAAGTTAAAATGTGCACCGTATGTTGACACAAGGGACTACTAAAATAGAAAGTGTGTCAAATTTTAAAAAACATAAAGTATTATTATTTAAAGTTTAATATTTATACATTTCCTTTTTATTTTTGAACTAACAACCTGATTTTATTCCAATTAAAATGCACTTCAGTTTAATTCAATTTCATCAACTAAGTTTAAATTTAATTTAATGAAATTTAATTAATTTAACTTGTGTTATTGCTATTATTCAATTTGCTTAAATTTAGTTTAGTTCAACTCAACTCAATTCAATTCATTTCATTTTGGCCCAATCCAGTTTAATCCTTTTCAAATCAAGTCAGTTGAAATAAAGTACACAGAAACACAACCCACATTTTTCTTGTAATATACAGATAAATTGATTACCATGATAATTTAAGATTTATAAATGTGAAAAATTCAAAGCGAATGACATATATTAAAATTGAAAATGAGTTTGGAGGGACGGCATGGATCGGTTGGTAGGTCATCGGCAATGACATTTGGTGATTGCAATTGGGATGTTGTCAACTGTTTGGAGTTGGGACACATTTTTCAATTTGTTTTAAAGGCGGGAGTTAAGACTTGGTAATCCTAATTAACTACTAATAATAACGCAATTATGCGGACAATGGATAATATGCATGATCATAGCAAACCATGGTTTAGTCCTATTATGCAGTCCTTTGACCAGTTTAAAGAGGTAGTAAAACCACTCTGTTGATTAAGTTTATCGTAATTTAGTTAGAGTCTGTCTCTTGAAAGACGGTCTTTCCATAAGTTATGGAAAGACCAAGGTTGAAAGTGTAGATTAGAAGAAATTAAGATAAAATTTTTGGGTTGCATGAACCGGGTTATAAATTTTATAACTACTACATGTTTCATACTAAAACTTTAATATTGCAACTAAGGCCTTTTACCTTTTATTATTCAAATCAAAACCCGTCTTTCCATAAGCTTATGGAAAGACCGTCTTTCCCAAGACTTTGCCATTTAGTTATTAGTATATTTAGAAAATATAAGCGTCTCTTGAAAGACGGTCTTTCCATAAGTCATGGAAAGACCAAGGTTTAAAGTGTAAATTAGAAGAAATTATGATAAAATTTTTGGGTTGCATGAACCGGGTTATAAATTTTATAACTACTACATGTTGCATACTAAATTTTTAATGTTGCAAATAAGACCTTTAATCTTTTATTATTCGAATTAAACCCCGTCTTTCCATAAGCCTATGAAAAGACCATTTTTCCCAAGACTTTGCCTAACATAAAACTGTAATAATACCTGTGCGGTGATATTGTTATCTAATATTAATAGAACTTTATGGGACGGATCGCCCATTAAGGGTGCTAACCGTGAGGCATAGCCGTGCTAGAGTGTCACGATTGCAGCACACTAAGCCTTTACAAAGGCGTGGTCGAGTATGCAGCAAAAATACACACGAGTTTAGAATAGGATCACGACTTCACACACAAGCCAAAGATGCCATACAGCACACTAAGCCTTTACAAAGGCGTGGTCGAGTATGCATCAGAAATACACACGAGTTTAGAATAGGAGTACGACTTCACACACAAGCCAAAGATGCCATACAGCACACTAAGCCTTTACAAAGACGTGGTCGAGTATGCAGCAGAAATACACACGAGTTTAGAATAGGAGCACGACTTCACACACAAGCCAAATACGCCATACAAAGCCTGACACTGCGGAGCAAACACTCGTTTTCAATATATTGCAAAACGGTATCCGGACGCAAATTGAAAATTGACCAAAGAAAGTGTATGTTTAAGATTTTGTTCTCCCAGATTGATTTTTACTGAATTGAACCAAATTAAACATAGCAAAAATAATAATAACAGACCAAAACTAAACTATATAATATCAAATTAAAATTTTAGTGAAAAAACCTGAAGTGCATCTTATCGGAAGAGTACGAACTTATGGGAAGGGAGGGAGTGGTACGGTTGCTGCATTGACTTCATATAAAATAGACCTGTTGAAGGTTTCTATTTCTACAACATGATAGTATAAAATTAAAATTCCCTCTCTTGGTAACCACATTTTCCGCAAATTGTAGTATTCTATATGCATGACATAAGTTGTGGTACGCAACAGGTATTGGACACAAATGAAACCTTTGACAATCTGAAAATGATACCAATATCACATAGAAAAGAAAGTCTTAACGACAGTGATACAGAAATTTAATGTCTAAATCAACAAAGATAGTATAAGAAATTAACAAACAATAATTTTTTATTCTTTTATTCACAGACAGTAATATAAAAGGCAAAGTGTTAGGAAAGACGAACTTTAATTAGAATAATATGAAAAAATAGAGTTTAACTAGAATAATAAAAGGTAAAAAGTCTTAGCTGTAATACTAAAAATTTATTATGCAACGTGTAGTAGTTATAAAGTTTATAACCCAAGTCATGTAACCTGAGAATTTTATCTTCATTTTTTCTAATTTACACTTTAAACTTTGGTCTTTCCATGACTTATGGAAAAAACTATTTTTCAAGAGACGGACTCAATATAGAAAGGGTTATCGTATTAAGGAATGCATGATGATAAATTATTTTAAAATCATAATTCGATTCCTTATCTCCTCCCAATCACGTAGACACTCATACAAGTTCATCTTCCTGTACTTTAAAATCAGTCAGTTTTTTTTTAACAAGCACAATTGCACCAACTACATCCATATGATGAAAGGATCATTCTTAGTACAATAAATAGGAGATTAAAAGATAAAAATAGTCGTACAAGTACTCTCTCAAAGTCTTCCCCATATATCCTTTTGACCTCCACAAAGAAAAGAATGCAGCATTGAAGCAGTTTCAAGTCGGAGGTTATGCGCCAAAGTTGCTTATGTTTGTTGGTGAGATTAATTATTGATCAGACTAAATGAAGATTAGTGGATAAAGGATATTGTTAGAAAAAAGGGGAACAATTATGTTTGAATCATGTAGGAATTTACCGAAGTGAATTGAACTAAAATCGAACATAATGAGAAATAGGAATAATAGGACAAAGACTAAGCTGAGGAGCATAGAATCAAAATCTGATTGAACTGCAGATAAATTGGAAAGGTATTTTAGTACAGTGAATTTTCATTTTGAGGTGCAACCAGGCTACCTTAGTTCAGTGAAAAACACTCTTTCCATACTTCTAGTTGGCACTCCAAGTAAAAAGGAAAATCCAATCCAAAGAACAAAATCGAAGAGTTAAACTTACATTACAGTATACAAATGGCAATCTTGGCATGAGGCATGATTTCGAACCATAACTTGCAGCAACCATTTTTGGAAGTAGAAAAAGTATTTAATGGAAATCTAACACTGTCTAACTCGTAAGGGCAGGGTAAAGAATAGCATACATAACAATGTTGTCATTGATCAGCAGTTGCAGCCAGAGGTTGGAGAGCTTTTAGGGGATTCATGATAACGCCATCTATCAACCCGTACTCTTTTGCTTCTTTGGCGCTCATAAAAAAATCACGATCTGTATCTTGGTTAATCTTCTCCAGGCTCTGACCAGTATGGTATGCTAAGTACCCATTCAAGTTCGCCTTGTGATGTAACATTTCATTAGCCTGCAAGCCCGGAAGTATATGTCAGTACAAAATGCACAAACTACGTCCTACTATCCAGAACAAACAGAGAAGACAATCATGTTTTTGTTCCCAGAGGGAATGGTCGATGTCGCATTCAAAAATGTGCACGGCTGTGAAGGATGAATAATGTTCAACTATCATGCATTTACTGTGCTAGGCTGAATTGAACAATGTAGTTGTGTGCTACCTGAATATCAATGTCAGTCTGACCACCTTGAGCTCCACCGAGAGGTTGATGGATCATTATCCTTGAGTTCGGAAGACTATATCGTTTTCCTAAAGTTTTCATAATATGTTTCATAATGATATCAGATAATCAGCAAGTAATAATCAACATTAGAAGTTACAACTGATTTCCAGATTAGCTGTCTACCTTTAGTGCCGGCACTAAGTAGAAAAGCTCCCATACTGCATAATTTGAAAATAAAACAATTAGATAACAATTACAGTGTCATCATTAACAAGCAAAAAAATCCATGATTCTGAATATTCATTAGTTCACTTCCAAAACCTAGGCTAGGTTCCATATGAGTCTGAACTATAAAAAAAAAACTCCTTCAGATTGCTTTCACATGCTGCAGTTGACTAATTCTAAGGCCATCTAAACACATCTCTAATCACTCATATAACCTACAAGAATAGGCACCATAAAAAAGCGATATCACTGTTGACAATATTGTGACTAATAGGTCCATTATTCTTAGCCTCATTAAAAACATATGGTGAATATTATAAAGCTTCTCAGGAATAAGAATCACATTTCATTAAGCTATATGCATAGAGTTTAAAGCACGTGTTAGTCAATAATCACCTGGCAGCTAGTCCAACGCAAACGGTTGAAACATCAGGCCGAATGTGCCTCATTGTGTCAAATATTGCCATACCTGAAAAAAGAAATTAGAAAGGCAAAACAGATTCATTATGCCAAAAGGAATAATATGAAACTTTGAAGTAGAGTAATGGCGACACTGAAAAGGAAATCACCAGCAGTAACTGATCCTCCAGGAGAATTGACGTACATGACAATGTCCTGTTCAAAGATCATAGAGTATATGTCATATATACAGCCACAAACAAGTAAAATTATGACTTTAATCAACAAAACAGAATAGAACTTCCTTTACACACACATAGAAAGGAGTTGCTCTAAGAATATAGTCTAAAGTCAGAGCTTGTCAATTTAAGTATTTATTAGTTCTTTAAAGAAGAAGAGGATAAAACACCATCAAATATCACCACTATTGGCAACTTTTAACACTAATCTGTTAACAGATGATCACTCGAGAAACAAAATAATAACATGCTGTAGATTTTCACTCACGCGTTGGAATGAGATGAACTATTAACATGTTAAAGAATCATTCCTTCTTCTTTCATGTGGGCATGTAATTCGGTAGTAGCCCATTGCAAATAATAAAGCACAAAAAATCCATCATATCAGAGCATACCTTAGTAGGATCAACAGCATCGAGATAGAGAAGCTGAGCAACAATGATATTGGCCATATCGTCATCCACCGCTCCACCACAACGTATGATTCTCTGGACAACATTAAAATCATTAGATATGAATTATATGAGACTGCAAAAGGAAAAACATTAAGAGGTGAAAAGATGCTTACGTATTGAAAGAGCTGGCTAATAACACTCTGGAACCGCTCTGCCACCATGGGAGGCGGGCCTTGTGGCCCTTGCGCGTAGGCAGGGAAGTACGGTGAGCTAGGAACTTGCAAATCATCCCTAGTTTTGGTTTTAAAAAAGCAGAGTCAGACTACTAGATATAATCAGCCGAAAAAATCTCACAACAATAACACATTCAGTTATAAGTGTATCGGTTACTAAGACTATATCATACCCCCTTCATTCCACAATCCACATAAAGAGTTATGTCGCCAACTTATCTGAGTCATTTGAGTGATCGAACAACTGTTTTAATCCAATAAACTACTATTCAAACTAAAGGAGCCCATCTCAGGAATTTGAAGGATGTTATCGAAATCTCAATCAGATATCCAAATTTACTATAAGAAATCAAGTTTGCAAAAACACGGAGGAATTCGATTGACACAAAACTAGTGGTATTCAAACACTGCTGTAACTGAAAGCTGAACTATCCTTCACTATTCGAGTTTTCATATCGAATTTACAAGTTGCAATTTAGTGGAATACCTAATGGACCAAAGCCCCGGCGGTGCTGCGGCGGTTGGTGACCACGGGTCAACGGCGGAGTAGACGGCCTTGGCGGACCCCACCCGGAGCTTGTTGCTGTTAGGGTTTATCTTCTTCAACCTCCTGACAAAGTAACGGCAGCAACAAAATTGTCAAATCAAACAGCTCGTAATTACCTGTTAAACAGAGGAGATTCGAGTCGAAATCATTACCTGGAGTAAGTAAGAGAAATTGAATTGTGCTGGGGGTAACAACTGTTGGAGTTCGACTTGGGGTTTAAGGAGGAGGAGATGACGGCGGATGCAGAGCAGCTTGTAGAGAGCGCCATATCTCAGGCTGCGGCGGACGGCGGCGAAGGGCGGCAGCGGCTTATCCGAAAGAAAATAAAAAATTCCGAAATATTCAAATAGCTCTGGAGATTCCCCGGCAACTGCAATATTGGAACTTGGAGATATTTATTTATGGCAAAGTCTTGTGGAAGACGGTTTTTTCATAGGTTTATGGAAAGACGGAGTTTGATTAGAATAATAAAAGGTAAAAAGTCTTAGTTGCAATATTAAAGTTTTAGTATGAAACATGTAGTAGTTATAAAATTTATAACCCGATTCATGCAACCCAAAAATTTTATCTTAATTTCTTCTAATTTACACTTTAAACCTTGGTCTTTCCATAACTTATGGAAAGACCGTCTTTCGAGACGGACTCTTTTTTTATTTATTTTAAATTTCTGTATGGTTAATTATCAATTTATCAGTATCATTATCAATGGCATGCCTAACTTTTGTTTTCTCTCCAAGAACAAAAATATCAACGATAAATCCACCATTTACAAAATAGAAAATTTTGAATTTTATGATAAAAAAAAATATATTTGATGGATTTAAAAACATAAAATTTTTATTTTTTATAATTGGCTGACCGTACATTATGTCGTTGTGTTGACGAGACTCGAACTTGAAACCTGTTACTCTTGTCACTATAAAACTTATGACTTTTGTCTGGTAAAAGAGAAAGAATGTGTATTCTCATACATATACCAAAGCAATTTAAAATAGATAATGTAAAACATTTTATTCTTTAAAATGAATAGAAGGTCACACTTTCTCACTTAAAATGTTACAAGGTCTAGTCTTCTAGCTCTAAAAAATAATTGAACCTTACTCTTAATACTTTATAATACACTTTATAATACGTTGCAATGTCAGTACTCAAGATATATAAATTAGATTTCTAGCATTATTTCAATTTCCCATTTTGAATTTCGTTTGATTAATAGCCGGAATTAAATGACTTTACTCCCAACGAATTGACGGAACTTAAGTAAGTTATATCTAATGTGAGTGCCTTTTTATGGGACTTCATAAGCAGCTTTAGTTGTTTTGTAAACTGCTACTGTAAAAGGGAAAGTGTCAGGAAAGGCGCCCTTTCCATAAGCTTATGGACAGTCCTCAGGGGTATTTGCCTTAAATGTTATAATTTTTTATAAAATTTAAATATTGCATTTTATAAGTTAAAACAAGTAATAATATGTATTTGAATGTGAAAATAAAAAAATATATGATATAAAAAAATATTTTCAAAAATTTTAACTTTTGTAAGTAATTTAAGAAATGCAGTGTATAAGGTAAGAAATAAGTGGTCTGTCCATAAGCTTATGGACAGGCCGCCTATCAGGAGACCCACTCATTTTAAAAAGTTGATATTTAGAAAGAATAGCAAAAGCGATCGAGGCTTCCAAGATAGCCCGACTTTGCTTATAAGCGGATCTCATGAGAGACGATATATCCATAAACTTATGGATAAATCAATTATTTTTTACCTTATATTCTATCTGTTTCATAACTATTGGTCTATTTACTTTTTTACTGTCTTCAATTATTATGTTTAACCGTCAATATCTCTAGCTTCACATAAGAATTATGTATAAAAAATTATATTTAAAAAATAAGCATTAAGATGAATCTAACAATATCTCACATGATATTTTTATCATATATATGTTAACTTATATTAATGGTCAAAGTTTGTTAAATTTGACTTTGAAAAAGTAAATAGACTAATAGTGGTGGGACGAAGGGAGTATATTGAATTTGTTAAATTACATACAAAATTCAGAATTTTTGAAAAAAAACTATTTATATTATATATTTTTATATTTTCACATTCAAATACATATTAGTCAAAGTCTTGGAAAAGACCGTCTTTTCATAGGCTTATGAAAAAATATGGTTTATTTAGAATAATAAAAGGTAAAAGATCCTAGTTGCAATATTAAAAATTTATTATGCAACACCCGATTTAGGTAACCCAAAAGTTTTATCTTCATTTATTTCCATTTGCACTAAAACCTTGGTCTTTCCATGATAAATGTAAATACTATTTTTCAAGAGACAGACTCTACATATTTTAACTTATAAAATACAAGAGTTCATCTCTTGAAAAATAGTATTTACATGTATCATGAAAAGACCAGGGTTTTTAGAAGAAATTAAGAAAAAAAATTTTAAGAGTTACAAACTTTATAATTACTACACGTTGTATGATACAATAAAATTTTAATATTGCAACTAAAATCTTTTACCTTTTATTATTCTAATTAAACCTCGTCTTTACCAAAACTTTACCAGAATACAATATTTAAATTTTATAAAAAAATAACAATATTTAATATAAAAGTTTCCATGGAGTATGATTGTCCATAAGCTTATGAAAATACCGTCTTTTCCGATAATTACCCTCACTTATAAACACGGCACCAACATCAAGACTTAAACCAAGCTATACTAACAAATTAATTTCTCAAAGAAAAAATGTTCAACTAATACATCAGCAGTATACTAGGTATACTTTTACACAGTAAACATCCTGCTCTATCTAATTTCCTAACAATGACCAAAATATACCAGTTCTTGAAAGCCAGAACATTACCAGATCCTAAACAAGGTTTTCCCAACAAGAATAGTGCCTGAATATGGCAGAACCCTAGAAGCTAAACAGCAGCTAGTACCAGATGAATGAATCCAAGAACCCTAATCTCCTCATTATACTACTTTCGCATTGCGAGATGAATTCCCCATTTATTCGAGAGATTAACAAGAAAGAATGTTGCAAGAATCAGTCTCACTGGACTGCCTTGTAGCACTGGAGACTGCAAAGAGGAATATTTGTCTTCGAGTCCCGGTACTTGAATGGATTGTTACACGATGGACCCGCGCATTTTTCACGTGGGGGCGGATAACTGCAAATTTGCAAAAGCCATATTTAGTACAATCGATTATAAATGGAGCCAAAAGCACGAACATGGATACTTTTCTTTTCTTTACAATACCTGGTAGGTTTCGAATCGAATAACTTAGGCAGGCCCATTTCCTCAGGGAACGTGATGCGAGTTCCAGTAGGGCCGATGACCCATCTAATGGTACTCGAGGCACGCAGTTGAGCATTAGCAGCTCTCGCCTGCAAAAAAATAATATGAAATTCATATTATATTACGCCCAAATGTTTGTCAAAGACGATTCGAATAATAGATGATACATACCTGAGCCAGTTCTTCTTGCCGCTTCTTCGCTCTGTCTTCTCGCTTCTTCCTACTTGAATCTTGACCGAGAACTTTTTTAACTGTCTCCTCCTACATATTTTATCATGTCAATTCATTATTACATAGAAAAGTGACAGGAAAAAATACCATCAAGTAGACCAAATATACATACATGATGTGCATTGTTTGCTTTCTCAGTCAATATCTTTCGTCTCTGAGCAGCCTCGGCTTTCTTAACTTGCTGCTCAGTCTCGGTCAGTTGCTCTTTTTGCTCTACAACAGAATATAAATAAGCACATATTCAATGAAATTCTGAGAGATGATATAGATGGTGAAAATACACTGTCATTTTCAGAGGGAAAAATATCACCAATCACATTGTGAATAAAAAAATACTGAGTGAAGATAGTCCAATATTATTATCACTACCCTATAGATATACCATGAGAAAACTGAATGCGGATATGGTGAAAAGAAACTACTTACTTCGTGATGGGGCTGGCGGCAAACCATTTGGAAACTCAATTTGATTGGCATCCGACACAGAATAGAGGGCTTTCTGACGCGTAGTCATTGCAATTTCCCTCTTGATTTCTGTAGGTGAACCAGAGCTATCCTTTGAATGCTTCTTCCTCGTCTTCTTCCCAGGAGCCTCAGAATCCGACACCACCGCCACCTCCTCATAATCAGTGTCTTCCGAACCTTGGTCTGATCTGGATCTCTTGCCATCTTTGCTAGACCTAGTACCTTGGTCTAATGTTTCATAATTTCCACCTTCAAGGTTCCTTGAAATACTCCTTTGTTTCTTGATTGATTCATCACCAAACCTCACTACCTTGGGAATTCTGATCTTTTCCAGATAACGAAGCTCATCATCATTCTCGTCATCAAATGAGTCATCCAAAACACGCTTCTTGGGGACCCTCTTGCTCTTGCGAACCTCACTTTGATTGTCAAAGCCATTATTTGTTGCCATCCTCCCTGTTTCTTCTTTACTAAAATGTGATTTGCCTCTTGAGAAATCCTTCGATGGAATCCGTTGTGAACTGCTCATCTTTTCTGCAAGGGGATTATCTACAATGTCCTGCGATACAAATAAATTGTCAACAATCAATAAATACATCCAGAATAAGAAAGAGCTGAGATATTATGGAAACACAATTGATTTAGCAGGATTTCCCTATCCACAATTATAATATACCCGTGTGACGTGTCTTATCAGAATAATACTCAAAATGCAGAACTATAAAGCAACAAAATAGGCTGAACATCAATTTCTTTGTAAATAAAACTAAGCACGTAACGATTACTCGTAACACATGTGGCAGAGAATTCATTTGAAGGCCATAAAATCAAAGTAAAGCACAATAAAAGTTCACAACCACCAGCAAGTAAAATCAGAGAACAGGCTTTCTTCCAAGCCATCAATATTCATCAAAATTTGCATGAAACCTATTAATGCTCAAACCGTTTTACATAAAGCTTATGCAGTCCATGTATCTCAAACGCACATAAAAATGCTTCTGAATATAAACAACTGACAAACCTGGCGGACTGACTTCTGCTTAGCCCGAGGCCCATCAGACGATTTAGAAGCCTTGGTAGAAAGTCCAACGTTTGATGCAGGAGTAGAATTGGACTTTGCTTGAATCGTACGAGTGACACCTCCTACTTTAAGCTTAACCCTTTTAAGCTTCCTCTCACTACCTAAACTATCCACAGGCCTCGTTTGATCTCCACTATTACCATTGCTTTGCGGCACACCAGTGCCATTGTCCTCCCTCTTAACCTTTTTACGACTATGAGCATCCTCGTCTCTCGACATACATTGGTTAAGGCTGAACATTTTCCCTCTAAAACTGGCATCACCAGTGTGCTCATCACTTGATACTTTACTCAAGTCATCCGAGTGCGGAACAGATGATAAAGGCGATACATCATGGCTTTCGCTAAACACCTGTGGCTCAGGTCTAGGTCGCCGTGCAGTCTGGCTCCTCTTCTTTCTAATCATACTCCCATGACCATCAAGTCGAGAACCATTCAGTTCCTCCATAGCAAAATCCGTTCTTGATCCCAAGTCCAACAATGCGCCAAACAATTAACCAAGACTGCATAATAATCCCCATTATTCAGCACCAAATCGAGTAACCGTGACAAATGCAATAATTTATGACAAACCAATAGTAAACAACATGTGCCATATAACATATTCACAAAAACAACACCAATTCCACAACATTGAGCCAATTAACAAAACCCTCGAAACAAATTATACAATGCATCACATTGTCCACACTCTAACCAATAACCATACATGAAACAACAACATAAGCTAAACCCACATCCAAATCTATTCCCCCAGAAACATCAATAAACAGAACCACATCAAACCGAAGCCAAATCTCAACCCAAACCACCAAAAAACAGACAACCAACAATCAAAAACAGAAACCCACCTCCCCAATCCCAAATTACACCAAGAAACAGCGGTAATTCAAATTACCTCCCAATTCGACGACGAATCCGAGAACCCACTTCCAATTGGAGGGCTAGAACCAAAAGGGCGCCTCCAGAATCCGAAACAGAAGCCGAGAATAAAAAGGGGCGAACAAACGGCGCTTCTACAAGCAAAAAGAGGAGAGTTTTTGGGGGAGATTGAAACAGTAGGGCAACGAAAGATGGGGGAGAAGAAGAAGAAGAAGGAAATAAGGAGAAAGAGAATACGGGTAAGAGTAGGAGAAGTAATAGAGGCGCTGGTTCGTATAATCTTCTCCATTTTTTGGCCCCCTTAATGTTTTACGACCCTCTCTTCTCTTGGATTCGGCTTCGCCCGACTCAGTCACTCGCTTCCGAGTTGACTCACCCCCACCGCCCCCATTCCTTTGCCTTTCCTTTCTCTCTCTAATCTTCCTTTCTCTCTCCTCTTAATTTTTTCCCCTTTCCTTACTTTCTTCTACATGGCAGCAATGACGTGCATGTTAGCGGTCTTTCAGTACCTTTCAGTTTTACGCGTACGTTAGCAGCTTGTAGTAGAAGTACAAGGAGTTTTGTTTTTTTAGTGGATCGTTATATCACGTCATGTATTTTACTTGATTACTATATGTATTTATACTATTTAGTATATAATGTATATTTTTAATTTAATTAAAATATTTTAATTTAATATTAAATTAAATTTATTATTTACCACCACTGCCGCCACAGTGCACCTCCGCCGCCACAGTGCACCTCCGCCGCCACTGCCGATCTTCTCTTCTTCTCCGGTCTCCTCCGCCATCGTCGGTCTTCTCCTCCGGTCTCCTCCGCCACTATTGGTCTTATTTTCCGGTCTCCTCTTCTTCCCTTCTCCTCTGCTCGTTTCGTCTTCTCCAGCGACGTCTTCTCCGGGAACGAGCGGCGTCTTCTCCCGCTTCTCCTCTCTAATTCTCGTTTCTCCTCTTGGGCTGGGTTTTGCTCGACAGGGACGAAGGAGAAGAAGGGACAGCGTGCTAGGGTTTTGCTGGGGACAGGGACAAATGAGAAGACGAGCGGAGGGCTAGGGACGACGACAGCGGGCTAGGGTTTTGTTGTGAATGGGACGAAGGAGAAGATGAGGGTGGAGCTGGGGATGGCGGCGGCAGCGGGCTACAGTGGAGAGCGGCGGAGAAGCAGCGAAGAGTGGCGGAAGGCGACGGAGAGCGGTGGCGGAAGGCGGCGGAGAGCGGTGGCGGAGGAAGTGGCCTATTTTTTTGTTTTATTTTAAAAAATTAAAATGAGTATTATACATGTATATACATATTAGGGCGTAAACTAGTAGAATACATGTACAGGGCGTAAACTAGTAAACTACATGGCGTTGTACAGTGGGAGAAAATTGGCACACGAAAATTTGTGAACCAAGTCTCGCGTGTTCACAAATTGCCAATTAAAATACTCAATGAAAACCACTTGACTTAACAATCTCCCCTCTCCCTTGGCATTTTGTGGACCCAACCATTTTGGAATTAAGAACGCAACGAAAAACTTCCAATTATTCACATAAGTCTTCCAGAAATCCACTTATGTTGGAACACATGCGAAATACTGAATCTGATCATAAAAGGATATCATCCAAAAAACCAAAATTCCATAACACCAAAACAATATTTAGATTACAGTCATCCAAAAAAAATATATCCAAAATCACCAAAAAAATATTCTCCCTCTGGGGCTATGAATATGCCAAAGGCAATAAACCGCATAAATAAAATCCAAAAAGATAATAAAGTCAGCTCCCCCATAACATATCACGTGATCTATGTTGGAACACAGACACTTCAAGACCATCAATCTTGTTCAGAAGCAGCAACTTGTACCTCCAACAGAGCCTTCTCCCTCTCAATCCTGGTCTTCTCTGCTTCATGAGCCGCAATTTGGATGCCTATAGCCCCCAACCTTGCATTAAGCAGCACTAACTTGGCCTTATTCTCAGCATCTGCAGAAGTTGTAGCTTCAGGATTTCATGGCAGATCATACACCTTTTGCATGCCAAAAGTCTTCTTGTTATCAATGATGACATCCTTTGCGTTGCCCTTCAGCTTACCACTCCCAGTAATGCAGATATCAGACACGGATAAACCAGGGCATGCTTAGCCTTTGAAGCAGTGGCTTGCCCAACCAGACTCTGCTGAATGAATAATCCCAAGTTGGCTAGTTTATGTGTTCAAACACAGTACATCAACTTCACCATTTCTCTTGTCAAAGCTGTAGTGTTGGAAGATGGCATCCAACAATTTACAACTACCTGATACAAACCAAAAAACCTAGAAGATAGACAAGATGCATGTGAATACCCAGTCTCAGGGCACTCTGACTTGTATCCACCCGAAACTACCTCTAGAATCTTGTTATCATACACATCCAGATTATCTGGAAAAACACCCTCAAAATCCAGAGTTTTCAGCCCCAAAATTTTCTTCATCCTGGCAGCAGAGAAGTCAATCACTTTCCCCTAACATAGACTCTATCACACCACAGGGAATTAATTTCTAGGTTCCCAGACATAAGGTTAGAGTAAACTTATAACAACTTGTTTGTTACACTGAAGTGCATTATGGCAGCCATCTTCATCCCAATCATCTCTAGAAAGTCAGAAAAATCACTAGACCTATATGTCTCTAAATCAACTGGCCTTTCATAAATTATTTTCCTCTAAGCAAAAATTTCTCCCATCTCCTCAAAATTAATGTCAAAATATGAAAAGGACAACGCTTCACTTACAGAAGGAGGTGGCAACAAATTTATTCTTCTTAAAAGTGGCTTGGGTTTTCTTGGTCCTTTTGGCTGGTGGAGAGTCTCTAGCAATAAGCATATTCTTCTTAGCCCTTGCAGCTTGGAAGAATTCATCTAGCACCTTATCACCGGAGTATTGCAAGGCAAGTCCGGTGCTGTATAGTTCCAGCATTCTGATACTTGAGCTTGGCATTACGGGGATTGTATCCAATAGTTTTCAAAACGAAATGGTCTATGTCGTGAATACTGCACACAGTCCCGTGCTTTTCCTCTTAATTGTAACAGAATGAGAACATGGTCAGACTGGTGGCTGAAAAGATGCTTCAACTTTGCATTTGGCAAAGCATTTAGCCATTCTTGAGCTGCGACGACCCTATCTAATTTGGCTTTTACTGTCTAAGGAATTTTTCAATTTCTGAATCAAGTGTACTTGCATCCCTCATATCCTAGATCAAAAAGGTTACATTGGATAAGTGCTATCCTGAAATAGTCAATTTGATGTGTTGGACGACGATTAGCACCGTAAAACTCATTCTGATATAACACTTCATTAAAATCGTCAATGCAAAGCCAAGGCAAGTTAGGGGGTGTTGCAGAGTACTTAATTCAGCTTTAATTGATTTATATAAATAATAATGAACTCGTAGTTGATAAGAAAAAGAGAAAAAAAACTCCAAAGTAAATATTATCTCGAAGCTGTAACGCGCGCAATTCATAAGTTGCTCAACACCCGCCACCGCCACCGCACCGCCCCCAAAACGCGCCTAGGGTTTATCCGCCACCCAGAAGATTCGAATTAGGGGTAATCGAACCTCAGAGATGTCAAAGAGAAAGCTCGGCTTTGAAGGTTTCGGCATCAATCGTCAACCAACGTACAACTTCGAGCGGTCGCAAGCTCCGCAGAGGCTCTACGTCCCTCCGCCCTCCCGCGGCGGCGCCGCCTCCCACGACAATTACGAGGACACCGACATAGACAACATCGAGTACGACGATGCCGCCGCGGAGGAGGAGAACAGCAGCCACAACGGCGGCGCCTCCGCCGCGGACGACGACGAGATCGATCCCCTGGACGCTTTTATGGAGGGGATCCACGAAGAGATGAAAGCGGCGCCTGCTCCCAAGGGAAGGGACGGCGGTAGTAAGCAGCTGGATAAGTATAAGGAGGAGGATGAAGAGGAGGATCCACTGGAGAGCTTTTTGAAGGCTAAGAAGAAGGATATTGGGTTGCAATTGGCTGCTGATGCTCTTCACGCTGGGTATAATTCCGATGAGGAGGTTTATGCTGCTGCGAAGGCGGTGGATGCCGGCCTTATTGAGTATGATTCGGATGATAATCCAATCATTCTTGATAAGAAGAAGATTGAGCCAATTGCAGCTCTTGATCACCGGTCAATTGAGTACGAGCCTTTCAATAAGGATTTCTACGAGGAAAAACCTTCTATTTCAGGTACATGCTGTTCTCCATTCTACTTGTACTCATGAAATTAGAATCTGAAAATAGTGTTGATGGTTTTGTATGAAGTATGAATATTAAAATTAAAAACCAAAGGCCAATAAAACAGTATTTTTTTTTTTTTAGGTTTTTCAGTTTGTCATAGTGTCAATTTCTGTTCATTTAGGTATGACTGAGTTGGAAGTTGCTGATTGTCGGAAGATTGTAGCAATTCGGGTTTCTGGTTTTGATGTTCCAAGGCCTGTAAAGATGTTTGAAGATTGTGGGTTTTCTGTTGAGCTTATGAGAGCTATTGGAAAACAGGGATATGAGAAACCAACGGCAATACAGTGCCAAGCTCTGCCTATTGTTCTTTCTGGAAGAGATGTTATTGGTATTGCAAAAACTGGTTCAGGAAAGACAGCAGCTTTTGTTCTTCCCATGATTACTCATATTATGGATCAGCCTGAACTTGCAAAAGAAGAAGGTCCCATTGGAGTAATCCTTGCCCCAACAAGGGAACTGGCACATCAGATTTATGTGGAGGCGAAGAAGTTCGCCAAATCGCACGGTATCCGTGTCTCTGCTGTGTATGGTGGAATGTCCAAGCTTGATCAGTTCAAGGAACTAAAGGCTGGGTGTGAGATTGTTGTTGCTACTCCTGGAAGGCTGATAGACATGATGAAGATGAAGGCTCTGACAATGTCGCGGTCTACATACTTGGTCCTTGATGAAGCTGATCGAATGTTTGACCTAGGATTTGAGCCACAGATTAGATCTATTGTTGGTCAAATCAGGCCTGATCGGCAAACTTTACTCTTTTCGGCAACTATGCCCCAGAGAGTTGAAAAGCTGGCTAGGGAGATACTGACAGATCCTGTCCGAGTTACAGTTGGGGAGGTCGGTATGGCAAATGAGGACATCACTCAGGTTGTCCAGGTGCTTATGTCAGATGCTGAGAAGTTGCCTTGGCTTCTTGAAAATCTCCCTCCGTTGATTGATAATGGTGATGTTTTAGTATTTGCTTCAAAAAAGGCAGCAGTTGATGAACTTGAGTCGCAGTTGGCTTTGAATGGTTTTAAAGTTGCAGCTCTTCATGGTGACAAAGACCAGGCTTCCCGTGTTGAAGTACTACAAAAATTTAAAAACGGAACTTATCATGTTCTGATTGCAACTGATGTTGCAGCTCGAGGTCTTGACATCAAGTCAATCAAGTCGGTTGTTAACTTTGATATAGCGAAGGACATGGATATGCACGTGCACAGAATTGGAAGAACTGGGCGTGCTGGAGACAAGGATGGTACTGCCTATACTCTCATCACTCAAAAGGAGGGACGGTTTGCTGGAGAACTAGTCAACAGCTTAATTGCTGCTGGTCAGAATGTGTCTGTGGAACTAATGGACCTTGCAATGAAGGTACTTAAATTTTTGTTGCTTGTTACGTTACTTGAACATTGTCTAGGTTGTTTTTTTATGGGTGTTGGACTAGCATGAGCATGGGGTTTCACGTGTTGTTGGACTACCATCAACAATAATTTTTAATGTCTCATGCAAATGCCTTATGGGTAGCTTTTACTTTTTGTTCAATGATATCCTCATTATGCTAATTGGTGGCTGGTGGCAGTGACACTATAAAAAATTACTTTTGCAGTGTGTTTGTACATTGTCTGCCTTGCATTTTGTCGCGTCTTCAAAAGTATGATCTGACCATTTACTGTTGATAATAGGCTTCGCCTGTACTATATGTGGTTATTATGAAATTCTTCAATTCTTTTTGCCCATCTTGTTGTTAAGCCATTCAGTGGTATTGTAATTTGTAATCAATGACCCAATCCATCTCTGCCATTTTCTGACTCTATTTGGCTTGCAACAATTATAAACATGTTTATCTCATCTGCTTGAGCTTAATAATGTGCATAAAACGGATTCAGTATTGAGCCTGGGTAATTTGGCCATGAGATTGAATAGAAATCTGGCTAAATTAATGCAGATGAATAATGGGATGTGTGTTTACAATTTTCATTTTATAATTGGCTTTGCAAATTTTATGCAAAAGTTTATATCTACTCATGAATGACATTTACCTTTTAAATCATTAGGATGGGAGGTTCAGATCCAAAAGTGATGCCAGAAAAGGAGGAGGTATGGAAGTAATCTACTGAGAAAATTGGTGGTTGCTCATTTTACCCCGAGCGCAATTTCTGACATATGCCTTGAACAATGTGTTCTGAATGTAAATCGGTTTGTTTTGCAGGTGGGAAAGGGGCTAAAGGAAGGGGAGCTAGCGGAAGAGGTGTGCGTGGCGTGGATTTTGGCTTGGGTATAGGATACAGTGGTGGATCAAACAACATGGTACCCTCAAATGCAGTTCCAAGTCGCTCTGCGGCCGTTAATTCGTTGAAAACAGGGATGATGTCACAATTCAAAAGCAGCTTTGTTTCTGCATCATCAAACCCCCAAAATCAGGGGATGATGAGTAGTTCGAGCATGCATGCAAGCACGAAGCCAGTCTTACGAGGTTTTGTCTCTGGCGGGGTTATTGGTGGAAACAGTAGCAATTCTCCGGTAGTTAGCTACATGAGTCCGCCAATGAGTTCTGGTGGGAACACGTCTACTGGAAATACAAGAGATGACGCCGCAGATAAAAGGCCAGAAGGGTAAGGCTTCCTCTGCCCCATTGACATATCAATCTTTCCCCATTTAGCTGTTCTAAATCTCTGCTTCTTTGTTGCTTATAGTTGTATTCCACTTCCAAACTTGCACACTTTTACTTGGTTCGACTTACATTCATGTTTTTAACGAACAAAAATAGTGAAAGTTCTCAAGTCTTAAATTTGCACACTTCACACACGATTTTCGGGACTTTGGCCACTTGAACATGACTAGGTAATGAAAGAAGCACAACATGAGCATCCATTTTGTGTCTGTTATGATGCAGCTTTTTTCAGAAACAGTGTAATCTTAGAAGATTGTTACTCTCTATTACTGAGAATGACTTGCTGTTGTTTGTTTAGTGTTTTGTTACTGATGCCTCTGTTCGATTTTGTTGATTGTTGCAGTTCACGGGATAGAAGAGAAAGGCGGAGGCCTTCTGGCTGGGATCGATGAGGCATACAATTTTATCCAGATTCGAACATTGGTTTACGACACTCTTGTTGTTTGTATCTGCAATTGATTTTCAAATGTTTTGTGGTTAGCATACTGTACTTCAGTTGTCTAATTAGCTGTGATGTGATTATAGAGTAAATAATTTATCAAAATTTTTGCATTTGTTTTGCTCTCTACCACAATTGGGGCATGTCTCTTGAACGCATTCCTTTCCTTGGTTATTCACGACTGATCTCAGCATCATAATTTTAATGAGACGAAGACGATAGGGGAAAAGGAACAATTTTTAAAGCCTTTTAAACAGCAATATTAGGTATAACCTGGTACTGGTGGACCTATATTATTCGACCTAGATTAAATTAGATTAAATTCGAGGATAGGTCTCATGACAGGCGGCCTGTTCATAAGTTCATGGACATGCAACTTATTTCTTACCTTATATATTGCATTTATTAAATTAAATACAAAATTTTAAATTTTAAAAATATTTTTTTATATCATATATTTTTATATTTTCGCCTTTAAATACATAATATTACTTGTTTTAACTTATAAAATGCAATATTTAAATTTTATAAAAAAATATAACATTTGAGTCAAATACCCCTGAGGACTGTCCATAAGCTTAGGAAATGTGACTTTTTCATAAGCTTATGGACCGTCCTCAGGGGTATTTGACTTAAATGTTATATTTTTTTATAAAATTTAAATATTGCATTTTATAAGTTAAAACAAGTAATAATGTGTATTTGAAGGTGAAAATATAAAAATAAATGATATAAAAAATAATTTTCAAAAATTTTAAATTTGTATGTAATTTAAGAAATGCAGTGTATAAGGTAAGAAATAAGTGGCATGTCCATAAGCTTATGAAAATCAAGACCTAGCATGAAAATCGAGACCTCCACAACCCTCCCCCCTCCCCTCGCCGCAAATCCTAGACTCAATTACGGGTGGTGGATTCCTCGTACCTGAAATCCTAGCCTTGTACGCCTTGTACGTCAGTGAAGGAGCCTAGTGGCGGCAAAAATAAATGCCAACAACGGCACATTGGCGTCGGAAATGATTGTCCGGGTACGAGGAAAAGGATGGCAAAGATGAGGGATGAGACTGATTTGAGAAGAAAAGACGGGGAAAGGAAGGGGTTGATAATGGTGAAGAAGACGACGACACGGATGAAGTCTCTTTTTGATTTATTTTAAAGTTAAGGGCACAATTATCTTTTTACACAAATTTAATCATAAATCAGTTGACTATAAAGTTAAAAGAATCAAAAGTTATATTGGTACTTTCTAAAATTAAAGGGTCATACAGACACATTCAATCTAAAGCCAGTATTATTTTAACACTTAACTTTAAAGATTAAAACACGTGACAAAAGGTTGTCCAACCAGATGGGTATGCTAAAAGGTTTCTGTGAACCAGTACTTAGAATCTTTAAACGGACCAACTAATTTTTATTTCACATACAATGGCCTTCGGCCCAAACCATTCCTAAGCAACATTTAATAAGTGTTGCAGTAATGATTTATAGCAAACTTTTGGGAAAAATCGTATGGGAAAATGAGTTTAAATAGAATGATAAAAGGTAAAATATTTTAGTTGCAATATTAAAAATTTATTATGCAACGTGTAGTAGTTATAAAGTTTAGAGTGGGTCTCCTGACAGGCGGCCTGTCCATAAGCTTATGGACAGGCCACTTATTTCTTACCTTATACACTGCATTTCTTAAATTACATCCAAAATTTAAAATTTTTGAAAATAATTTTTTATATCATATATTTTTATATTTTCACCTTCAAATACATATTATTGCTTGTTTTAACTTATAAAATGCAATATTTAAATTTTATAAAAAATTACAACATTTAAGACAAATACCCCTGAGGACTGTCATTAAGCTTATGGAAAGGCCGCCTTTCCTGAGACTTTCCCTAAAGTTTATAACTCGATTTATGCCATTCAAAAATTTTATCTTTATTTTTTTTAATTTACACTTTAAACCTTGGTCTTTCTATGGGTTATGGAAAGGCCGCCTTTAAAGAGACGACCTCATATCGCAAATATAAAATTTAGGAAAATATGCAAATATAATCTTATATGATTGATAACCAAATCAATATTAAAATGTTTTTGTTGCAATATTCGATACATGAGAAGCTTCAAGTTTCTGGATCTAAGTTTAAGCCCATAAGGCTGAACGACTTGTGGATTCGCCTTGCGATTCCTAAAACAATCATCTCAAACCCGGCGGCAAAATCCGAACCCAAACCCGCAAAACCCAATGCCAAATTACACACGGGTTCCGGCCGGGGATAAGGAGCTTGAGCTGGAGACATTGCTAAAGGCCTCCGCTTACATTCTCGACGCCACTGGGTCTAGTATAATGTACAAGGCGGTTCTAGAAGACGGCACCACGCTCGCCGTCTGCCGAATTGGTGGGGTGGAGAGATTCCGGTGCTTCGAAAACTAGGTCCAGGTCATTCCAAGTTCCTTAGCCACCTCTGACGCCGCCGGTATAGCTGGAATTCATCGTCGCCTCCTGCTTGAGCAGTGGATTGACTGCGATGATGTCGGAAGGCAGGGGCGGAGCCAGAAAATTTTTCTGGTGGGGGATAATTAATTAAATTTTAATAAAAAATATTTAATAAAAAATATTTTATTTAATCTGATGGGGTTGAAGGGTAATTTTAAAAAAATTAGTAGCATTAGAAAATTTCTCATGGAGGCTGTAGGGTAATTTTAAGAAAATTGGTAGCATTAGAAATTTCCTAATATTAAGAAAATTGGTAGCATTAGAAATTTCCTAATAGATATTAAAGGGTAATTATTTAAAAATTGGTAGTATTAGAAAATTTTTTATGTGGGCTGCAGGGTAATTTTTTAAAATTAATACCCCTCAAAAAATTGCTGGCGAGGGCTGTGGCCCCCTCCAGCCCCCCTTTGTTTCCCCCCTATTGGAAGGTGCGGGAGGAGATTGGATATAAATATTAAAACGGGGATTGCGAGAGGAGGGAAGAAGAAGAAGAGAAATGGAAAATTAGGGTTTGTGGCATTCTAGACATTTGTTTTTTGGAGAAGTAAAATAGTCTTTTCACTGAATTCCAACCTTAAAATGCCGGAAAAGATTATATGTGCAATACACACACTATGTAGGATTATATTTGCACTTTCAATTATCACATGACCCGAAGTTTTTAGTTATTTCAACTGGACAAATTCTAGCAATGTAATAAGAAAGTTCTAATTCATTGGATGATTGTATCATTAACCATTTTATATGTGCACTTTTATGATTTATATATGATTACTATGTATGCACTCTACTCTAAAATATATAACTGACAAAAAAAATATTGTGAATCGCTATATCACGCCTTGTATTTTACTTGATTACGCCTTATATTTATACAATTTAGTATATAATACGTATTTTAAATTTAATTTCATTAATTAAAATATGTTTAGTTTAATATTAAATTATATTTATTATTTGCCGCCGCCGCCCCATCGTCGTCCGCCGCTAGTCTTCTTCTCCGGCCTTCTTCTCTAGCCTTCTTCCCCGGCCTTCTTCTCCGGCCTTCTTCTCCAGCCTTTTTCTCCTCCTCTTCTTCTCCGGCGGCCCCCGCTCTCCTCTCATTCTCCGGCTCCGGCTCTCCTCTTCTTCTCATCGGCCGCATTCTCTTCTCCCCGTTCTCCTCTTCTTCTCCCGTTCTCTTCTCCCTCCCCGTCTCTCCTCTTCTTCTCCCGGTTCTCCAGCTTCGGTTCTGGCGGTGGTGGCAATGGTGGCGGTGGTCCAGTGAAAGCAGTGGAAGTGGATGTGGTCCGGCGGTGGAGGTGGTCCAGCGGTGACGTTGGTAATATCAATTTTTATTTTTTTGTTTTGTTTTATTTTGAAAAATTAAATTTAGTATTATGCATATATGTACGTATTAGGACGTAAACTAGTAAAATACAGGACGTGATATAGCAACACCCAAAATATTTTACATGATAATTCTTTTGACGGAATGAAATGCAACAAAGAAGCCTACCCCAAAGTAGAGGAAATTTATTAAATTACACATTCACTATAATAATAAGGGCAAAATACTCATATGACCCTATGTTTTGCTCATATGTGCCAATATAACCCTGCAAAATCAGAATGTACTATTATAACCCTATGTTTTGCATTAAAAGTGCCAATATAACCTTTTGTCACTATTCCAGCATTGACTATGTAGTTTCTGGCATTGACCAAATATAAAAAACTAAACCAACCCTAGTCTTAAAACAAAATATGTAATGACAAAAACATCCCTTAGTTCTTCCTCATCTCCATAACCACTGCCCACCACTATCCGCCGCTTCCACCGCCACCCGATGCTTCTCCTGCACCGCCGCCTGCCGCAGCCCCAGCACCAATAACCACCACCCTTCCTACCACCACCACCACCTATCCTAACCACCAGCCCAAGTACCACCACCTTCACCACCGCCAGTCACCACCTCCGCTACCACCACCACTCTACCTGTCATCACCACCACTCATCCCAACCACCACCACCACTCGCCCCAGCAACACCACTTTAGAATGCAACCCCAGCACCACCACCTCCACCCAGTGCAACACCTTCACCACCACAAGCTACCACCACCACCACCCGCCCCAGCAACACCACCACCTATCCTAACTACCAGCCCTAGTACCACCACCTTCACCACCGCCAGCCACCACTCTCCCCAGCCACTGCCACCACTCGTCCCAACCACCATCACCACCGCCTGTCCCAGCAACACCACCTTAGAAATCAACCCTAACACATCCATCTCCACCCCAGCACCACCACCGCCAGCCACCACATCCGCCACCACCATCACTCTCCCCAGCCACCGCCACCACTCGTCCCAACCACCACCACCACTCGCCTCATCACCACCACCTTAAAATGCTGACTGGAAACCCTAGGCCCGCCACAGCAATCCCCGCCACCACATTCCCAACCACCATCACCACCATAGAAAGCCGATTGAAAATCCTAGGCCCACCACCGCACTCCCAACCACCACCACCACCCTAGAACGTCTGCCACTGCGCACACCACCACCAACCAACAATCCCTGCCACAGCAATCCCCGCCACTATTTGTAATGATTTATGTACTAAAATTTGTTTGGAGATTAAAATAATATTCTTACCTCTAAGATTTGTTTTATTGTCCCATTTGTATTTGCACAAGTTGACTTTTGCAAGTTGATTAAAATTATTTTTGACCGTTAACATCTTTACTTGTATACATTTAAAAAAAAATTGATCTTATGAAAATAAATATTACGGCGATTTTAACTAGTTCTTTCATGATAGTGTATTATTTTATATATTACTTAATTTTTACTTTTTAAATTAATCAATTATGACTAAATGAATAGTATTTGTGCAAATTTAGTTGAAACATAGGGAGTAAATAAACTCGGATTAATCGTCATTATTTTTATTTATTTTATAATTTTTACCGAATAGGTTACATGAAAAAAATCTTGATGCTTGTACATCAATATTACATAAAATTCACCGATGTAAATGGTAAATGTTATGAACCGGTCATCCTTATGTAAATTGGAAAAAATAGGCACTAATCACTCAAAAAGGTGACGGTAACTTCATAGTGGTAGGCACTATTCACCCATTGGGAATCGATAAAAAATTTAATGCAATTACAGTGGGTGACATTTTCGATGTGATTTGGTAGGCAAACGGTTGGGGAAAAATACACTTCCATAAACTTATGAAAAGAATGATTTAATTAAAATAGTAAAAAATAAAAAATAAAATATAGAAGGTGTTAATTACTATATTAAAAATATATTATGCACATAGTAATTATGATGGGTGGAAAAATCATATTTCAAGACGGAATCATTTGGTTGATAATAGTGTATATATTTTAATAAAAAACCAAGACTGGTTCGGATTTAATTACATATAAATAAAATTTGTGTTCAAAAGTATTTATTAAGCTGAGTAAGTAATGTACTAATAGTATTAAATAATTAAAGTTTATTACATTAACTAATAGAAAATTACAAATAAAATAATAAATAAATGCATTTAGAGTAGCATATGGATATTATTTTACACAAATTATGAAATTTTACTATTTGTAATGATTTGTGCAAAAATAATTTTCTTTGTAGATTGAAATAATAGTATTACTTTATTGCTAAAATTTATTATACTCCTCGAATAATTAATCACTCGAGATTATATTTTATTTATATTTTAATACATATTAAGGAAATAGAATTCCTTTCCTTGTTTACGTGGCCATAACAGCAGTATTCTTTCCATATATCTCATCCCCATATCTTCCATGAATAATCTAACCAGCAGTATTCTTTCCATATATCTCAACCCCATATCTTCCATGAATAATCTAACCGCAAACTCTTTATTAACTATGCAGTTTCCGACTGATCAATAACCATGGATAAACATCGGAGAAGCATGACAGAAGAACAAATGCAAGTTCTGCAGCAGCAAATCGCAGCCTACGTAGTACTCCAGGAGCGGCTTCAGAACTGGTACGCATCACTTCCATCCCCCGTGGATCCCAACATCGTGGATCCGAATCAAAACTATTACATAAATGCCGCTAAGCCGCTGCCGCGAAGAACGCGTTGGAGCCCCACGCCGGAGCAGCTCGAGGTGCTGGAACATGAATTCGCGACAGGGAACTTGAATCCTGGGAAACCAGTCATCAAGAGCCTAGCTGTTGCCTTAGCAAAACACGGGGAGATTACCGAGATCAATGTGTACAACTGGTTCCAGAATCGGCGCGCCAGGTCCAAGAAGAAGAAAAGGCAACAGCAGGAGCAGAATAATAGTGTGGAGCAGAATAATAGTGTGGCCTCGGAGATGGCCAGTGAAACTTCGTCCAAGTCCTCCTCTGGCGCCGGAAACGATCCCGTAAGTATTACCTCGGAACAACTCGTAGATGATGGAGGTGATCATGGTGATGAATAGCTGCTCTTTTAGGTTCATTATTATTGTTATTAAATAGAATTACTCGCTCTACTAGCTGCTACTGGTACAGTTGTTCTGCTACTCCTATCCCTACAAAAAAATGTTAAATTTTTTTTTTTTAATTTTATTAATTAGCAATTTCATAATTTTCTTCGCAAATTGGACATTCTTGTCATCCCCTCCAACTGGAGGGAGAGGGTTTTAAGGAAATAGAAAGCCTTTCCTTATAGGAAATGTTATAGATGGTAGTTATCTTATACTATAGAATTAGTTATAGATAATAGTTTCCTTCTAGACTTAGAATTATATTCCTGTTAAATTTTGGTTTATTGTAAGCCCATATATTGTAATCCTCATTATTGATGAGATGTGCACTATAATAAGAGTGCATGATTTTACTATCGCATAAAGTGGAATATTGGTCCACTTTATGGTACTCTCGGAATTTGGAAGCAAAGGGTTGAGGACGCATTTCCATAATGCGTCCTCCCCTTTTTAAATTTCCACCTCCTCCTCTTTTTGTTTTTCTCCGGTGCTGGGCCTCTTCTATTTGTTTTTTAATTTGATCGAATTTTTTCTTCTTCCGAAACTTTTTTTTCTTCCGAAATATTTTCTTCTTCCGGAATTTTTTCTTCTTCCGAAATTTTTTTCTTCTTCCGAATTTTTTCTTCTGCCGAAATTTTTTAACGCAATTTAGCACTCGTTCTGGGGAGCGACTCCTCAGATCCGGCGAATTGTTTTTTTGAAAGTATTTGGAGGAATCGTTTTTTAAAGGAGCCCTCAGACCTGGCAATAGTTCAATTTTTTACTGAAGAATTTAAATATACGGATAAATATATAAAAAATATATATATACGAATATATGTATAAATATATACGTAAATATAAATAATTATATATATATATTACAAATATATAAATATATAAATATATATAAATATGTATACACGCGTAAATGTGTGGATGTACACACCCGTAAATGTGTGGACGTACGCACCCGTAAATGTGTGGACGTACGCACGCGTAAATGTGTGGACGTACGCACGCGTAAATGTGTGGACGTACGCTGGACGTACGCACGCGTAAATGTGTGGACGTACGCACGCGTAAATGTGTGGACGTACGCACGCGTAAATGTGTGGACGTACGCACGCGTAAATGTGTGGACGTACGCACGCGTAAATGTGTGGACGTACGCACGCGTAAATGTGTGGACGTACGCACGCGTAAATGTGTGGACGTACGCACGCGTAAATGTGTGGACGTACGCACGCGTAAATGTGTGGGTACGCACGCGTAAATGTGTGGGTACGCACGCGTAAATGTGTGGACGTACGCACGCGTAAATGTGTGGATGTACATACGCGTAAATGTGTGGATGTACACACGCGTAAATGTGTGGATGTACACACGCGTAAATGTGTGGATGTACCCACGTAAATGTCTGTATGTACATACGTAAATGTGTGGATGTACACACATATATAAATATAAATATAATTATAAATATAAAATAAATATAAATATATACATATATATAAATACAAATACAAATATAAATATAAATATAAATATAAATAAAGATATATATGTATATATATATAAATATATATATATACATAAATACATACATATATATAAATATAAAAATATATATAAATCTAAATATAAAGAAAGATATATATATATATATATAAATCTAAATATAAATAAAGATATATATATATATATATAAATATATATAAATATATACATATATATATATAAATATACATAAATATAAATATAAATAAAGATATATATATATATATATATATGAATATATATATATATATAAATATATACATATATATATATATATATAAATATACATAAATATAAATATAAATATAAATAAAGATATATATACAAATATAAATAAATAAATATATATATATAAATATATTCATATATATATAAATATATATACATATAAATATGAAGATATACATATATATAAATATAAATATATATATATATATAAATAAATGTAAATATAAAAATAAAAATAAAAATAAAAATAAAAATAAAAATAAAAATAAATATGAATATGAATATAAATATAAATATAAATATGAATATGAATATGAATATGAATATAAATATAAATATAAATATAAATATATATAAAAATATATATATAAATAAAGAAATATATAAATATGAATATATATATATATAAATATATACATATATATATATATACAAATATAATTATAAATATAAAATAAATATAAATATATACATATATATCAATTCAAATATAATTTAAAATATAAAATAAATATAAATATATACATATATATCAATTCAAATATAATTATGAATTTAAATTTAAATATAAATATTTAAATTTGACCAGAAATTTTTAAAAAAATTTGACCAGATATTGTAAAAAAAAAAAATTTAAAAAATTTTTTTTTTAAAAAAATAAAAATAGCCTTGGGCGCCACGTGGCAAGGCCTCATTCGGCCACGTGGCGCCCAACATTTTTGACCAGATTTTGGCCCAAAATTTTCACGGCCAGAGAGGACGCATTATGATAATGCGTCCTCTGCCACGTGGCAAGGCCCCATTCGGCCACGTGGCACCCGATATTTTTTATCAGAATTTTGGACTAAAATTTGAAAAAAAAAATAAAAAATTGAGAGGACGCATTTCGGAAATGCGTCCTCTATATTGGGTAGCCATTTGTGGCTACTGTAGCAACAATTATAGCAATTTCTCCTATAATAAAGTACTCTATACTTTATCAATACACTAAGAGTTCTAGTCAAGGAAAATTTCAGAATTTTTTTTACTAAGAAAATTAATGATCTGCCTCTTAGACTCAAAGAAAGGGGAACAGCAAAGAAAGGCTAATGATGATGAGAAGTTGAGTCTGAAAGAAAAATTGCAGCTCTGCAGGTCCAAGGTTGCCGCAATGCTCCCTCATTGATCCCTCATTGCTAGCATAACAGGTCTTATTGAATGTGTTTTCTATTTGTTTTGTGTAGGAAAATTCGATCTATAAATATTGTTCAGTTTATAGGTGCTTGTACAACACCTCCAATCCCCTGCATTGTTAAGAGTTAATGTCGTGCATTTAGGATGAACATGAAGAATTATTAATAGATGAACATGTTCGGTGGTATTTCTCTAGAATACGGCTAAATGTAGCGTTGAAACATGAAACAAAAAAATACAGTGATGGATCCCATGGTTTCGTTAGAATAAATTTTAATTGCTAAGTAAAATTTACTAACGCCTATTATTAAATTTAACCTCCAATCCAGGAGTTGGAGGTGAACGTTGATATTACGTGGCTACAAACATAAGTGATCCCATCAAAATGGACTTCTATTCTCCGAGGTGGCTACATAAGTGATCCCGTCCAAATGGACTTCTATTCTCGGATGATAATTCTATTTTCCGAGGATGATAACGAAGGTCGCGCTTTGTCAAATCAGCCAAAAAAAAACGCCTTATTTAATTTTTTTAATTGGGGTAGATACTTTGGTGTTTTGATGTAGTTTTGTTTGGAAAAATTTTCAAATTCACGTTTACCATAATTTTGTACACCACTAAAAATAAACCAAACTACATTGGAAAATGAAATGGCAAAATTAATTTTAAACGTTGATTTATTTTTATATATAAAATAAAATAATAATTTAAAGAGATTTAAAAATATTTTTAATATATATTGTAATATATATATATATATATATATATATATAAATTTATACTCAAAAAATTATAAGTATTAGTCTATTAACATTAGAATTCATTTTTTTTTTCAAATTCTAAAAAGTAACTATGAATTTTTAGGTTATAAAATAATTGAATGATGTATTTTAATAATAATGAAAAATTCAAATGTTAAGTGCTAAATATATTCATTCATATTTAATAATATATAAATAATAATGATGCATATATTATAGATTGGCAAAAATAAAAATTAATTTCAATTAATTTTTATTTTTTTACTCTTTTTCCATAAAAGTAAAATTGAGACATAAATTAGAAAGTTTCTTAACTCATTGTCTATTTAATAACTAGTTAATTTAACTAGAATAACAAATTAATTTCTAGAATAGAATCAATTTTATTTTAAACATGAACTAAAAATAAGTTAGTGCCGATTAATGTTATACTCGAGTTCATAAAAACTATTTTATTGAACCAATATAATTATTTATTCTCCATCATTACTCTTATCAAATAATTAGATGCATTTAAAATATAATTAATTGTATGAATATAATATTTGTTGAGATCAAATATAATATTAAAATACAATTTCAATATTATATATACACATCACGTAATAATTGGGAGTTTGTAGCATATTCACGTTATATAATAATTATTTATTTGAAGTTTGGATGGGAAAATAATTTCAAATGAGACCAACAGTCGAAACATTTAATATTACGTCACACTGAAGGTAAAACCTTCCAAGATGCTCTAATAATACATTGTCTACCGAAAATATAGCTAATACAGTCAAACTTAACTAAACTTTGTCCTCTTTTTCTGGTCCACCTTACCTCACATTAAACGAGTATAACATGATTCGACGGTTACAGTGACAATTTCAAGTTACGATGATTACACTGACATACGAAAGTTACCAATTACACGTTATTATTAGAGCTGATGAGATGTCAAAACAATTATATGGTAAACCAGTATTTTTTAATCTCCAACAAACTTTAGAAAATCTATCATTTGGAATGGTAAAATTATTTTGTATAGTTATCTCAATTATATTTTACATTCGTAAATATTCAACAAAATACTTTCCACCCGTACATAAAAATGTAATACTTAAAAATGTATTAAATGAAAGTAGTGTAAAGCAAAATGTGGTGCAATCTCATCCCACATAAATTTTAAAAATACTTTCCCAAGAAAATAATAAACCCATCAGACAATTCAAAAAACAATATCACAAAAACTCATCAACTTTCTCGAAAAGGAAAACAGTAGAAAGGGTAAAATAGTGATTTGACATGGATACGTAAACTTTTTCTAGGGTTTGGTCTTTCGTGCAGGGACTGTATCGCGACCTCCAGATGCTCTTTTCCCTTCCAAATTCCCATTAGATACACCCCACGCACTCTCTCTCACACACTGTCACACACACTAAAACTCAAAACAATAAATAACCACCGAATAAATAAATCAAAAATCCCCAGCACCCAACAAAAACATCATCCCTCCCCCTTTTTAATCAAATGTTTTGCCCCATCCCACCGTCTCATTCACAAGCAATCACCAGAAAATCTTCTCCTTTTCTTTTCTGTTCTTGATCACTTATGTTTCCTTAAACTTATCCACATCATCCCATTTCGGATAAGATCCTCTGTTTCTTCGATTCATACGATGATGATGCTGGAGTAGAAGTAGAATCATCTCGAATTCTTGACCACTATCTTTTCTCGGTTTTTCTTTCTGGGTTTTCTGATATGGATCTGAAGTTCGAAATGGTGAGTAATTCATGATCACGATCAAAGCTATCTTGGCTCTGTTTTCCATGCATTTGTGATTTAAACAATCAGTTTTTTCTCGTACTGTGAATTGCTTCTTGATCTTATCCTTTCCTCCAGGGTTCTGATAAAGCAAGTTCGGCATGCTCCGAATCCGGTCCGGGTTCCGGTTCCGGTTCGAAGCTAGTGAAGAGTTGCGGTGATTGCAATACAACCAAAACCCCGCTCTGGAGAGGCGGTCCAGCCGGGCCCAAGGTTTTACCTTTAATCTTTATTTTTCGAATATATATTTTTTTTCACTTCCTTTTTTGAATGATTTTCGCAACGTTTATTAATTTGAATTTTGTGGGGGAAAAAATTTTGGGCTTTCAATTCAGACTTTATGCAACGCTTGTGGGATCAAGTACAACAAGAAGCGGAGGCAGAAGTTGGGCGTGGCGAAGAAAGACAAGGGCAAGAGCAAGAAGAGCGCCGCCGCCTCCGCCGCCGTGTGCGGCGGCGGGAGCGGCAGAAACGGTGGGCTGGGGGAGTCGCTGAAGAGGAAGCTGGTGGAGCTCGGCGGAGAGATTTTGCTGAAAGGGAAGAGATCGGGAAAGGTTCTGAGCTCTCTGAGGGAAGAAGAGCAAGCCGCCATGCTTCTGATGGCCTTGTCCTGTGGATCTGTGAATGCTTAGAACGCCGCCATTGTTAGGGGTAGAGTTTAAGGTTTAAGGTTTAGTCTGAGCTTAACCGCCATTGTTGGTGTTCTGTTTTAATGGGGTTTTCCAGAATTAGCACGATGATGATGATGATGTTGATGGATGATGGATCTGGAAATTTGCTGTTAATAGCAGTCTGAATTTGAGTGTCGTTTTGTTGATTTCTGCTTTGGTTTTGGTTTTTGTTTTTTATTTTGCTTTTTCGTTTTTCACTTCAAATTTGAAACCCGTTTTCAAGTTCAATGCTCGTTGATTGGACCCGCTCAGGGAAGGAGATGCAAATATTTTTGAAAAGGAATTAATGACGGGATCTGTGGTTTATGTATTTCTTCCTTGGCAATATTGGGAAAAGACATCTTTTCCCTACGCTTACGGAAATATGAGGTTTAATTATAATAATAAAATGTAAAAAGTTTTAGTTGTAATATTAAATTTTTATTATGCAAAATATAGTAGTTATAAAGTTTAGACTAATTTTTTTTTGTCCCCTACAAAGTATTTTATACCATTTTTTGTCCCCATTTGTAAAACAACCCTTATACGGTATCCAATAAATTCCAAACATTTTGTTTGGTCCCTAAAGGTGATTTTCAGGTAAGACTAAATGGTTTTTCGGTATAATAATGGGTATAATGGTAATTTTACTAATTAACATATTTTTAATTTAAAAAATCCTAATTTAAAATTTTTTAGATTTTCGACAACTTTATCCTGAGCCCTCGAACCTCCTATCTCCTACCTCGAACCCTCGAGCCCGAATGTGGGAATTTTTGACAACTTCATCCTGAGCCCTCGAGCCTCGAGCACGAGTTAACCGGCGACCGAAGGAGACACGAAGAAGACAAAGGAGGAGGAGGAAGAAGAAATCTTTCGAGGAAAAAGAAATCGAATCGTTCGAGGAAGAAATCAGTACCCGATGGCCAGGGTACTGATTAGTCGTCGGCGAGCTCCAACGAGGAGGAGGAAGAAGAAATCGTTCGAAGAAGAAATCAATACCTGGCGACCAGGGTACTGATTCGTCGTCGGTAAGCTCTGACAAGGAGGAAGAAGAAGAAGAAATCGTTCCAGATTCCAACAACGGCGAGCTCCGGTGAGTTCCAGATTCAAACAACGGTGGCGGCGACGAAGAAGACGCAAAGAAGACGAAGAGTTTTTGTTTTTGTTTTTATTTTTTAAAACTCAGGGGTATTATGGTCTTTTTACGTATTTTGACCAATTTTACCATTGACTTTCTCTGAAAACTACCTTTGGAGACCAAATAATTTTTTTTGAATTTGTTGGGTACAGTCTAAGGGTTGTTTTGCAAAAGGGGATCAAAAGATGATATAAGATACTTTGTAGGAGACTAAAAAAATAATTTAGTCTAAAACTTATAACCCAGTTCACACAATCCAAAAATTTTATATTAATTTCTTCTAATTTATACTTTAAACCTTACTCTTTACATGACTTATGAAATTGCCGTTTTTCAAGAGTTCAAACTCTTCTTTCTTAGCGTATATTTATTTCCTTACTTGTAAAAGAAAACTGAAGAGCCAAGTGTGCAAAATAAATTCTGAAATTTACTCATGATTAGTAAATCCCCTCCTCTAATGTCTAAGAGCATTCACACGAGTTGTTTTTCAATAAACACTCTTAGGTAAGGATTAATAAAAGTATTAACAAGATACACATCAATCGCATAAGAATGTAAGATACACATCCACTCCTCTAATCTCTAGGACCATTCACAAACACACACACGATCGTCCAAGTGGTTGGGCCTCTGACTTATGTTCCTGCCATCGTGAGTTCGACTTTCGGCAGTGTGGGGATTTCTCCAGTGGGGAGGTCCTTTGTGCGCACCGAGTACAATCGAGGGTTAGGGGCTCAGCTACGGGAGTACTATGATTTACCTCTCCGATTATAACTGCGGTGTCGGTGCGATCGAAGCAGATAAGGGCGAGTTATTAGATCGCCTTTTGCCATCTAAGAGCATTCACAAAGTTTGTTTTTCAATAAACACACTTAAGTACGGATTAAACTTAATATTAACAAGGTACAACTTTTTCGAGTAAGAGGGACTATTTGTTTACCTTAAAACAATTCATCAATTGCATAAGAACGTAATATTCGCTATCTTTACTTCGCTGACAAAATAAAATACGCTAAGTGATAGATAGAGAAATTTATACAAAACTATCATTAGAATTTTTTTAAATGCTAAAATTCGTTAAGAAATACTAATTTTATAGTGATTATGTGACGTGGAAGAGTTTGAACTAGGTCCTGGATTTATGAAAGTTTTAGAATATTTTCAAATCCACTGTTATAATGGTGATTTGTAATCACCATTAGGGTGGCAAATGAGTCGAGAGCTCGAATCTTTATTTTTATTTGTCATAACAAATTTTCAATAGTTTTGAAAACTTTTAAAATGTATTACAATAATTAGATACTGATCCTAGACGTAATTTCATGAAAAATTTTATTCACAAAGCCTTACTTTACACAGACTAAACTTTAGTCAGACCCTATTATACAATTAATATAAATTTTGATTTTGGGGTGGGGTGGGGTGGGGTGGGGTGGGGTGGGAAAAAATCCCTGAAAACTTCAGAGACCTAACGTGTAATTATCGAACTGCTATAAATATCACAAAAATATTCATTTTTCCTTTTTGCTCTCCTCCCATTGGCAACCACAGGAAAACCACTAGTAACCGCCACCTGACGCCGGCAACCACCGCCGTCCGGTGGAATTTTTTCCGGATTCTCGCCGATCTGTTCTAATTGCGGCGGGAAAACAAGTTCCTTGTCTTCATCGGGAAGGAAAAGGAAAAGTACTAAGTACTGTATTTCTTTCTTTTACTGTAGACTTATTTCAATTCTTGTAAAAGAAAAATAAATAACCAATTGTACCAAGTGAGTTCTGATATTTGCTCACAATTGTCAAATCTCCTCTTCTGATGTCTGAGAGGAGCACACACATGGTTTGTTTTTCTAATAAGCAGGACTCTTAAATAAGGATCAAACAAAATATTCCCATAAACAAGGTTCCACCTCTGTTTAGTTGGAAGTGGCATCATATTCTCACGTGATTGGATTTAGGTACTCTTAATTTCAAGTCTCCATTCCTAATTCCATGATGAATTTAATCATTGTCATTTTTCATTTCCTCCCTTACATTCTCCGTCTTTCCATTTTTCTCAAGCAAGATATTGAATCTGAAACGAAGGAAGAAAAAACAAAAGTTGATTTCCACCACTTTGTGAAAGCACGGTGTAAATTAAATTGAGCTTTTACTATCGCATTGTGACAAAATAAAAGATAATTTTATAGTTAAAAAAATATTCCCTCAATCTCAGTAGAATCTGTACACTTTTTGGTCAAATTTCTCCATACATCTTTGACCATAAATTTTAACTGGTATACAGACACCAATATAATCATGTGAAACATTGTTGAATTTCCTGCCTGATGTATTTTTTAAATATCAAATCTTAACACATCGTTAATATACTTAACTAAAGCTAACATTCATCAAACATAACCTAAAAAATTGACCAAAAAGTGTGCACTCAGTAATACCCTCCGATCATTCCGTTATACCTCTTCTAGGATGTTCTGGAGTTGCCACCTCTCTCTCACGAAGATTGTAGGGAGTGACACGAATCCTCCAGAACAAACACGCGTCACTCAGGCATACATCCACGTGTTACGTTGACTATTCAACCCAGTCTTCTTCATTCTCCCAGGTATTACTATTAATACATCACCCATGTTTCCTCGTCAACATAACAAGAAAGCGTGATTCCGGTAGAGAAGAGAAGATGATGCAATCAAAAGTAGCAACAAAACTCAACCAGATCATGCCACGTGTCCTTCGCCATCGCAACCTCGGCGCAATCACCGGCGGCGGCAGAACCGCCGATCCCGACACCCACGCCGTCAACCCGGAGGAAGTAAACGACGCGGCGGAAGCCGCTAAGGCAGCGCCGCTGCCTTGGTCCGGTAAGGACGATGAAGATGATCCTTACATCCCGCCGAGAAATCCGACCTTGTCGGAATCTTCTCTTAAAGTACAGAGCGCAGGGGTGAACCAGCTGAAGAATCCCCACGACCAGCGGAGGCGGCGCCGGAGATTCTCCTCCGCCGCCGCTGCGGATATCGACGTGGACTGCGTGGGATTCGACGTGGCGGCGGCGGAGGAGAAGGAAGATAGGGCGACGGCGGAGGAGGATAACAAGGAGTATTTCAAGCACCACCGGGCGTCGCCGCTGTCGGAGCTGGAGATCGCGGAGACGAGGAGGCCGATAACGCAGGCGGCGAGCGGCTGGAGCGCGGAGGGCGGGTATTTCGGGACGGTGGAGAGGGAGGTGTGGCGGCCGGAGCAGATCGATACGGCGGAGGAAGCGATGCGGAGAGCGAGGGAGATATGGATGAGTAACGCTATCCGGGGCGACCCGGATTCGCCTCACGGTCGGGTTCTCAGGAAACTTCGCGGGGAGGATTGGTGACGATTTCAGAATAAAGATAAAATCCTGTGTTTTCCACGTTGTAAATGTACATATATCATATATGGAGTATGAGTATAATTAAATGTGTTTTTATGGAATTGTATAATTAAATGAGGGGAAAGTCTAATGAAAGATGGACAATCTAACTGGGCATTTACCTTAAATTTTATATTTTTTTATAAAATTTAAATATTATATTTTATAATTTAAATTAAGTAATATTATATATTTAAAAGTGAGAATATTAAAATATATGATATAAAAAAAATTAATTTTTTTAAATTTTATATCTAATTTAACAAATAGAGTATGTAAGGTAAGAAATAAGTTATATGTCCACAAATTTATGAACAAGTTGCCTGAAGTTGCCTGCTAGGAGACTTATTCTTATTTTGATAAAATATAAAAGACTTTATTATGGTGCATTGATATCACATCAATGACATATTTCATCAATTATGAGGGTTACAATATATAGGATTAAAACAAATTAAAATTTAACATGAATAGGATTCTAAGTCTATAAGAAAATTATCATCTACTGCTAATTTTATAAGGAAGCATTCTATAAAATAATTACAATTTATAATCTTTTTTACAAGGAAAATGTTTTTATTTCTTTAACACCCTTTCTCAAATTGGAGCATGATGACAAGAATGTCCAACTTGCAAAAAAGATTATGAAATTGCTAATCATTAAAAAAAATCTTTAAAAATATCTCAGTAGGGGTAGAAGTAGCTGCAACATCAGTAACAGTAGCAGCTGGTAGAACAGTATTCAAATTTAGTAAGAGCAGTATTTGTAGGAGACCATTCAAGGTAACTCTTTTGACCTTTTAGGATGGTGGGTGCAATAACCAAACCAGGTCCGTCAAAAGAGCCAATGAAGTAGGGGTTTGTCGACAAACGACCAATAGGTACATGTATCTTAGGGCCAGATTGCAAATGCAACTATTTCAGTAAAGTCGCAATTACAACATAGTCATTCCTGTTCTGAAGTGCAGTAGCCTCAAAACCAGCATCAGTACGGGCCCGTTCTTCGGGATTACTTCCGGAGCAGACAGTGCAAAATCAAGTACAGATCAACAGCAGGTGCAGCAACTGGCAGTGGATCAGATCGGCGGCGACGCGTGATAGGAACGCGGCGACGTGTGAGCTTCGGGAACGATGTGTGGGCTTAACGCACAGACCGATCGGATCAGGAGAGGCGGCGCACAAATTACCACGACTAGACGATGGCGGTGGCGATCGACGAACGGCGGAATGGAGCAGACGACGATGGCTATGCGGCAACGTGTGGATCGACGTACGGCTTCACAGCGACATTGGTGGCTCGAAAAAGGCAGCATAATATTTTCTTAGGATTTTAGTCTCTGATACCATGGTAAAATATATAAGACTTAATTATGTTGCATTGATATCACATCAATGACACATCTCATCAATTATAGGGATTACAATATATATGGTTACAACAAACTAAAATCCAACAAGATTATGATTCTAAGTCTATAAAGAAACTACCATCTATAACTAATTTTATAAAAAAACTAATTTTATAAGATAACTAATATGTATAACATTTCATACAAGGAAATTGTATCGGAAATGGTTTATATTTCCTTAACGGGATAAAATCCTACTCCCACAGTTTGTATAGAATATTTTACTCCCTCCCATTTTCTAACAGTAGTACTCACTTAGGTGGATAGAATATATGGAACAAATAAAGTTATGAATCAGTGAATAAAAAAAGAAAGAGGGCCGTTACTTAAAAAAAAATTAAGTGTATAAAAGAAATCGGGAGTATAAAAAAATAAAATTTGACGCGAATCTCTTGAATGAGCTGGTTGCTGTTTCCAACTAGTGCCACATGTTCAGGTTCCATCTTTTCTCAATTTGGTAAACTAATTTGTGCAAAATGATGTGAATTAAAACTAAACAAACCAAATTGAGCACAACTAAAATTTCATCAAACTGAAATTAACCCTACTGAATTGCATAGATTATCAAATCAGAGAAACAGTAAATGATGACTGTTTGTACACTGTATACTCAGTAATTCAGTAATTGAAGATGAGTAGCTTGAAGGCTTTATTGCTTATTTATTAGTATTACATTATCAAAAAGAGTACCATAATAATACTATAATAACAACAACTGATGTACAGTAGTATAACATTATTGCACCTACCTGAGCCAAAAGGTAAGATCTGAAATACGGCGGCCGTCGTCAGATCTAATTAATAGGGCGGCCAAAAGGTAAGATCTAATTAATCAGCCATCGTTTAATCAGATTAACACGGCGGCCGGCGGCGATCAGATGACTAGAGCGAGGAGGAATGCGGCGGCGGAAGTGGTGGCGAAGGGTGTCGCCGGCGGACGGGAATCACTTTTACCCGGCGGCGGACTGTGGTAGTAGAACGGGTAGTAGGGGACCATGGGATTGGGCGGCGACGGAAACTCGTTCCCGCCGGCGGGAGGATAGTAGCTGCCGGTAATAGCTGACGGCGGCGCCTGAGGGTAATTTGAGCTTCCTCCACCGCCGGTGGGTGGCGGCGGACAGATGTCGGTTGGCGGTGGAGAAGGGGGAGGAGGGAAGTAGGCGGTTGCAGGCGGCGGCGGAGAGGAAACTGGCGGCGGCGGTGGATAAACTGGCGGCGGAGGAGATAGGATAGGTTGACAGGGGTTTTCGCAGGAGGAGCACATTTCGCAGGTGATTTGGTCCTTGGACGTGGCTCTGATCGAGGTCATGGCTGCATTTCCGCCGCCATGCATAGAAAGAAGAATGGTGAGGACGGCTGCGATCGCCGCCGTGAGGTGGTTCATGATCGGAGGTTGGTGGCGGCGCCGCCGCGGGAAGATATGGTGGGTAGAATGTGAATGTGTGTTTATGAGCGGTGGGAAAAGGCGATGGGATGGGATGGGATATGTAGTGTGTGAGTGCGTGTTTTTGGAATGGGGATTTTGGAAAGGGAACATGGGGTGTGTGCGTGATCATTCTTCTATCGTACTGTACTCTCTTAATATTGTTAGGGTAATATGCAAATGTAATCTCGAGTTAGTTTTTACTGTAAATATAACCCCAACTATTATATATATGTGCAAATATAACCCTAAAGCCATTATTTTGATATTGATTGACCAGAGTTATATTTACACTTTCAATTATCGCAGGGTTATATATGCACTTTCATTATCACATGGTTATATCTGCACTTTCATCCATTATATAGGGTTATATATGCACTTTTCTCTAAACTTTATAACTACTAAACATTCCATACTAAATTTTCAATATTGCAACTAAGACATTTTACATTTTATTATCTTAAATAAACTCATTTTTTCCATAAGCCTATAGAAAGATGGTCTTTTCCACGACTTCATATGTTTTTAAAAAAAACAGAATGAATAGATACGAGGATAGCGGGTAATCTTGTCAAAAATACTTTAAGTGAGATTGTTATGCACTACTAGCATTTATAGAATATGTTATCAGGTTCACACGATTAATAATCATATCAACCCAAAATATGTGAAATTCATGTTGATCATAGTATGTGTTAAAATTTTCCAACACACTCCATCAAGCGCTTACTTTGCCTCTTTCACCTGCGCATCCCTCCTATTTCTTTTTTGGGAACTATTAATAAGTAGCGATATTACATGTTCTATTGGCGCGTGCCAAGTTGTGCGTTTCTACTATTTCTACTCTATCCATTTTAACAATGAACAGACTATAAAATACCATACCTAAGACTACTATTTTCTTAACAAGTTGGTTCACATTTGGCGGTATCTCAGGGTACTTGTTAATATAACGTAGTGCATTTTCACAGTCAGTCTTGACTAGGAGGCGCATTTTCCCTCAGACACTTGCTTGCTTCATGGCCTGTAGGATAGCTTTTAATTCCTATTTCCCAAGCATTACGAATCTTGCCTTTTTTTTGTTAGGGAAAGTGTCAGTAAATGCGGTATTTCCATAAGTTTATTTACAGTCTATAGTGGTTTTCACTTTAAATATTGTAATTTTTTTTATAAAATTTAAATATTGTACTTTAAAAGTTAAAACAAGGAATAATATGTATTTGAATGTGAAAATATAAAATATATAATATAAAAAAATATTTTTATAATTTCTAAATTTATTATTCCCTCTGTTTCTTTAATAGTGACACACTTTCTAATTTGAGATGCTTCTTTTATATTGGCACTTTCTATTTATGACAAGTTTAAGGTTATTACATCTACTCACTTTACTTTTTCTTCTTTCCATCCGATTTCATCCACTCATTTAGCATCTCCTAAATTCTAACACAAAAAATTATGTACAATATTAAAGAAACAGAGGGAGTATGTAATTTAACAAATGCAGTGTATAAGGTAAAAAATAAGTACTATGTCCATAAGCTTATGGACATACTATGCAGAGGACTCACTCTTTTTGTTAATACCTTTCATGTTGATCTTTGGGCCGGATCAATTGATCCGATTTAAAACTTCATATCAAAATGGATCGAGTGGGGATGATTAAAATCATTTTAATCAAAACGTCATTTTTTTATCCAATTCGTCCACTCTAAACATATGATTAAAAATTGTTTCATAAACATAAACCGATCAATTTCATGCGGAAACTCTGATTTAGTCTGGCCCAAATTCTTCAAAAGAAATTAGCCCATTCAAACATAAACGAGTCGGTTCAATTTGTACCTAACGGATAATTTTGTACGGCCCTCATTTATAGTAACCATTAAAGAAAAAGAGCGAAATGTACGTATAACCCCACATAGTTTGCAAAAGTACATATATAATTATGTGATAATTGAAAATACAACTACAACCCTGGTTCGTTAGTTTATATGCAAATATAATTTTTTTTCGATAGTTTGAGGTCGAATTATGATGAAAGAACAAATTTACCCCTTTGTAAAAAAATTACAAAAAACAATGAAATTACCTTCATAGCCCCGAAGCCCTAATCTCCTACATCTTTATTATTACCTTCTTCCACCCACAACTTTACTCAAATTTCTTCTACAATTTCTCTTCATCTTCATTACTCCAATTTCTTCTCTTTTTTGTCTTTCTCATCGTTTTTCTTGTCATCGGGGGTGATGGTTGATGGGAAGTGGGTCAAAGCGGACCAAGGCGGATGATGGGTGGCTGAGGCCGGGGCGGGGCTGATCTCTTGGGTATCACTATCATCGTATTCCTTCTCGTGATTCTAGGCACCTTTTGGGTAGAGTTAGTTCCATTTTTTAAAGACCCGCACTTCTATTTTCAATGTGTTTACGCTTATTCTGTTTTCTTCTAGAGAAATCGTAGAAGCCATGGATGCGGTGGCGGCGAACGACGGCGACGGCTGTACCGTTTTTGTTTTATAGTTGCTTAGGGTTTTCTCACGGAACAAACTCAGGAGAACATCTTTGCATCCTCGCCAGTGGAGGTGGAGTGGCACCAGTGGATGTGGAGTGTCGGTGGCACCGTGGTGACGCTTGATGGCATTTTTGTATTTCAAATGTGGAATTAGGTTGAAAGGGCATTTTGGTCATTTTGGCATAGTCAATTTCGGAATATAACCTTTGAGGTTACATTTGCACTTATGTAAAGTATTTAGAATTACCCTCCGAGTCACAAACCGCGGATCTCTGCAACTTTTTATTTTGATGTTCGGCTGAACATTCATTCCACTTTTGTGTGGTTGCACTAAAAATTATTTCAGAATTATATCTGTAATTTCTCAAATATATAGCGTTACATTTGTATATTACCTTAAGAAAAAAAACACTTTTTCTTGACAAACACATAGCAAACTACCATGGGATTGAAAATAGATTTTAGAGTGTAATAAATAAGTCGCAACCACTGGGAATAGCCCAGCAATCAGGGCGTATGCCCGCCCCAGAGGCACCCTAGGTTCGATTCCGGCCTAGGGCAGTTTATGGGGTTTAAGCCTCCAATTGCACCGTGTTGGTGTAGGAGACTCACTTCGTGTGAGATATGTGGGCACTAGTAGTGAAATTTTAAAAAAAGTTGATTATGACGTCATGCTGATGACATATTTCACTTAATATGTCTTGTAAAAACTACAGAACCTCAGCAACAGAGAACCGCACAGCAGGATGAGGAAACAACCATATCTATAAATTCAACACCAACAATGCTTTCCTCCGCCGCCGCCGCCATTAATTCTCCATCTCCATACCTACAAATCGTTATTTTTCCGGCTCCACATCTCAGCAAAAGAAGAGCTTCAAAGATCGCCACAAAATCCCTCCCTACAAAGATCGCCACAGTCGCAGTGACCGCAGCTGTAATCGCCTCCATATTCGCGGCGCCGCCGCCGTACACGGCGGACGCCGAGGTGGACGGCGAGACACTGGCCAACGTGCCGCAGACGCTGTCGGGGGAATGCGCCGCCGCCGCCGACTGCCGGAAGCCGCGCATTCAGCGGCCGAAGTCGAGGAAGGCGGAGATTTGCACGGTGAAGTGCGTGAACACGTGCATCAGAGGCGGCGCCGGCGAAGGGCCGCTGAACATACGGCGGCCGCTGGTGGTTTTCAAGGAAGGGTTCCGGAGCCGGCAGTATTGTCTGGTGGAATGCTCCGAGATCTGTAATCTGATTGGCGATGGTGATGATGGTCCCTAATCAACTTATCCAACTACACAAACCATTCATATTTTTTTACTGAAAATTATCTCCTCCCTTGATTGAAGGGTAAATTGTAAAATTTTGAAGTGTTTTTGACACCTGTGGATCATATTGTACATGTTTGTTTCTTGACTGTTTACTCAGTAGATGAGGAAATGTACAATGTTTGGTATAATTTATATGGATAGTGAGTTAAATGGATTAAGGATTAAATGGATAATTAAAGAACACAGGTCAAATGAGGTAAGCTTGCGGGTTAACTGGAGATTGATATATGGTTACACTCGCGGGTTAGATCCGTGAATTTACCCATTTTTATTCTTTCCATGACCCGCTCTGTTTGATGATCAATAGCTCTAGATCAAAAGCATCATCGTTTCCCATGACTCCGTTTTGTTGCTACCGGTAAATTGGACTTGATGCTAATTTTCAATGGGTATCTTAACAATTATCCATCTGAATGTTGTGTTTTGAAGAGCTATAGGGTTGTATTATCAATCCCAAACATTTGTTTTGTTAATTAGGTCTAATTGAACTGAAAAAAAGATATCAATGGTTCAAGGTGCTGCTGTTTTGAGAGAATGTCTTCAAAATTCTAATGATAATGGGACTTTATTCTTCTGACGGTGGGACAAAAGATAAAACTAAACAAAATGGACTAGGAATCCCATTTTACCCAACCATGCCCCTATTGCCACAGCAGTGGATATAGTATTTTAAGAATACGCCTTGATTATGAATGGTTAACAATGGCTCTGATGGAAAATTCCAATTTTTATTATCTCTTCATCATGATTATTTACTCTGTGAGAATAGTACAGTGTATATCCTTTCAATGTACTAAGTTTAAAAAAAATAAGATTTTTTAAACTCATCGGTTGAGAACTAATATTTATCCATATTTGACTCGCATATTGAATGATTTTTGACCCACAGGTTGAGCGAATTTCAAAGCGATCCATTTTCAATCTAACCCATTTTTTACCCATCATAAAATGAATTAAAATTGATCATACTTCATACCCATATTTTTTAATTACCTATGTCATCCAATCCGCATTTTAAGCGTCCGCCCATTTACCACCACCCATTCTGTTTGAATAAGAATTTTTGTATATGATGATGATTAGAGCGAAGCCCATCTGCAAAGTCAAAATGTTATCATTGGGCCCAAATACACTACAATTGAAGGTCCTTCATATCAATGACCCTTGAGGAGGTATGACTGTTAACAAATTGAATGTTCTAAGGTGGATATACGATAAAGAATGCAAGTACTAAATCTATAAATATTACTCCACACATTCTTATTTTATTTACTATATTCCTTATTATTTAACTTCCTCTGTCACGTAACGCTTTAAGTAGGATATGGGAGAGCATTTTTTGATTCATCCCGTTCAACCTATATTTTGCAAAGATCAACACTTAAGTTGTTGTTCATCCCGCGTCAATATACTTTTCAAGTGGAATATAATTAAAATTTGGATCATGACTAACTAGAAAAGGAACAACAACATACCATATAATGTTCGGTGTGTTCAACCCAAGTCTCACATTAGAAGTTGAAAGAGATTGTTCACTATATAAGTGAGAGTCTTACTGCATTAGTATGAGGTCTTTTGTTGATTTAATGTTATATTGACACTTTCGCAACTATATAAAATTATGAGTCCATCTCTTGAAAGACAGTATTTCCATAAGTTATGGAAAGACCAAAATTTAAACTGCAAATTAGAATAAATTAAGATAAAAATGTTGGGTTGCATTAATCGGGTCATAAATTTTATAACTACTGCACGTTATATAATAAATTTTTAATATTGCAACTAAAATCTTTTACCTTTTTATTATTCTAGTTAGACCCTGTCTTTCAATAACATTATGGGAAGACGGTATTTCCCAAAATGTTGCCTAAAATTATATTGATACTTAGCCCATTAATATATAAAACATGTCCGTGACCTATATAGCCTATCCAATATTTTTAGATATTAGACATTGAATCTTCTCTAGCACCGCTTTTGTTGCAGTACCACTTCGTCTCACACTCAGGGCAAAAAGGATTTAGAATCCTCGCGGTGGTTGTTGTGGGGCGGTGGTGGTTGTGGGACTAGGGCTCCACGCGGCCGTGGTTGTGGAAGGGCAGCGGTCGCGGTGGTGGCAAGGTTTCGTTATTGTGGAGTAGTGGTGGTTGTGAGGCAAGGTTTCCACACCGCGGTGGTTGTAGCAGGGTGGCGGTCGTAGTAGTGGCAGGGTTTGGTAGTTGTGGGGCTATGGTTGTGGGCGATGGTGGTTGTGGGCGATGGTGGTTGTGGTAGGGCGGCGTTCACGGTGGTGGTAGGGTTCGATTATTGTAAGGCTATGGTTCTTCGCGATGGTTTTAGTGGCAGGGTGATGATCGCAGTGGTGATATGGTGGTGGATGTGATGTGACAGTGGTTAAAGATAAAACAGTTCGCATAGTTTACGCTTTTGGCATGACTCATCAAAAGTGATGTTCCAAAAATAAAAAGAGAAATAAATAGGGGTACATTTCAATCATCAAAAGTGAAAATGTTAAAGATAGAGAATTTTATCTTCCAGATCACGTGATACGGCAGAATTTTCTAATTTTTGGAGAGCATACAACACATGCATTTGCATACTATTTTGTTCGTCCATGCTTTTCCATTGTTGTCGTGGCCTCCATATTTGGGGTGCAAACTTTGTTTTAGTTGTTTTTATGAGGCTCATTGCTTTCGGGTCCTCCATGGACTAATCCTAACTTTTAGGCACGTGCTAATATAATTTTGAACTTTTAAAATACATGTTTATAAGGGTTAACTCCTAAATGAATTATATGTTTTCGTTGAGGGTCAATCTAACCATGTAAAATTTGAAAGTGTAATTCTAACCATATTATTTGATTGAAGTTGTCAATTTTTAACTATGATAATCTGAATTTTAATAAAATTATGTGAACTGACTCTTATACTCATATTTTAAAAAAATAAAAAATACAAAGACTCTCACACAAGCTCATGACTGGAACAATTTAAAAATGCGACCTTCAGTTTACCTTTATTTATTTTGTATCAACTTCTTATATTTGAATATAATACTCCCTCCGTCCCAGCCGAATCTGCACACTTTTTGGTCAACGTTCTCAAGATATGTTTGACCATAAATTTCAACTAGTATATAGATACCAATATCATCATGTGAGATATTGTTGGATTCTCTGCATGCTGTATTTTCTAAATATCAAATTTTAACACACCGTTAATATACGTAACTAAAGTTATCGTTGGTCAAACATGACCTGAGAAAGTTGACTAAAAAATGTGCACATTCGGCTGGGACGGAGTAATAGTTTTTGTACTCATGTGATGGTGATTAGGTCCAAACTCATGTGTTATATCATTGGGCCGAAGCCCCCAAAGGTCCCTATACCAGTGGTAATTAAGGAAGTATGATGAACAATTGAATTAGGGGTGGCAAAATATACTTGTAATACGTGGATCAGATGTATTATTTATTTCATAATTCGGTTGGTATGGGTAAAATGAACAACTGATTCAATGGGTAACGAGTCAAACATGTATTTGAAAAATATGAGTCCAAAAGATTACGGAGGTTTGCATATATATTGACCGCGGGTTTACCCATAAGAATTTGTATATAAATTCATATAGGTTAATACATGAGTTGAAACCCGTGGATTTACCAATTTCAACCGTGAGTTGATTTAATTTTGACCCCTGGGTTGCATTTCAACCCAACCTGTTTGATCGAAATGGATTATATCCATAATTTAAATCAACATACCATATAGATCCCCATTCGACATCTAACAAGTATCAGCAGAAACACATTACTTCCATAGTAAACTGAGATGAATAATGTGAATTAATGTTGGTACAAAACAACTGATACTAAACTGAAACATTCCTTAATCCATACTAACAACTAAAAAAAGTGCAGCCCTTATTATAACTCAAAATTCAAACAGCTAAGATCTATACATCCAAAGAACACACAACATCAAACTTCTCCATCCTCACTTGAGCTTGTTCTTCTCTCCAACCGTGGAGAAAAAGTGCGCGATGAGAGCGAACAATCTGCCAAGTCCACACATGAACCACGCCAGAAGAAACATCAGCCAATCGTGCAGATTCGGCTTCGAAAGATGGCCCCTGTCCGAAATGATCAGAGCTCTATAAATTGCTTCTGTTAGTGCATACGCTGTTACGGGGTCGATTTCATCAGCTAAGAATCCGTACTCTGTGGAGCAAACGATGTCGTATGTTCCGTTTGTTTCTGAGGCGCCGAGCGCCTCGCAGATCTTCAGGCGCATGAAGATCCTGTCTTCGGTTGATAACTTGTCTCCGTGTGTTAAGATAAGGATAGGGTTCTCATCTGCATATGACAAGATTTTAACATGATGAATATTGCTGAATACAGCTAATTTTAGTCATGTAATCGCGCAAAATGTAATATGATACAATGGCAGAACTGAGGGGGTCGAGCCGCCCCAGCGCAGTACCGACAATTAATGGAGTTTTTGCTTCCCATGCAAGTTCCGCCCCTCGAAAGCTTTTACTCTGCCCCTGTCTCTCTCAGAATTTTGGGGAAAAAGACTTTTTTTTTTCCTGGCCCCTCAAAATTTTTATTGGTTTAGCCATTGGATACTACCATATGACACTCATCTGCTACACCACTAAGATCTCTCCTCCAATTTGTGCTAAACTGAAAAACTGTGGCTCCTATAAAAGTTTTATACTGTAGTACATTATCAAATAAGAAATACATTAATATCATATGTTTTAATCCGTCGCCTCAATAATTTTCTTTTTTATTTTCATGTGAGGCCTCATTTCACAAATATTAACACCCTAAATATTATATACGAAGCCTATATTTTTAATTTGCTCCAGGCCCCGAAATAGTTAGGGCCGGCCCTGTTGCTAACTATATACAATACAAAATTTATGATCAAACAGATATTGAGAAAGCTGACTGAAAAGTGTGCCTATATATTCCCTCCACTTCATTAACATTGGTTCACTTTCCATCTTTGAATGATTTTTTAATATTGGCTCCCTCCTTATTTGGTAAATTCTAGATTGTTTTCATCCACTCAATTTACTTTATACTTTTTCAAATCTTATCGTATTCTCCGCCACTAATTATACATTTTCTAAATTAAAGTGTCGAAAGTAATCGAGTCGACCTGGTAAAGGTAAGAAACATGTGATTCTTCCACTCAAAACATGCAAGAAAGCAGAAAAATGAAAACCAACTCACTCGAGTTCTTAACAATGGCCAATCTGAAGAGCTGCCCGAGCGCCTCCAACGGCTGCTTATCCCCGATCTTCACCGCCTCCCGTATCTCCTCCACGTTGACCACCACCATCACGCAGTTCACGCGCCGGTTGGTGAACATGTTGGCGCACCGCAGCGAGTGCTGCTCCAGCGCCTCCCTGTCCGGCATGCAGTCGCTCTGCCTCAGGCACAGCTGGCTGTGGTGAACGCCGTCCGTCATCCACTCCGAGAACTGCGCCAGCGTCTCGTCCACGTCCTCGTAGTCGAAGCCGCGCGTGTCGTACACGCAGAAGCCGCAGCGCGGGGATCTCAGCACGTTGTGCTCCTCCATGAAGAGAGAAGCATAGGGAGATGCATTTCCTAGAATGATCAATATACTTTCAGTTTCGGTCAGTCTTGATTTAAAAAAAAAGTTGTAATAATAAGTTTCATCGGTTCGCCTGATTTGAACTGAATCGAAAAATAGTAACAGCATATCTGATAAAATTTTACTAGTGAAAGTCTATTACTCGTCGGTATACTTTCAGTTAGTCGAAAATAGGTGAAAATCTTAGTCTGGCGATCAAAAGTAGGACTAAGTTCATGTTCTTTTCGCCTGAACTGAGACAAAAATAGTAACGGTGAGACTAAATTAGGCAAGAGTTCATGTTCTTTTCGCCTGAACTGAGACAAAAATAGTAACGGTGAGACTAAATTAGGCAAGATTTTATCGATTGAGATTAAATGAACCGAACTAAAGTGCAATGCAGTTAAGTTGAAAAGAACGGGTCCTAGCAGAAACTATAGTGACTAAAAATGAAGTTTACTCTGAGGGAATTCACTTACCTCCCTCAGACATTATACCAGTAGAAGTTTGGCTGGTTTGAGCAAAGGGGATCACTCCAGACTGCCCCAAAACGCTGTACATAAGGTTGACAAGCGAGCTTTTGCCAGCACTGTGAAAACCAACGAGAAGGATGGTGTTGAGAGGAGGAATCTCGACGTCGGTTTTCTCCAGCCCGCCAATGGGCAGCCACAGGTCGCCCGACCTGTAGCTGAGCAGCTTCTGTCGAAGCTCAGGCAGGCCTATACAGAAATATAATCTAATTACAATTACAAGTAATATTCAAATAATATTACTCTTCCTCAGTACCTTCTGACGCGATGGAGGCTATCCGCTCCATCTCCCTCAGAACCTTGCACGTCGGGGAGATCTTGGATATGTCGGGGAGCTCCCATTTGAGCTTCGCGCATTGGTCGAATTTGGAGCATGATCTCCACCAGTAGAACATGCCTCTGGAGAGATCAGGCTCCTCTTCTTCGTTCAGGTAATGGTGGTGTCTGCTACTTAGCATTCTCTGTTGTAGGGATTTCAGAAGCTTTCCTTGTGTTAGCTTCATGGGATGATTCTCAGCATTTTTGTATGAATGAGAAACTCATATAACAGGGGAATGGTTTTGTCTCTAATCTCAGTGGCTTATTACAGGAAATGTGTTTGGTCAGAAACAAAACTGTCCTTCACTAGGATTTCTCTATGGAAATTTCCTTCACTAAGAATCTAAGATATCATATTGGCATGGAAAATTCCAGGTTACTTCTTGGAGGTAATATAAAATCACATTTTCTTACACCACTTCTTGTCTTTAGGGAACCTGCTGAAATACTCTGCTTTTCAGCCAGGAAATTTACCTCTCATTATTATATTCATAAATTAAAAGATGGTAACATATGTCAATGTTGACATCATATGCAAGAGCAAGGTATTGTTCTTTTGTTCGTTAGGCGTGCTGTGACCTGAACTCTACAATTAAACAAAGTGACACAGTAATCTGTTTAGGTTTGTCTTTTTTCTTTGGGGCTGAATTATTAATGGGGGCTGAAATGGGTAGGGCTAGTCATGCTGAAACGTGTGTCAGGGCAGGATAGTTGTTTCTGTCTAAATTGACCTAAAATTAAGGGTAAATGGGTCAGGTCGGGATGGGTCAAAATTTCCACAGTTCTAGGTTGGGTTGGGCAGGTCATGGATCGACCCAAACCGACCCAAATAAGTCTATGGAAAGATGATGGCTTTCAAAACTTTGTCATAACTCTTAAATAATAAGAGTCTGTCTCTTGAAAGACTGTCTATCTATAAGCCATGAAAAATTCAAGGTTTAAAGTGGAAATTAGAAGAAATAAAGATAACATTTTCGGGATGCACGACGGGTTATAAACTTTATAATTAATACACACTGCATAATTAATTTTTAATATTGTAACTAAAACATTTTACCGTTTATTATTCTAATTAAACCCGTCTTTCTATAATCCTATGAAAAGACGGTATTCTCCAAGATTTTACCAAATAGTAAATGAAAATAATAAATTGTATTGAAATAAAAAAATTATAAAATTTTTTTATGAAAATGAGATAAAATTACAAATTAATTAAAATGGATCAATTTGAATTAAAATTCAACTCGATCCATTATAACTCAACCCACCTAGTCCCAATGAAACATGTATCGGATCGGGTCGGGTCAGTCAATTTAGACATCCCCCAGAAATGGAGACTGATGTGCCGGATTTCATTCTTTCTTAGAAGCTGTATTTCCCTTCTTCTTGGGCTGATTTGGGGGGGCGGAATTAAGGGCATCTTTGGGCTTATTTTTGAGATGAATTATTCACAAGCTTGGGGCATTCTTTTCTGGGGCTGATTTCGGGTTTTTGGGGATCATTTCGTCTATGTTGGGAACTGAGGTCTTACATTTTATGGGCTGTAATGGAAATTTTTGGTCTGAAATAGTTTAACTCCTTCTCGGCTTATTTTTCTTTAATGATGATTTACTTAATTACTTCTTGGGAGGGCTGAATTGGAGGTAAACCTTCTGTTAGACCATGTTTATCCATACATCAACCCAACCAGATATTTCAATTAAATATTATATCTCTTTCATCCAGTAGACAATCTCACATCCAACCAATTTATTTTATTTTAAAGGTTTACCAATGACCCAACCCAATCAAAAACTTCAACTTTCTAAATATTATTTAAATATCAAATATAAATAGTATATTTTAAATTATTAATTATTAATTAAGGCAAAGTCTTGGAAAAAATTATCTTTCCACATACTTATGGAAATACGGCCTTTAATTAGAATAATAAAGGGTAAAAGTTCTTAGTTGCAATATTAAAAAATTATTATACAACGTGTAATAGTTATAAAGTTTAGAACCCGATTCATGCAACCCGAAAATTTATCTTCATTTATTTTAATTTACACTTTAAACCTTTGTTATTTCAGAATCTATGGAAAGAACTTCTTTCAAAGGATGGACTCATTAATTAAATGTTGTAATATTTAAATAATATTATTTTCGAATTTATTAAATAAAAGTTTAATAATTAAAAATATACTAAACTAAATCATGAAAAAAAGTCATTTTCATCACTTCATTTTCATTTTAAATTCGTTGTGAATTAAAATTGTCTTCAGCAAAGGGAAAGCAATTGGAATTGTTTTGATCCATGGAAGAAAATAGCATCCATGTTAATTATATTCAATTCAATCAAATGATATTGAGCATATTTCCCATCTCTTCTCGAGAAACAAGTGAGGTATTTCTTTGCGGGAAAAGGAGGATCTCCCGTTGGTTAATAGAAAATTCCCTTGGTCATAGAACCAGTAAATATTACAGAGCATATCCAAGATGAAAGAGAAAAAGGGCGAGACGCTTAAAACTGAACACGACGCTGTTCATCTCTTCTATATAACATTTTCTTTCGGAAACTAGTACAAAACATGTGTACAGAAGAAAATGAAACATATAAATCCAAACAAACGAGGAGAATGGGAATATCGTACAAAAGCTCTTCAGAGACTATGGAGTGACAACACCTTCAATTCCGGACATACCCAATGAAAGCAGTCTACGATCTCGACACATTCAACCAAACTGGAATCCTCCGGATGGAAAAGGGACATCAATTCCATCAAAGGCGAATGGTGGTGGTAGTCGAGGATCACCGGAAGGCAGCTGCTCATCATCCTCTTCTAACCAATATGTTTCGAGAATCTTCACAGCTTTTTCATAAATTTCATTGTTGTCGTGACTCTGGAGGGTTTCGATTTTCTCCAAACCTTCAGCTTCGTCAATCATCTGAGCAAATGCATTCACATCGCCGGAGTTACCCAGGTTCTTCTCAGCTTCTCCAACCTTCAACATGTTTTCCAGACCTTCCAGGCAGACTGTGACAATTCTTGGGTCAGGACAGACTAGAAGATCACACAGCGGCTTTATGCAGCCCTGGCTCACCAAGAACCTGAAGATTACAACACATGAAGCCCCCAACTATAACAAATGCGCACACTCAATAAGCAAGAAAGTACAAATTATTAGGTAAACATACTTGATCTGATCATGACTTCCGCCAGATGTAGCATTTGAAATGGCCCAAGCAGCCTCCTTTTTAATCTCAAATTCAGCATTTAGCAGCAGTTGAACAAGGGGACCAATAATACCACCTTCGATCACAGCCTGCATATAAAGTTTATAAGCACCCCACTTCGAGAAACAAAGATGAATGGCAAAAAAATTCATCCAGTATTTCTTCTTTCCAAATCAAACAGGTAGCCAGTCTTGAGTTATATAAAACAAACCATGTAGAAGTCCCATGGCAGTGGCAGTAGTCCCAACAACTTCACATTTATTCAAAGTTTACATAGAAAAATGACATTTCCCGAATTTACTCTCAACTCTACAGCTATGGGGAAGACCATAAAAGATCAGATAAACAATGGACAAACAGAACATTAATAATTTTGACTTTGAGAAGCAAGTTTAGCTAAAGATGCCATTTCAAATGGGAATGTCCGCTCGCATTAAAATACAAAGCTTCTGACAGTGTGTTTCAGAAGCAGCGAAGCATATCCAAGAAAAGCAGGCAGAAAAAGCTTCAGTTTAAATCCATTGGTGCTATGTTATTTTGTTCCAAGCCAGTTACCTGAATTTGTTTCTTATTTCCAGCAGTGATGTTTGAGATAGTCCAGCAAGCTTCCTTTTTAATGCTTTTCTTATGGTTTTGGGTCAACAAGTTCACAAGACAAGGAAGAGCCCGGCTTTCAATGATAGCCTGTAAATTGCCAAATAGAGACCAAATTAATGACTAAAAAGCAACATGGTACACACACTGATTAGAGAAACTAACCTCTAAGCATGTATACAAATGCATTACAGGGAATCAAGAATCATTTACACAAACAGTACAACATCATTCAACCTCAAGATCTCAAAATAAATTCATTTTAAATACACAATTTCTAGTACTTCATCTGTCCTATAATTACATTCACATTTGTTAAAATTAAAACAGGCCTACATTTGGGACTCCAACTATAGGACGGAAGATTAGACTGAATTACTTTAAAGATATTAAACTGACCAACACTGCTTAACTGATAAGATATGCCCCAAATGTATATTTCTATGATCAGAATTTGGGACTGCAAACCCACTGTTTCACTTGTATAAAAATTCCAAACTTTCAATAGTTTTTAAATGAAGGCTTAGAATAAATAAAGGCAAAGCCTCATACAGAATAGTTCCAGTACACATTTCTGCTGAAAAATACATCACATATTGACTTCAACCTTTCGACTCCAATATCAGGATACACCACTAGATACGCACGCAAACTGATTATAGAGATTAGCGAACAAGCATATTAAATAAGTAAGATTCTGCACATAAAATGTTGAATTGAGGAGATTGCAAAGTGGTTTGTTATTACCTGAGTCTGCTTATCATCCCCAGTAACAATATTACCAACGCTACGCAATGCAGGAATGAGAACAGATGGAGAAGGATGACTAAAACCCCATCAAAACAACCCAACAAAAACAACAAAAAGAACAAGAAACTGTTAGAGAAGACTTCATCAGAAGAAATGCAGACAGCCACAAAATGTGGTTGAAAATAGATCTGATGACTTACAGAAGAAGCTCAACAAGGCGAGGGCAAACAACAGCATCAATCACAGCTTGGATTTTGTCATTGGTACCATCAGAGAGATATGAAAGTGCCCAACATGCATCTGTCAGAACTTCTTCATCCATTGAGTGTATAAGACGGGACAAAGTAGGCAGGGCAGGTCGAGTCTGCTTAAAAGTTTCCAAAAGTCATTGTGAGCAAATGAAGATGCAAAAAATAGGTGAACAAGAAAATAATTTTTCAAATTGGAACAAAAATTCAAAACCCAACAAATCTAACCAGCTCAAAATGAGGCTGTGGTTTGCCTCTGCAAAAGTTTGACAGTGTCCAGGTTGCATTCCGTAACATGGACAGCTTCGCTTGCTCATTAAATTGAGCCAGCAACGGCATCAAGGCTCCAAGTTGGAGGACAAGATCACGGCATTTTGGAGAATCCCCTGCAACATTTCCTAGTGCCCAAACTGCCTACACACAATCCAAAAGAATTCCATATGAAACTGGTGTTATATATAAAGACATTAAGTGTAAGCGGGATGATGCAATAGTCAGTAAAGACTAGAAATTAAATAATACTTCCCCGTCTCACTAGCCTTACTTTCCTTTTTTGAACATCCAACTGATTCAGTCCTTTGCTTTATTCCTATTTTAGAAATATTCAATACATTCCGATCCCCTCCCATTTAAATAATTTTTCTTCATCAATTCCTATTGTTCATTCCTTTAATATTCCAGTGTAATATTCACCACATCCTTAATATTCGCGCTCACTAATGCTAAGACAAAAATAGTGTGAAGTACAAAAGCTGACTAAGATAAAATTACCTGTTCGCGGACATCGTCACTTGAAGAGCTAAGAAGTTTAATAAAGATTGGAACAGCTCCATGGTCAATCACAACCTTTGTGTTGTCAGATGTCCCAGATGCAATGTTTGTAAGAGCCCAAGCAGCCTCGAACTGAGTTATCCCAGCAATACGTAATAGGGATCAGACCAAAAATTTAATTATACAAACAAGAAATATCTCTCCAATCGAAATACACACCTGCAGCTGAGGATAGTCATCTTTAGCAAGAAACTGAACAAACCAGGGAACAACTCCGGATCGTATCACCTCCTCAATGGGTGGATTGCGTTCTGTAACGGGAGAGCAGTGACGTAAAAAATAAGAGTATTTAAAAGTGCTCACATAGTACAATTAAGCACAAATGCGTCCATGAACTTTCACATAAAATTCCTTACGCCTCTAAAAACTGAGATTTTCTTCTCTTTATTCCATTGACACACGTGGCCACGACTTCCTTAAAGACCTCTGATGTCGGGATACTAGTTTAATAAATGCTACGACTGAATTTTCGAAAGAAAACAAACATTATGACTTTACCCAACACTATAATGGCATTTTTACCCACTCTTGGTACGTAATGGACTAGTTACACTAAAGGATCAAATAGTCTTTTCAGACTATTGAGAAATTGATCTGTAGTCGTTAGAATTCAAAGTGCACGATAGCAAAATTCAGTTTAGGGGGCGCATCATAAACTAGTTATTTAGTGATTGCTAATAATTATTAAAAAAAAAATCTATCAGATACTGATTCATTCATATGAGCTTGAACACACTGGAGTGGCTAACTACACTGCTGTAAAAGAAACAAACTAAAAAGAACAAAACCAAGAAAGAAAACTAAAACAAGAAGATGTATACCAATTGAAAGGAGCTTCCGAAATTGAGTTGTGGCTTCCAATTGTACGTTCCCATCAATTGACTGAATCCCAGCAACCATAGCCGGAAGACTTTCCAACTGAAGCATAAAATTCAATAACGAGGAAAGTAAACAACACATTCAAAATGCAACCTAATGCAATAAATCCCTCTGGCGTCCCCTACAATCTATTCCGAAATAAAAATACATCACTAAAGTCGTACATTGCTTTGCAATAATAAAAACACGCACGAGTCTAGAGAGTATAGTTAAAATCATTTCAAAGATTAATATATGCAGAAAATGAAAATCTACAATCATATTTATAGGCGGAATTCAGATGAGAAGCCAAAAAAAATCAACGCCACCTTCTTCTCCAGTTGAACAGAAGTGGCGGTATTCGGAAACTGCTGAGCCTGAAGCCCCTCGCGCCGCTTCTTCAACAAGTTCTCCTCTCTTCTACTCTTCCGGATCTCGATCATGCCATCCTCTCTCCTCCGGCGACCTTCCTCGGCGTCCACCGCCACCTTGTACCTGCTCCGGCGAACCTCGGTCCTAGCGTTCGGCCTGAGAGACATATTTCCTCAATTAAACCCCGTACACACGCACCGCCGCTCCGATCAACGATCGGTGATCGGGCAATCAGCTGGAAACCGCCACGACGGAAACTTGCGGAACGGCGACGTTTCGTTCGCGTAATGAGAAGCGGCGGTTTGAAATCTCTCCACTCTGCTCGCACACAGTCACACAGTAGCGCGCTCAGTGAGAGAATTTTAGAGTCTCTCGAAACAGGAAACCCGTAACACCGGGGTATGGAACTGCTTTGTTGCAAGTGTCAATAAAGTAAGTGGGCCGTGGGCCTTTGTGTCTGTGGGCTCGCGGGTTTGAGTATTTCCCACGAAACAAAGCTGAGTGGGATGGGCTCGCGCCATACCATGCCTCTGTGTTTATTTGAAAGTGGATTGATAAATAAATCACATCTTGTATTTTAATGCTCCCTCTGTCCCACCTCTATTTGCACTGCCATCATTGTTTGACCATTAATAAGTTTGCCTATGTATAATCACGGAAAACAAAAAGTGGATATTTAGAAACAACTTGTTACGATGAATTGTACAACATCACATGCGATAATATTATTGCTCATATATCTATACAAATATGCAGTCAAACTTTAATAGATGACAGTGTCAAAATGGAAAGACATTTTTATCTATTACATAAACTTTATAACTGTTACATATTGTATAATTAATATTTTTTTAATAACGCAACTAAGATCTTTTACCCTTTATTATTCTAATTAAAACTTGTATTTCCATAAGCTTATGGAAATATGGTCTTTCCCTAGACGTTGCCTTATAATATAACAAAATATTAAGAAAATAGATTAAAGTTCATAAATGATAGGCAAAATCTTTGGAAGGACCAGTTTTCCATAGGTATGTGGGAAGACGGGGTTAAATTAAAATTCTAGAAAGGTAAAAGATAGAGTAAAGTGCTCATATAACCCTACGTTTTGAGGGTTGTGATAACATGACCCTGTGAAATTGAAAAGTGTCATTGTAGTCCTGTGTTTTGCTAGAATGTGCTAATATAACCATGTCGGCCTGGATTTGGTTGGAAAGATATGAAATGACTATTATACCCTCTGTAATTAAAAAAATAAAATTCGGAAAAGCTATAAAGACATTTATACCCTTGTTAGATCTATTTTCCTCTCTTCTTCTCTTCTCGTAAACCTTTCTTTTTTCCCCTCTTCTTCTTCTCTTCTGTTTTCTCCCTTTTCTTCTTGAGCTTTCTTTTTTCCCTGGTAATGCAAAGTTGCGACGGTGGAGGTGAATCGAATGCGGAGGTGAGTCGAAGGCTGCGGTGAGTCGAAGGCGGCGGAGGTGAGTCGAAGGCGACGGTGAGTCGAAGGCAGCGTAGGTGAATCGAAGTGGCATTCCAATCGGGTTTCCAATCGGCGTTCTAGGGAGAGGTAAAGCGCAGCGGCGGGGCTAGGCGGGGGAGAGGTGGAGCGTGGTGGCGCGACTAGGTTAGGGTTAAGCGGTAACGGTGACGAGGCTGGAGTTGAGTTGTGGTGGTGGCTAGGGAGAGGTAGAGCGCTGTGGCGGGGCTAGGCAAGGGTGAGAGGTGGAGCGTTGTGGCGCGATTAGGTTAGGGTTAAGCGGTGGCGGTGACGAGGCTGGGGTTGAGCGGTGGTGGTGGTGGTTGGGACGAGTGGTGGTGGGGCTAGGGACGAGCGGTGGTGGGACTAGGGTTGAGCGATGGTGGTGGTGGTTGGGACGAGTTCTGGGGTGGGTGGTGGTTGGGAGAGTGATGGCGGCGGTGGTTGTGGCTGGTGATGGTGGCGATGGCTGGTGGTGGTGGCAGAGCTAGGTTTAGGTTCGGGTGGTGGTGGTGGTTGTAGTTGGTGGCCGTGGCGGTGGCTGGTGGTGGGTTGTGGTGGTGGGTGGTGGTGGTGGATGTGACTGGTGGTGGTGGCGATGGTTAGTGGTACTGGTGGTGGGCGGCGGCAGTGATAATGGCGGAGGTGGTGATAGTGGTGGTGAAGAGGAAGAAATTTAGGGTATTTTAGTCATTAGATTTGTAATTTGAAGACTAGGGGTATTTTAGTCTTTTTATTTTTTGTCAATGCCAAAAATTACAAAGTCAACACTGGAGTAGTGCCACAAGGTTATATCGGCACTTTAGATGCAAAACACAGGGTTACAGTAACACTTTTCAACTTTACAGGGTCATATCAGCACAAACCTTCAAAACATAGAGTCATATTAATATTTTGCCCTAAAAGATTTTAATCGCAATATTAGAAATTTATTATGCAACGTCTAGTAGTTACAAGTTTATGCCCGATTAATACAATTCAACATTTTTATTTTCATTTATTCTAATTTATAATTTAACCTTGGTCTTTTCATAACTTATGGAAGGACCATATGTCAAGCGACGGACTCCTAAGGAAAATTACTAATAGAGAAAACAAGATAAAAAGAAAGATACACCACCTTCTATATTTTATATTTTAAAACCGTTTCGTAGCTAAAATATAGTAAAATCTTGGGAAAAACCATCTTTCCATAGGCTGGTTTTATTGGAATAATAAAAAGGTAAAATATCATAATTGCAATATTAAAATTTTATTATACAACGTGTAATAGTTAAAAGTTTATAGCCGATTTATGCAACCTAAAATTTTTATTTCATTTATTTTAATTTACACTTTAACCTTGATTTTTCCATGACTTATGGAAAGACCGTATTTCAAAAGACGGACTCCTAAAAATACCCCTTCATATATTAGGGTAATATGCAAATATAACCCCATATGTTGGAGAAAGTGCAAATATAACCCTGAGTTATTTTTTAGTGCAAATATAACCCTAACTATTATACATATGTGCAAATATAACCCTAACTATTATACATATGTGCAAATATAACCCTAAAGCCATTATTCCGGCATTGACTTACCAGGGTTATATTTGCACTTTCAATTATCGCAGGGTTATATCTGCACTTTCATTATCGTAGGGTTATATCTGCACTTTCATTATCGTAGGGTTATATCTGCACTTTCATCAATTATATAGGAGTATATGCACTTTTCCCTAATATTTAATTAAAGGGAAGGGTTTAACGCACACCGTTATTTGTACACCAATTTTTACACTAAATCTTAACCATCCATCTAACATAATCTTACTAAAATTAGAATTAAAGAATGAGTGAGATATTAAATGGATGGTTAGGATTTTGTGTAAAAATTGGTGTATAAAATATTGAACCATTCCCTTAATTAAAAATGGTGTACAAGAAATGAAAGAGTGAACAAGAGAATAAATGGAAAGTAGAGTTTCCGTAGCTACAGTATACGGTACATCAGCAATTTTACTGTAGCTGTGCAGAGTTTTGATTGTTTTAGCTTGACTAGCTGCCAGCTGGTGGTCTATGCTATGTGTAAGATAATACGATGTACAAATTATGAGAGAAAATTTAAAATATAATATAATTTATAATTTAATAAGTGATAAATATTTGTTATACATAAGTGAGCATTTTATTGGTTTCAGCCACTATAGTAAAGTGAAGTCTTGATGTGTTTGTTTTGCTTTCTCCCATGTTCTGGGTTCGTGATCATTATAATGCTTTCCATTGTATGTTGCAGAAAAGGATGGCATCTAGATTTTTTTTTTAAAAAAAAGGTTATCACACCCAGCCTTAGGGTACTCATGCCAGTCGACCACACAGCCATCACATGAGAGGTAAGTCACACTGACCCAGTACCATGGCCACAGTGCTGGTTCATACTCGCCCATCACCAGGAGGGTCCCACCGCCACGTGCGCGTTGCCACGCACGCTTTGGGAAACACACTCCCACACGGCCGTAGCGAGCTTCGAACCGTGGGTATCCCCACACTGCCCACTACCACTTGGGCTACACATGCGGTGGTGGCATCTAGATTTTTATGTTTTAAGAGTGAAAAAACACAACGAACTTTAAAGTTTGTTTGGTTATTTATGACACATTATTATAAATTAATTTTTTTATTTGATATTTTTTTTCATTTTTGGCAAGATTCATTCAATTTTATCAACTCATTACACTTTTTACTTTTAACTTATAGGGCCATAAATTTAAAAAACGGAGGGAGTAGTCATTTTCTCCTAGTATAAAGACATACAAAAGCGATCATCGCTCGCCCTAAGCGGACCACACCAGCCGACACCACAGCCATCATGTGGGAGGTAATTCACGGTAGTCCAGTACTAGGACCATTGGGGCAGTCATACTCGATGCCCACCAGGAAACCCAAGCAGCCTTTGGCCCAAAGGCCAAGTTAACTCAGGACATTCTCACTCAGGATGCTTACTTTCAAATGGTCTTCAATCAAGAGCTAGGGCCTAAATCTATATTTTCGAACCACCGATCTCGTGAAAGGCCACACAACTCCCAACCACTGGGGTACACCCGTGGGAGTTAGTATAAAGCCATACAACAAAATATGCTTGGTGATTTATCCTAACAATTAGTTTCTCAAATTTGGGATGATTACAGATTCAACGAAATCGAAAACCAACCTTAAGTTCTCAAACATGCCATAGGTATAAAGCCCAATTAAGAATCTATTAATTATGGAAAAGTCTGATTAGAATAGCACCAATGTGTCACAATATGAATAGGAAAAATAGGAAAGTGTTTCAGATTTAGGAAAGAAAGAAGAATGAACTGTTCAGTAGCTCTGGGAATTCCCCGGTTTCTATTCAAATTCTGGATATCTTCTTCTGATTTCTTCCCTCCCTTTTAAAGTTTCTTCTTCCCCAGCTAACCTTCCCTATACAACCAACTAACTACTTTAACAATTTCTGTTAACAATTCCTAACTACTCAACTTCCCAATTTTCTGTATTTATTTGGCTTCCGATGTGGATATTGTAATTCTTGTATTCATGACAATCCTCCGTCCTTAAATTGAGCTTGTCCTCAAGCTCGGAATGTAGGAAATTGTGCCCTAATGGTTTGCGCGTCTTCCCAGGAATCTTCTTCCGGAGGCAAATGTTTCCAACGGATTAGCCATTGAACTACCTGCTCCTGTTCACGCCGTTGCAGCCTGCGTTGGACCACCTTCAAAGGCTCTAGCATTGCGATTTCATCCACATCTTGATCAGGTATGTCAACCCTTTGCTGGGGTTGATTTCCAGTGTATTTCTTCAGTAGGGATATGTGAAAAACCGGGTGTATACGACTGAAATTGGGCAAATCTAATTTGTACGCCACTTCGCCAATTCTCTGAAGCACTTGGTATGGTCCATAGAACTTAGGATCTAGCTTTGTTGAATCCCTGGAAACCAGAGAAGTCTGTCTGTACTTCTGTAACCTCAAGAGTACCCAATCTCCAATTTCTAATGTTCTCTCCGATCGCTTTCTATCCGCAAAGAATTTCATCCTTGTTTGAGCTTCATGTAAATGCTTCCTGAGTAATTGGTTTACTTGGTCCCTTTGTCGCATTACATTTGCAGCTGCTGGAATTAGACTTTCTCTAAATGTTCCTAACGGTACTGATAATGGTTTAACTCCGTATAATGCCTCATATGGTGTCATTTGGATACTTGTATGATGTGATGTGTTGTACCACCATTCGGCCGATGCTAACCAGTTATTCCATGAATCAGGTTTATCTCCACAAAAACATCGTAAGTAATTTTCAAGAACCTGATTTAGTCTTTCAGTCTGACCATCGGTTTGGGGATGATATGCTGAGCTGAATTTGAGCTTAACCCCCATTAACATCATTAACTCTTTCCAGAAACAGCTTGTAAACAATCGATCTCTGTCAGATATAATTGATTCTGGGATTCCATGTAGTCTACAAATCTCTTTGTGAAATATTTTGGCTATGTCAGAAGCTGAGAAAGGATGTGATAGGGCTATAAAATGGCCATATTTTGTGAATCTATCCACCACAACCAATACTGTGTTCTTCCCCTCAGATTCTGGGAGTTTTTCCACAAAATCCATGCTGATTTGTGTCCACGGATGTGTAGGAATAGGAATAGGTTGAAGTAGGCCAGGTACTAGGCAATGTTCTGATTTATTCCTTTGACATGCATCACAAGATTTGATAAAATTCACCACTTCTTCTTTCAGTTTTGGCCAATAAAACAAAGAAAATATCCTCCGAATCGTTGCAGATTGCCCTGAGTGTCCTCCAATTGCTGATGCGTGCATTGCTTGCACTATATCATCCCTGATCTGATTAGAAGCTCCTACATAAATTTTGTTGTTTTTCTTCAAGATTCCCTTAACATAAGTGTATTCTGAAGAACTGTTCGAATCTGCATGAGCAAAAACTGCTGCAGCAATTAATTCTTGGCTAACCGGATCCTCCTCATAGCTGCTTTCAATCTGATTCATCCAAGTAGGTATTACCATAGTTACTGCTCGAACTTGGCACAAGAATCCTTTATCTGGACAACTCTTATGTTCAGAGATCAAGTGATCAGTTTTTTCTGATTCCTGCTCCACTACCTGTCCTCGTATGTTGCTTGTCTCTTGTTCTTGATCCATACTGGATACAATCCTCAATTTCTGAACAAGTACTGTCTGATTTCGGAGTTTTTCTTCTTCCTGACTGATTTCTTCATCCTGATTCAATTCTTGTGGTCTTCTTGAAAGGGCATCTGCAGCTCTATTGTCACTGCCTGGTTTATATTGTATCTCAAAGCTCATGCCCAATAGTTTTGTCACCCACTTATGTTGTAGAGCATGTGTTAGCTTCTGCTCAATCAAATATTTCAGACTCCTGTGATCAGTTCGAATAATGAAATGATTTCCAACCAGGTAGTGTCTCCATTTATCCACTGCCATTACCACTGCTAAGAGTTCCTTCTCATATGTTGATAATCCTCTGTTTCTTTGACAAAAAGCTTTGCTTAGAAATGCAATGGGTTTATGATCCTGCATCAAAACTGCACCCATTCCCTCCTCACATGCATCTGTTTCAATAATGAAAGGATCTGTAAAACTGGGCAGTTTCAGAACTGGAGCTGAAGTCATGGTTTTCTTTAACTTTTCAAAAGCTTTTGTAGCTTCTTCTCCCCAATGAAATGAATCTTTTTTGAGCAACTGATGCAGAGGTCTACATATAGTCCCATATTGAGCTATAAACCTTCTGTAATACCCTGTTAAACCCAAGAATCCTCTCAGTTCCTTCACATTTTTTGGTACTGGCCAGTTCATAATACTTTCAATCTTGCTGTTATCCATTTCTACTCCTTTTTCTGAGATTATGTGCCCCAAATACTCAACCTGATTCCTTGCAAACAAACACTTGGAGAATTTAGCATAGAGTTTATGTTGCTGAAGAGTCCTTAAAACCGATTCCAAATGACCTGCATGTTCCTCTATTGTTTTGCTGTAAACTAGGATATCATCGAAGAAAACCAGTACATACTTCCTCAAGTAATCAGCAAAAATCTGATTCATCAATCCTTGAAATGTAGCAGGTGCATTAGTTAACCCAAATGGCATCACAATGAATTCAAAATGACCATGGTGTGTTTGAAATGCAGTCTTGTCAACATCATTTTTATTAACACGAATCTGATGGTACCCTGCTCTTAAATCGAGCTTAGAAAAATACCTAGCTCCATCTAATTCATCAAGAAGTTCATCGATTATAGGAATCGGGAAACAATCCTTTACAGTCAAATCATTCAACTTCCTATAATCTATACACATCCTCCATGTAGAATCTTTTTTCTTCACCAGAACCACTGGAGATGCAAATGGACTATTGCTCAACTGAATCACTTTGTTCGCCAGCATCTCTTTTACTTGCTTCTCTATTTCAGCTTTATAAGCATGAGGATACCTATAAGGTTTTATTTTGAATGGCTGTGAGTTAGGCTTCAAAACAATCTGATGATCAATTGCTCTATGTGGTGGTAATTCTGTAGGAATAGCAAAAATGTCTTGAAATTGGAGTAAAACCTGTTTAATGGCTGTAGGTACCTTCAATCCAGTAATGATTTTTTGATTTTCAGTGATGACTGGTTTCTGGCCACACTCAGTTTCAGCTTCATTTTTCTGCTTAGTAACATCAACATTCTCTTGATAGCTCAGTCTAGCCATGCGTACTCTTCTAGTATCCATCATGTCCATCTTTTGTGCCTCATTTGCCACTGCTACAACATAATCCATATCTTCTGACTGATTCTGAACCATAAACAGTTTTCTCTTCCTCGGCTCCTGCTTCTTAATCTGCTTATTCATGTTGATTTCCATTTGATCCGTAGACCCCTGTAGAATCCAATGGTAGCCGTCCCTGTATACTGAAACATGTTGCTTGCCAAAGTCAAAAGTGATAGGACTAAAACACTTCATCCAATCAACACCTAAAATAACATCAACACCTCCTAATTGCATAATCTTCAGATCAAAAACAAATTCACATCTTCCAATTCGCCAGGCTACGTTCGGACTTAAACCGGTACCATAAACCTTGCTCCCATCCGCCACTGTAATTAGAAAAGGCCGAGTCCTAATCATATCCAAATTCAGATATTCAACTACAGCTGGATCAATAAAACTGTCCGTGGATCCTGTATCTAACAATACACTGATCTTTACTCCTTTTATCATCCCATACATGGTCATCGTGTTGATTCTAGAGTTCATATTTCCCCCTATAGTGTTAACCGATATCGACTCTGGTTCTTCATTATTCATTTCCTCATCCTGTGCTTCTAGTTCTTCCACCAAAATTTCACCTGGAGCAATTGGATCACATCCCATTATCTGGTGGATCTGTCTGAATCTACATCGATGGCCCGGGGTAAATTTATCCCCGCATTTGTAACACAAGTTATGATCTCTTCTAAACTGTAATTCCTGAGGTGAAATCTTCTGAAATCTATCATTTCCAGTCCTCCTTTCCCCAAGATTACTTATCCCATTCATTTTATCAGTAACTTGTTTATCATTTCCCCCATTATTCCATTTAAACCTGTCTGCCCCTGTTTTGCTCTGATTTCCATTCTGGTTCATCGAAGCAGTTCCCCTATGTCTTCTATTCTGCACATCTATGTTCATCTCTTGAAGACAAGCCACTTCTATGGTATCATGCAGGGTTTCAGGCTTAAAAAGTTTAACCATAGGTTTCAGTTCTTCTTTAAGGCCACTCACAAAACTGGACATGAAGTATTGCTCAGAGAGATAAGGGTGTTTACCTATGACCTGGGAGCGAAGTTCTTCGAAGATTTCTTGGTACTCCCTCACCGATCCCGTTTGGTATAACTTGTTAAACTCCTCTACCACATCTCTTCCCCCGATTTCGGAAAATCTTCTCATTACGGCCTCCGAGAACTCATTCCACGTGGTTATACGTCTGGTATTCTTCTCGTTCTGGTACCAGACTTCAGCTCTTCCTTCCAGGTAAATTTCGATTGCTTCTACTCGCTGCGGATCGTATATCTGAAAGTAATTAAAGAATTTCCCACATTTTCGCAACCACTCCACCGGTTTTGCTCCGCTGAACACACACAGCTCAATCTTGGGTTGATTATTGCCTGAACTCAGACCTATCTTATTCCTCCAATCTTCCCCTACCTCATTCATAATCCGAGGGTTATTAATGATGTGAACATTACCTCGCGGTTGCGGTCCTTGTAAGTATAATCGATTCTCTGCTGGCGATTTGGTCCTGTTGATACTTCGATTTGATTCTTCCCTCTCTGGCTCCTTATCTTTGTTCTTCTGCATCTCGAGCATCAATGCTCTGATTTCTTGTATCATTGCGCCCGTGTTCTTCGCGTCCGCTTTGATTTCTTTGATTGAGATTTCCAGTTCTCCTTGATTCTTGCAACTGACCTCCAGATTCCGACGGAGCTCTTCTATGTCACGGGCGAAATGTGCTTCTAGGTCTTTTAAGTTGTTTTCTACTGATTTGGAACGAGTGTTTTCCGCCATAGCTGCCAAGGAGCGATGGCTCTGATACCAATTGTCACAATATGAATAGGAAAAATAGGAAAGTGTTTCAGATTTAGGAAAGAAAGAAGAATGAACTGTTCAGTAGCTCTGGGAATTCCCCGGTTTCTATTCAAATTCTGGATATCTTCTTCTGATTTCTTCCCTCCCTTTTAAAGTTTCTTCTTCCCCAGCTAACCTTCCCTATACAACCAACTAACTACTTTAACAATTTCTGTTAACAATTCCTAACTACTCAACTTCCCAATTTTCTGTATTTATTTGGCTTCCGATGTGGATATTGTAATTCTTGTATTCATGACACAATGTCTACTTAGGAGGTTTATCTTGGGCCCATTCTGTAAGCTCAAAAGTTGGGGCTGTAGAGCGGCCCATTATATTCACAATTCTCTCTCACACAGTCCACACGTAGTCGCGAATTTATCAATTCCACCGCCAAATTGAGTGCATTTGAAATTTGAAGTTCCTTCCTAATTTCACAGTAGAAAAAACACTGTTCATCCATGGCTCCTCTCCGAAGAAAATCTCAGAGGAAAACTTCCGCTGCATCGGCATCAACTCCGTACTTTCTGCATTCTCGTTTTTCGAAATTTGACTGTTTTTTCCTTCAAATTCTTAATCCAGATGATTCGCGAAGCTCTGTCGTCGCTGAAGGATCGGAACGGATCGAGCCACGCCGCCATAGCCGGATTCATGCAGGAGAACTACGGGAAACAGCTTCCGCTGAAATTCGACAGGATCCTGTCCGCGCATCTGAAGAATCGGTGAATTCGCAGAAGCGGGTTAAAATCAGGAACACCTACCAGATCTGTCCGGCGGAGGAGGAGGAGAAAGTGAGCGGAGGTAATTCCGGTGAGTCGGCGGCGGCGGGGAAGAAGATGAAGGAGCTGAGCCAGGTGAAGGCGCCGGAGGCGATGAAGAAGAAGGCGGCGAAGGGAAGGATGAAGCGGTTGAGCCAGATTCAGACTCCGGAAGCGTTCCAGTTGTGAACAGTAGCTCTGAATCTCCGATCAAACTTTGTAATTTCAGTTTTGTATGCGGAGTATGTGAAATGAATCAATGATTGATATCTAAGATCTGCACTATATTGTATACGGAGTATATATTGAATCAATTATATTCCCTAAAAATACGGATGATGGATTAATCCTGAGTTTATGTATAGTGAAATTTACTAATTTTAAATATATGTACTGCTATGAATTATTGGGGACACTATATTTACTATATCTCTGGATAGTATATACCGATTGTTGAAAGTAAGAATGATGTGTTTCTCTGCAATATTAAGTTTATAAGATCGCTTTGGAGTAAAATTGGGATCCCGAGGATCGAATTCATAGAGCTCTACAGCTGATAATTTTATCTTAACTAAATGTTTGAGATAATTAGTAGGTTAAATGCTTGACTATGTGAACGGAATTCATTTATGGAAATGAAGTCGTTATTTGTTAAGCGACCTCATTTCCAATTTCATATTGTGAACTCTAGACAACCAAATGAAGGGTGATATAATTTTAGGTACCAATCGTTTACGATACCATATAATTATAATTGCTGTTTTTTTAGTTTGAAGAGTGAAATTGCAGGATTTTGAATCGTAATTTTGATAGATCGTTACTCCAATAGTCTTAAAACTGCAAGAAATTGTAATGTAAACATAAATTTAGAATGTGATCGTATGTACAAAATACAAAATTAAGTGAAAAACCTTGCCCCAAAACCCTAAGCGCCTCACTCAAACCCTCCTCTCTCTCAAAGGTTTTTTATTCTTCAATATTCTTTTCCCCATCTCCCCGTGATAATGGGAAGATGGGGAAATAGAAAATTTTTTAATTGATGTTCTTTTGATAATTACGTTATTAAATAAATATTGATTTGTCTCCATACATTATTATTGTTCATCGACGTAGTAGATTAGATTGTTGTGTTCTTAACCATCACCCAATTTTTGTTCATGTTGATGTATTTTGTCTGATCTGATTTTACAGATCGTGTGTTCCTCTGGGAGGAGTCATGTTCTCGATCTGTGTTTTTCATGGTGTTTCCAGTTTGGACAACATAGATCGTGTTTTGGATTAAGTCGTGTTATAGTTGTTGAAGATCCTTGTTTGGCATGGGGATATTGATGTGTGATACGCTCTTCTTTGCCGAGTGGTCGTGATTTTCGTAGAAGCAATTTAATATCTCTGAGGGCGATATTACAATTTTATTGGATCTCTGCTCTGTAATAGTATAGGCGGTAAGTTTGGTTGACATGTAATTTAAATATCCCTGCAATAGATTAGTTACTGCTATATGCTAGTTAGGTTGGATGTCAATTCGACTCATTGTAATCGCCGCTGGACATTTTTCCCAGCATCTTCAAATGATTGATTTCAAAAAATAAAATGGGCTAACATAATTAACATAAGTGCAAATATGTTAATTAACATAAGTGCAAATAAATTTGGCTATTTCTTGCCTATGATCATCTGTTAGGTTTGCCCCAACCATTACAGCTTTAGTTGTTCGACGATGAAGAAGAAGTAAAGAAGGGTGCTGGGTTTTTGTATCTGGAGAACTGGCCAGAAATTTCTGAGAGCTTTGGGTTTTTGGCTGATTTGGTTGGGTGTTGTAATAAATTATCCTATTTATAGATGTAAAGCTGAAATTTCGAACTTTATGAACAATTGCTCGAATTTGTGATTTTGGCTCCAAAAGTAAAATTTTGGAGCCAACAATTAGTAAAATGGAGGGAATGATTACTGTTCCCGTCAGGGATTATCTGAAATTTAAGGGTTTTTGTACAGTAATTTTTCTATCAAATCCAAGGAGAATTTTCAGGTTTTTAGACTGAAAAGAGTCCCTTTTTTTACTGTTCAATTTTGCACCCATTTTTCTCTCTGATGCAATTTATTTTAGAGTCCGTCTCTTGAAATACGGTATTTTCATAAGTCATGGAAAGACCAATATTTAAAGTGTAAATTACAAGAAATGGAGATAAAATTTTCGGGTTGCATAAATCGGGTTATAAAATTTATAACTACTACATGTTGCATACTAAAGTGATAAATAGGTTGATAAATGGACATATGAGACATTGCACATATCTTTCATTAATCTCACATTAAGAGAATGCAAGAGATGCCTGTTTAGGGCTTTTGAAGATTCTCTACAAGTTTGTCTTGTTTTCTTCGCTACATGCCAGCCAAATTTTGGCCTTGTTTGTAACTTGTAAGGGTATCTTACATGTTGTGTAGCGCGCATATAACCCCCCAACCTGTACAACTTAAATTCAACATTTCACTTTATTCATTATTGGCTGTTTAATTTTAATTACATATTTAAATAGATATATAAATAATAATATTATCATATATTATACGGTTGAATTTATTGTAAAAAGTAATTTCTCAAAAGTAATTTTTAGTTTATCATTATTATACGTAGTTACATATTAACGATTAGACAATTTTCTTGATGAGCGTTAAAAAAATTCTATGCAATTTAATATGGGACATAGAATTACGAAACTTGAACAGTGAACATATATTTGTAATCAATGGCCCCGATTACCCTATGTGAGACACAGATGACTAAATTGTTTTTTGGTCCCCTACAAAATATCTTATACAATTTTTGGTCCTCATTTGCAAAACAATCCTTAGATGGTACCTAACAAATTCAAAATATTTTGTTTGGCCCCCAAAGGTGGTTTTCAGGTAAGACTAAATGGTTTTCCGGTATAACCAGGGGTATAATGGTAATTTTAGTAATTAAAAAAATTTCAATTAAAAATGTTAATTTTAAATTTTTTAGATTTTTGACTTCATCCCGAGCCCTCGAGCCCTCGAACCTTCTGCCTCGAGCCCTCGAACCTTCTGCCTCGAGCCCTCGAACCTAATGCCTCGAGCCCTCGAACCTCTTGACAATATTTTTCTTTTTATTTTTTAAACACGGGGATATAATGGTTATTTTACATATTTTGACCAATTTTACCGTTGACTTTCCCTGAAAACCACCTTTGGGGACCAAACAAAATGTTATGAATTTGTTGGATACCATCAAAGGGTTGTTTTGCAAATGAGGCTAAAAGATGGTATAAGATACTTTGTAGGGGACCAAAAAAATAATTTAATCAAAATATAAAGTGTGTCAATATAAAATAAACAACCAAGAAATGAAAGTGTGCCACTAATAGAGAAACATGTATGTTTGTAATATTTATGTATTTCAATGAGTTTAACAATATTTCACATCATAATCCAAATTCCTTTATGGCAAAGTCTCGGGAAAGACCGTTTTTCCATAAACTTATGGAAATACGTGGTTTAATTAGAATAATAAAAGGTAAAAAGTCTTAGTTGCAATATTAAAAATTTATTACGCAACGTATAGTAGTTATAAAGTTTATAACCCGGTTCATCAAACCCAAAAATTTTATCTTCATTTTTTCTAGTTTGCACTTTAAACTTTAATTTTTCCATGAATTATGAAAAGAAGGTCTTTCAAGACACAAACTCTTCATTGACTGTATTAAAAGTTAAATGGTGAATAAAAAAACCAAAACAATACTATTTTAGATAGAAAGACTTCCATCCAGGATAACTAAACTCCACCATAAAATAATGGCCTTGTTTAAGTAATTTTTATTTCACATTCTATCCATCCATATATCCATTGGCATGAAAAGATTGTATGGAAATTTTGACATTAGAAGTTCATATTCACAATTTCACGTACTCCATCCATTTCAGTAATAACAACACACTTTTTAATTTGGGATGTTTATTTTATATTGACACTTACTAATCATGGCAAAATTAACATTATTTTATATCCATTCATTTTACCTTTCTTTCTTTCAATTTATTTCCATCCACTCATTTAGCATCTCGTAAATTCTAACACCCAAAAGTGGTGTGTCACTAATAAAGAAATAGAACGAGTATTTAATGGCGTCATTCTAATAGCGAAACACATTAAAACTTAAAATTTAATTCTATTCTAATACACCGTATCACTAGCATAAAATGCATATATCAGTGCTGCTTTTTCAAAATTTTTTGTGTCTTCTCTTTTCTAGCAAAATGTATAGTTTGATAATAATTCGACACCTGATTTGGAATTTCTTTTACTCCGTAGTGTAATGCTATTTCTGGAAAGTGTTATAATCTAATGCCATAACGAAATGTTCCGCGCCGCATAGGTTAAAGTTTGGCTAAGTATTGCAAAAGTCGAATTAAATTGTATGCCGGACCACTCTATTAATATTTGGATGGTTACGATTTACCAAACCATTCCAATTTATTAAAATTCTTTGATGGGAATTTATTTTTATGATAATTAAATGCTAATAAATTCTCAATTGACATTGGAGACTTAGAGCGGCTCATTAAGTCATACTCTAAATTATTATTTTTTTTCACGATATTTAATGAGCATGTTTGATCGTAAATATCTCTAATTACGTATAATAATTTTGTATAAAAAATTAATATTTAATAGATGTTAAGATAAATCTAATAATATATTATATATTATATATTTATATATTAATTTATGTTTAGGGTCAAAATTTACAAAATTTGACTCTCAAAACGTAAATAAATAATTTAGAGTGAGACGGAGGGAGTATGTATCACTCTCAAATTGCAAATATTCAGTTATTATCCGATTTTGTATGGACCAAATTGTGATTTGCATGCTAACGAAGTCTCACGATCATGTATTGATTTCACAATTCTCTTAAGAAAAGTATTGAAATTTGGCAACGTTGTGAGAAATACCGTCTTTTTATAAATTTATAGAAAGATGAGATTTAATTAGAATGACAAAAGAGTAAATGTCTTAGTTGCAATATTAAAAGTTTATTATACAACGTGTAGTAGTTATAAAGTTTATAGTCCGATTCATGCAACCCAGAAATTTTATCATCATTCCTTCTTATTTGCACTTCAAACATTGATCTTTCCATGACTTATGGAAATAATGTCTTTCAAGAGACAGATTCTTGAAATTTTATTGTGCATAAATTGAATGTTGTATTTTGTAAACGAGCGTAAGACCATCCACAAAGTAGTAAACTTAAGGAGCAATTCTTAAGAGTCACATCATGAATTTTGATAAAAATTAGGTAAAAATCAACTACCAACAGTGGAAAATACTTCTTTATCGTTTGAATTTAAATTCAATTAAAAATACAAAACAAAGTATCAATAATTGATTGGTTGGCAGTGCACAAATAAAGTAGTACTCACTTCTTAAATAAATAGCAACTCCTTATTAATGAGTGATTCTTAAAACTCTACAATTGTCATCCTTAAATAAAACATACTCCTTATTAAAAAAAAATTGGTTAACGAGCTACCATTGCGGATATTCTAATATTTTACTCCCTCTATTTCTACGTAAACTTTCCTCATCCCCTTAGTTAAATGTAACTCTAGGAAAAATATGTCATTCAACGACTCTTTATTATAAAAAATAAAAACGGCAAAAACTTTGCTTGTAACTTCTACGAACTACAAGATCTGTCCAGTTATTTCACCAAAAAGTATTTAATATTTAAAGAGAAATGCAGTTTAAGAAAGACGGTGTGGCCCACCGCCTCATCCCCCACCCAACGATCAGCGGAGTTCATGGATCGCAATAATGCCGCCAAAGTCATCTGATCCAACGGTCCGGATCATCTCGATACCCAGAATCCCCATCCTCACCCCACATGCATGCAAGGCCGAACCAGCGAATCCGTGGATGTATTAATTAGTAATAGACAAAATTTCAGGAAAGAAGAACTCTCCATAAGCCTGTGTACATGTAATTTCATTTTAAATGTTATAATTTTTTATAAAATTTAAATACATTATATTTTAAAAGTTAAAATAAAAAATAATAGGTATTTAAATATAAAAATATATAATAGTTTTTTTTAAAGAATTCATAAAGTTAGTACAATTTAATAAATATAGTGTATAAGATAAAAAGTAAGTGATCTGTTCATAAACTTATTGACAGACCGCCTGTCCGGAGATCCACCATAATTAATAACCATAAGTACTACTATATCTCCTCTAACTACATATAAACATAATTTATGGTTTTCAAAATATACATTTAATTATTAATAATTTTAATTACAGTAGAAAAAAGTTGATATTTATAAATTATTTTATACGAATTCAACAATATTACCTTCCTTGTTTTTCTATTATTGCTGCATATTTTTAAATATTAAGATTTGAGATGTTAAATGGGTGGAGTAAATAAAACTGAAAAAAGGTAAAATAAATAGATGAAAATAATATTAAATTTGTCATATTAAAAATTACTAATAAAATAATATTTTAAATTTAACAATGTGTCAATATTTAAAAAACAAAGTAATTAGTACAATAAGACCATGGCTTCTATCATAAACCATAGTTACAATAATATCACGCAAACTTGTGGGTGCCTATTAATGGGAATATACGTACACTAATCTACCAGCCTTGGCTATGATATCATGCAAGAATTATGGATTTATATCATAAAATTAATTAATAGTATTATGCAGTTGTGACCCATTATTTATATTTCATCTGTTTTGTTATTTATGACACACTTAATATAAATGAATGATTTTTTTATTTGGCTCCATTTCCATTTTTTGCACGATTTTTCAATTTCACCCACCCACTCATTCTACTTTTTACTTTCTACATTCAATTCACATGCTCGTTATATAATTAAAAATTGACATATTTAAATGAAAAAATTAAATACTTATACAATTTAGTTTGAAATGAAAATAATTCCATAAGTTTTGTCAAGCTTGCACTTGAGTTTGACTGAGTTGTTTTTTTCTCCCATAAATAGCATCTTATAATTTGTTTGGTCCACAGGGGTAATACCACGTTTGTTCAACAACAAACAAATACAAAATGATTTGTTGGGTCCCCAAAGACAGTTTTCGGGTAGAGTCAATGGTAAAAATGATCAAAATATGTAAAACGATCATTATACCCCCGAGTTTTTAAAAAAGAAAATGAAAATGACGTCGGTCAACGCGCTCATCTTCAACCATTTCTCAAATTGAGTGCGTGATATTCAAGCACTCATCTTCCTCCTCAGGCCGCCAGTTATCTTCCTCGTATCTCTCCTCAGGTTGCCGGTCATCTTCCTCATCTCCAATCTGCCCGTGGTCCGACCTCCGCCGTGATCGCCTCCCTCCCCACCATGGTGGTCGCCTTACTCACTGTCCGATTTTCTTCTCCAATCGGATTTCCGCCAGAGATCTGATCTCCAATCGGGTTTCCGTCGCCACCTGTTTCTTGCTCATCGGCAAGTAGAGATTCCGTCACCGGAGTATTGTCATCTGTCAAGAGGGTTGGCCATTCGCTTCCCTGTCAAAATCGCCCATGGATTTAGGTTGCCGCCATGACCAGGTTCACCACTGACAATGAGTAAGGCTGGGCAAACGGTGGTGATTACAAATGGTCGGCGACGTATTAGGGTTTCAAAGGAAAAGGGTTAAAAGAAAAAATTAGATGAAATTTAAAAAGAAAGGAAGTTAAATATTTTCAATAGGTAAAATTACAAAAATATCCACCGCTATATTTGAAAACAACTCCGCTATATTAGTTGATGAATAAATACGGTATTTATCTTAGGCAAAGAATGATATTTGGGAAAAAAAACAATTTAGTCCTTGACTGTCAGTAACTTTTAAGATTTCCGAAAGTGTTTTTCAATCCTATGGGTAAAACTGAATGTTAGTTATGCACTTTACTCGTTCATAAAAATACACGCACCGAAAAAAACACTCTATTTATGACGTGTGTGATGCCTCCCCACCTGTCCCCATCTCAATACGTTTCTCATTTCTTCCTTTATTATTCCCACCATTTCCCATTTCCTCTCTTCAATCCATTTTTTTTCACATTGTTCTCCCACGAGATAAGCGCGAGATCTGCAGCTAGGTTTTCTCCCTCTCTCTTGAAAATGGACCGAATAACCGCCGTCGGCGGCGCGTGTTGGAAGAAGGGGAGCAGGTACCAGCGATTGGGTGGGTGGCGGAGGGGCGGACGCCGGCGGATGCCGACGGTGCAGCTCGGGGAGGGCTCCTCGCCGCCGCCGCCGCTGCCGCGGAGGCGGCGGTTCTGGAGGGTGAAGCTCACGCCGCGAGTGAAGCTGATCAGGATGATGAGATTCTCGCCGAAGCGGTTACTCCTCGGGCTGAGAGACGCGTACGTGAACTTCATGAACCGTATGGCAGGGTCACGCTACGTCAACAGCGGCATGGCCGCCGGTTACGGCGGCGCGCTCGGCGGCGTGGGCGGCTTCGGAGCGCGGCCGGTGAAGGAGTACGATGAGAAGATGATTATTCAGATCTACAAGTCTCTGGTTTTGGCGCAGTCGCAACTGGCTCCTCCGCCGCCGCCGAAGATCGGTCCTCCGCCGCTTGCCACCATTGCAGAATGCTAGAGGTGGCCGCCGGGGGCATATCGGGAATAAGTTGATTAAATATCTTCTTTTTTTTTCGTTTTAAAACAAAGTTATGAGTCTGTAATTACCACTCAATAAGATGCTTTTTCTGTCACTATGAAATTCGGGTTTGAATAATTGTTACTTTGAGTGAAATACCCAACTTAGTAAGTTAAAGAGTCAAGAAGAACTTTAAGGATTTTTCACTCAACTAATAGTTTAGATGGAGGAAGTCTCGTGTAAGACGGTTTTTCCATAAGTTATGGAAAGATCAAGGTTTAAAGTGTAAACTATAAGAAATGAAGATAAAATTTTTGGGTTGCATGAACCGGGTTATAAATTTTATAACTACTACATGTTGCATACTAAAACTTTGATATTGCAATTAAGATCTTTTACCTTTTATTATTATAATTAAACTCGTCTTCCTATAAAGCTATGAAAAAACAGTCATTTCATAAATTTATGGAAAGACTGTCTTTCCCAAAACTTTGCCTTATAGGATTATGAAACGTTGGTCCAATTGGGATGAAGGGGTAGAAAATTAGATGAGAATCGTCACAGCCGGATTTCGTTCAAATTTTGCTAGGTGGTTGGGAGATCATTTTCATTAAAAATTCGGTTATGGCCTAACCAGAAACCACATACAGTTTATAATAATGTATGCGTATCTTTGTACTTACGTAGTTTATATTACGTACTTTATATAAAGTGAAGTATTTTTGTTTGTTATTATTATATGTAGTTAAACATATTAACAGTTAAAGATATTTCTTGAATTGTGTACAATGGTTAAGCTGTATTTTAAACTGGGACGGAGGGAGTAATAGATCACTCTTGTTTTTACTAGTGTCTTAAAAATATAGAAATATAGGAATCGAACCTGTAAAGTCTATATTTATTTAGTTGGCAATTTGTGGAAATTATGCAAATATGGTATTATTGAGTTGCAGCATCAAAGAAGAAATTTTGGTGAAATAAAGAAAGGTTGAAGACTGAATCCAAGAAGTATACATCCAGTGTATTTGATTTGGAGAATATATCAGTTCATATATATGTGGGATTAGATTAATGTTATGGAATTGAATTAACTGGTGAGCATATACGGATGAGAATATACGGATGAACATAATTACGCCAAGGTGTTTACAGAAAAAGAAAACAGAATATTATGATATTTGTGATTTATGAAAATCTGAATATTCGTCTATATATTAGGCGCATGGAAGCATGGTTGATTTATGAAAAATCCCTACAAATATGGAGTTGATATTATCAAATATATGAGATATATTGAGAAAAGGAAAATCCCTTTATTTATGGGATTTGGATATGCTTCAAGAAGCAGAGTTGAAATAGGAATATTATGGAGACAATCATGGAGAAAATCATGGAGAATTCAGATATGCTCATGGACTATATATAGAGAACAAACACAGCTGCATTATTTACGGATTTAATTGAGCAAAAATCTGCATACAGATTTTTGAGATTTGCAAAGAGTAAGAATACTGTGTTCCAACACACGAACCTGCTGCACAAAGTTCATAAGACGAGTTTCGAGGTTAGAGGGAGTCTGATCAAGGCGGATCGGTAGCAAGAGGAGCTTGCATGATTCACGTTATAGTTAGATAAGATAAAGTTCAGAATCATATGCCTTAATTCCTCGGGAGGAGGAGATCCAGTGTCGGTAGCAAGAGGAGCTTGCAGGATTCACGTTATAGTTAGATAAGATAAAGTTCAGAATCATATGCCTTAATTCCTCGGGAGGAGGAGATCCAGCGTCGACAAGTTTCGAGGTCAGAGGGAGTCTGATCAAGGCGGATCGGTAGCAAGGGGAGCTTGGAGGATTCACGTTATAGTTAGATAAGATAAGTATAATTGTATGGTGTACTTTGTACTGTATCTTTCTGATTAGTGGATTCATTATGAATTGGTAAGGCCCCGCAGATGTAGGTGAATTTCACTGAACTGCGTAACCAAGTCTTGTGTCTTTTATGCTTTACTTTATTGCATTACTTGGTTAGATAGGTTATGTTGAAATACAGTAGTGGTAATTGAATTAATAAGGTAAAACTAAATTTCAATTGGTATATCTTCTAAGCTTTACGGATTCTGTTAAATGTTTTCTGCGGATGTTCTTGATACCGAGCTTGTGAATGTAAGATTCAGAATGAGTTTATTGATCAGGGAGATTACAACTTATAGATTACAAGAACTACAGATTCAATGTATCTAGTCTACTCTAAATATAGACAAGGATACTACAAATAAATACAAGAATATCTTGATAATAATCAAGAGATCAATCAAGATATTCCTTCACCCCCCGTCAAGCGAAGCGTCGGATTGCTGGAGACGCAAAGCTTGGATCGAAACAACTCGAAGAGCGGGCGAGACAACCCCTTGGTGAAAACATCAGCCACCTGAAGAGAAGATGGCACATGACTAACACAAAGCTTCCCAGAAGTAACAAGTTCACGAACGAAGTGGTAGTCAATGTCGATGTGCTTAGCCCGCTTATGGGCAACTGGATTTTGAGCCAGAAAAATGGCACTACTGTTGTCACAGAGAAGAAGCGGAGGGGAAAGCCGAGGAACCCGAAGCTCACGTAGCAGTTGACACAACCAAGCCAACTCAGCCGCAGTGTTGGCCATAGCACGATATTCGGATTCACAACTAGAGCGGGACACAGTAGGTTGCTTCTTAGCACTCCAGGACACAAGATTGCCACCAAGAAAAATGGCATAGCCATAGGTGGAGCGGCGAGTCTCAAGACAACGAGCCCAATCAGCATCAGAGTAGCCAAGAATGGAAAGACCAGCAGGCGAAGGGTGGAACGAAAGGCCATAGTGAAGCGTCCCGCGAACATAACGAAGGATACGAGTGACAGCCTGAAAGTGATCATCCTTAGGAGACTGCAGAAACTGGCTGACAGAGTTAACAGCATAAGACAAATCAGGGCGAGTGATCGTCAAGTACTGCAGTGCACCAACAAGAGAGCGATAAAGCTTAGGATTGGAGAAGTCAGGACCAGCAGAGCTTACAAGCTGAGAACCAGGCACAAACGGAGTAGAGACAGACGCAGTATCAGTCATACCGGCGCGCTGTAAAATGTCCATAGCATACTTCGCTTGACCCAAAAACAGCCCAGAGGAGCGAGAGACCTCAATACCCAAAAAATAGTGAAGGGGACCAAGATCTTTGATGGAGAACTCACGATCAGCACGAACAATGAAACGACGAATGAGATCGGAGTTGTTGCCAGTGAGGATGATGTCATCAACATATACCAATAAGTAGAGAACCGTCGAACCTCGAGCAAAAACAAACAGGGAAGTGTCAGTCAAGCAGCACTTGAACCCTAAACGTGAAAGAAATGAGCTGAAGCGCTGGAACCAAGCCCTAGGGGCCTGCTTGAGCCCATAGATAGCCTTCCGAAGGCGACAAACAAAGTTCGGATGAACTGGATCAGAAAAACCAGTGGGTTGCTCCATGTAGACGGGGGAATCAAGAACACCATTAAGGAAGGCGTTTTTGACATCCAACTGATGAAGAGGCCAAGAGAAGGTCATGGCAAGAGTAAGGATAATCCGGACAGTGGAAGCCTTAACGACAGGACTAAAAGTATGAGTGAAATCAAACCCAGGCAGCTGAGTAAATCCTTGGGCAACAAGACGAGCCTTATACCGGTCGATAGAGCCATCTGGACGATGCTTGAGACGATACACCCATTTGGAGCCAACAACATTGGCATCCCGGGGTCGAGGTACAAGATCCCAAGTGTGCTGCTGGCGGAGAGCGCGCATCTCCTCATCCATAGCAGAGGACCAGCGGGGATCTTTGATAGCTGAACGAAAACCTCTCGGCTCAGTCTCAACAAGCAATGCAGCAAGAAGTCCAGTCATCTCATAATCAGTGAACTGACGATTAGCAGTGAGGCTACCTGTCTGCAAACGAGTAGTCATGCGGCGCACCGGTTGCAGCGAAACACCCGGGGATGGAGACGGGGAAGGTGGTGGTGATGGCACAGGAGTCGAGGTCGGTGACAGCTCTGGAGTTGGGTTAGCCGACGGGACTGGAGGTGAGACAGCCAGGGGTGCTGGAGCCAGGTGTGCCGACGAGACAGGGTCATCCAAATCCATAAAGACAGAAACATCCAAGTTAGCTGGAGCAGCAGAAACAGAATCAGCAGCTGCCGGAAAGGAGATCTCATCAAATCGGGCATGACGGGTGAGATAGACCTTCTTAGATGTGGGGTCAAGACAGCGAAACCCTTTGTACTGTGCACTGTAACCAATAAAGATGCACGGAACACTGCGAGGAGCAAGCTTGTGTGGTGCAAACGGCCGAGTAAAAGGATAAACTCTACACCCAAAAGGATGAAAGTTAGAGTAGTCGGGATGACGGCCATGGATGAGAAAGTAGGGAGACATATTTTGAAGAACAGGCGTAGGGAGACGGTTGATGGTATAAACGGCAGTGGCAAAAGCAACATCCCAGTAGGACGGTGGTAGCTGCGAGTGCATCAACATAGACAGTCCCATTTCAGTAATATGCCTGTGCTTGCGTTCGGCTCTACCATTCTGCTCTGGTGTGGCAGGGCAAGAAAGTTGATGAAAAATCCCCTTAGCAGAGAAGTGAGCCCGCAGACGCGCATTAGTAAATTCGGTGCCTCCATCACTCTGAAACAACTTAATCGAGCAGGAAAATTGGTTCTCAACCATGGTCTGAAACTGCACGAATGTTTCAAAGAAATCCGATTTCCGCTGTAACGGATAAAACCAAGTAAAACGCGAAAAATCATCCACAAATATGGCATAATAGGAAAACCCACTTTCTGATATAATAGGAGCAGGACCCCATAAATCACAGTGTACCAAAGCAAGTAAAGAAGCAGCCCGTCTGGGATTATCCATAAATGAAAGCCTTTTACCCTTGGCTCGTTCACAGGAAGAGCATAAAGAGGGTATAGGTGAAAAGGAAGTAACCTTAACTAGGTTTAACTTATTTAATAAAGAAATAATTGACAGGGAGGTATGGCCTAGTCTAGCATGCCATAGGTCAAAGGACGCCCTGTGTTTATTCGCCTGAATGTAAGCAACAAAAGCAGCTCCACTTTGTTCTAGCACATAAAGACCTTGCTCACATCGTCCGCGGCCCACGATGTCCTTTTTGGACCGGGTCTGAATAATAAACGAGTTTGCATCAAAAATTATCACAACATTTAAATCCCTTGTGAGTTTGCTAATGGAGAGAAGATTTTTCGTGATATCAGGCACCACCAACACATTAGATAAGCATAAATCACGAGAAAACCGACGCTGACCAACATGAGTAATTTTAACTGGTTTACCATTAGCAAGAGCGATAGAACGGTTACCAGTATAGGGAGTGATGCTATCAAGACCAGACGATGTGGAGGCCATGTGGTTGGTTGCACCAGAGTCTAGATACCAGTCAGAAGCACTGTCGAGGGACACCGAAGACTGAAAAGCATCAGCAAGATTGGCAGACTCCGGATTTGGGTTTGTACAAGTGCGAGCCGTGTGACCAAACTCAGAGCAGAGTTGGCATTTAGGGTTCCATCGGCGTTTATTGCGACGAGGACCACCACCACCACCAGCGGATTGACCAGAGGAACCACCACCACCAGCTGGACGGCCAGATCCACCTGAACGGCCAGAGCCACCACCAGAACGGCCGCGCGTGAAGTTTGACGCGCCTGGATGTGGCGCGTGAGGGCCACGCGTCTGGGAGAATGACGCGTGGGTTCCTGGAAAAAACTGGGCAGAAGCTGCAAACGCCACCGGAGCAGGATCAGCACCTTGGGCAGCATCAGAACCACCAGAAGAGAGAAAAATCTCGTGACTTCTGGCGCGGGCAACGGCATCGGCATACGACGGAAGGTGAGGCTGCGACATCTGAACCGCCTGAAAGTTGGAGAACACCGAGCCAAGGCCGCGGAGGAAGATCATTACACGATCTTTGTTGCCGACCGGAGAACCAACAGAGGCGAGCCCGTCGGTAATAGTTTTGAGGCGACGGTGATATTCCATGATGGTGGCGGAACCGCGACGGACTGTGTGCAACTCATCACGAAGTTGCAGCTCGCGAGCATCGGACGTGTTGTCGAAGGCCGCTGCCAAAGCTTCCCACATAGCCTGAACGGTGTCACATCCGATCGTTTCGAGCATAGAATCCTCCGTTAGAGACGATCGGAGAAGAGCTTGAAGAATGCGGTCCTGTGACAACCAAGCCTCCGGCGTGAGAGACGACGAGGCGGACGCGTCTGCAGCAGAGGACTTCGGCTTGGGCAGCGAACCGTCGAGATAACCATAGAAACCGGCGGACTGAAACAGCACCTGCACTTGTGAACGCCACGCCATGAAGTTGCCGGCATTAAGCTTGATCGGCAGCATGTGAATCATGGTGCTGTACGTGAGGGAATTGCCGGGCTCCATCGGAAGAAGAAGAAGAACTCCTGGCGGCAGGGTTTGAACAGGATCGGGAAAAAAAAACCGTGGCACCTAGAAACAAGCTAGGGTTTCGGAAGGTTAGGATTTGAACACACCTAACGGGATGAATGAAAAAAGCTTGGAGTTTGAAAACCAAAACCTGATACCATGTGAATGTAAGATTCAGAATGAGTTTATTGATCAGGGAGATTACAACTTATAGATTACAAGAACTACAGATTCAATGTATCTAGTCTACTCTAAATATAGACAAGGATACTACAAATAAATACAAGAATATCTTGATAATAATCAAGAGATCAATCAAGATATTCCTTCAGAGCTCAGAGGTATTTTTATTAGTAGTGGATTATATCTGAAATAGTGGTTTGCTTAATGTCACATTCCAATATCCTAGTATAATCTTAGCGAATGATGTGCATAGGAATACACGTGAGATGGTGTCATCTAATCTTATGATGAGATAGAGAATTTAAAATAACTGTTTAAAGATTATAAATGACACAAGAAACTTTTTATATTTTTTTAATCTTTATTTAGTTTATCATTCGATCATAATTTATGAAAAAATGATTTTATATGGATTTTTCTCAACTTTATACCGAGTGATTCAGATGGTTGATATTAACATTATCTCTGTAAATCATTAATGGAAAGTTAATTAGACGAAAGACGCTTTCTTAACTTTTCTTCTTCATCGCAGTTTGTAAAACTTGATAACACAGACTTTTCCTTCATTCTAAATAAATACAAAATCCTCATTAACCCGTAAACACATACTCTCTCTGTTTCTCTAATAGTGGTACATTTATTTTTTATGTTAGAATCTAGGAGATGCTAAATGAGTGGATGAAATTGAATGGAAAGAAGAAAAAGTAAAATGAGTGGATATAATAACCTTAAATTTGACACTAAAAGAAAATACTAATATAAAATAAATATCTCAAATTAAAAAGTGTGTCACTATTAAAGAAACGGAGTGAGTACTAGTAACAACAGCGGATGGTGAAATTATATTGATCGGATCAAGATAAGAGTTAATGAGTTGGACCAGAAAAAGAAGAAGACGACACCTTCAATAATAGTAGGACCTCGAAGCATATCCTCATTATCCAGAGCCCCAACGTATTAGTCATCTCATAATCTCTCACTCTTTCCGACCTGAAAATATATTTAATTATGTATAAGAATAAAAAACATAAAGTTGATATTTAGACTAATATCAATTTTAGATAAATATTACGATGAATTGAACAATATCTTATACGATAATATTTTTGTGTATATTTATACAAATATGCAATCAAATTTTGATAGAGAATAATGTCAAAAAAAGCAAGAATGCAATTCAGCCGGGACATAGGGAGTATAATTTTTAGACTAAATTATTTTTTTATCCCCACATAGCATCTTATAATACTATGTTTTGGTCTCCGTTTGCAAATCAAACCTCGTTCAGTACTCCACAAATTCAAAACAATATGTTGTGATCCCCAAATGTGGTTTTCAGGTAAAGTAAACAGTAAAATTTGTCAAAATATGTAAAATGATCATTATACCCCTGAGTTTTTTTTAAAAAAAAAATCAGACTTCCTCTTCTCCAATATGCTCTCTGCAGTGGTCAAAATCTGCTCAGCGCCGCCGTGGTGGAAGCTGCGCTACCTCTTCTCCACCCACCCTGTATTCCTCTTCTCCGATTTTGCTCTCCCGACACTGAAACCCTCTTCATCCTCGTCCGAATCCTCATCAGCTCCACCTTCTTCATCCTCTAGCCCTCCTCAACCCCGCCTAAGGCGAGCCGGAGCTAATCCACATACTCCTCCTCCACCGCGCCTCTGATCTACTCCTCCTCTGTCATGCCTCCCACGCCATGCTCTTAATCAACCCCACTGCTCCTCTACTCTTACCCCATTTTAATATTTTTTTTACGTTGGCGACTGACTCCTTGGAGGGCTTCCTGAGCCCAATCCATTTTCTACGCCATCGCTGCTCAAGTTGCGATGGTTTTTCGGTGCTTTTCTACCTCTCGACCCGGAGAGCCTCGCAGCGAACCAGTGCGTTGAAAAATAGCAATGGTAGTGACAGAGTAAGGAGTAAGGACCAACGACATATAGGGTTTCCAAGGAAACCCTAAAAGAAAGGAAAATTAAAAGGAAAGGGAACTTAAAGAAAAAATAAAGGAAATATTTTAAAATTAGAAAATTTTAATTGAAAATATTTTTAGTTAGTAAAATTACTAAAATACCTCTGGCCATATCAAAAAATCATTCCGGTTTACCTGAAAATTGCCTCTGGGGATCAAACAAATCATTCTAAATTTGTGGGATACTAGACGAAGGTTATTTTGCAAACGGAAATTAAAACATGGTATAAGATGCTATTTGAGGACTAAAAAAATATTTTAGCCTAATTTTTAAATGACATTAGAATTTGCAATACGCATCTCTCACCAGTCAAACTTTTCAAATATCATTTCATATAAAAAAATATTCCAGTTAAATTTGCACACTTTTTATCAATTTTTTCAATTTATATTGGACCATCAATAACTTTATTTATGCATATTAACGGTGTCTTAAAATATATATTTTAAAGATACATAATATAGAAAATTTAATAATATCTCACATGTTGATATTGATGCATATATACTAATTAAAATTTATAATCAAACGTCTTTTGAGAAAATTGATAAAAAATGGGCAGATTTGACTGTGAAGATTCCAAAAAAAAGAGCTACAATAAAATTAATAAAAATTTCAATCATAAATTTATAAAAATATACAAATAATTATATAATTATATAATTATATATAATATTATAAAATTAATTTTAATATATTATGAATATTATTCTTTTGTACATTATTATTTTAATCATGCTAAAGATGCTAATCAATAAGCATTTTTGTTTAAAATCATTAGAAAAATTCTTATACTCCTAACATTTCTCTATTATCGACACACTTTACTTTTAGCTATATTTTTTATATTGACACATTTTATCATTTTTTACAAGACTTATTCAATTTCATCCACTTATTCTAATTTCTACCTTCAATTTCATCAACTCTTTTTTTTATACTAAATTCAAACACTTGTACCGAACTATATGCCTATGATGCTAGTAGTATATGACAAAATGAAGTTTGATTCCACTCAAAATATTATAAAATTAAACCGGCCTTTAAAAATTCATTCTTTCTTCCGATCTTTGCTCGCCGCCCAACCTTTTCATACTTCCCCAACTTTTCCTTTCTTTTTTTTTATTGAACAAATGGCCAACTCGTTCTTTCTTTCTCGTCAACTGAACAAATACCCATTTTTTCTTTCTTCTCCGTCAACTGAACAGGCGACGGAGTCCGGCGGGTCGTTGGCGGAGAGGGGGTGAGCTGGGAGGGGATATCCGGCGCCGGCGGAGAGGGGTGGGTCAGCTCATAATCTAAAGATTAGACTACTATTTTTTATTTGGTAAAATATTGGAAAAGACGCAGTTTAATTAAAATAATAAAAAGATAAAAAGTCTAAGTTGCAATATTAAAAATTAAGTATGTAACTTGTAGTAGTTATAAAGTTTATAATCCGATTCATGTAACTCGATAATTTTATCTTTATTTCTTCTAATTTGCACTTTAAACCTTAATCTTTCCATAACTTATGGAAATACCGTCTTTCAAAAGAGGGCTCTTTTTTATTAGTGTTATTAATTTTCGTTGTCTATAATCAATGAGTGTGTCTCTTGAAATACGGTCTTTCTATAAGTCATGGAAAGACCAAGCGTTAAAGTGTAAATTAGAAGAAATGAAGATAAAATTTTTCAGTTGTATGAATTGGGTTACAAACTTTATAACTACTACACGTGCATAATAAATTTTAATATTGCAACTAACAACTTTTACCTTTTATTATTCTAATTAAATCTCATCTTTCTATAAGCATATGGAAAGACCGTCTTTCCCAAGACTTTGCCTTAAATTTTTTGTGACTTATTCAAAAATCGTAGACGAGTGCGTCTCTTGAAAGACGGTCTTTCCATAAGTCATGGAAAGACCAAGGTTTAAAGTGTAAATTAGAAGAAATTAAGATAAAATTTTCGGGTTGCATGAACCAGGTTACAAATTTTATAACCACTACATGTTACATACTAAAATTTTAATATTACAATTAAGATCTTTTACCTTTTATTATTTGAATTAAACCCCGTCTTTCCATAACCGTCTTTCCCACGGCTTTACCATCGTACACCGAAACAAGACTCATGAATTTAACGTAAAATATAGCAGGCCAAATGATGCTATGACACCCTCTCCACTGATCAACTTCACCGTTGACCTTTGCTGAAATCCCCAGATTTGAGCTTCCTGCATCAGAGTTTTGATGGCAAGAAGGCTGCATGATGAATACCATGTGGCGGATGTTGTAGGGCGAGGAGGGTTTTCAGTTGTAAGAAGAGGAATGACAAAATCCGGCGGCGAAAAATCTCAGGTAGCCATCAAGACCCTCAGAAGGTTGGGGACCCAAGCGCTCGTTTCGGACGCGCTGGTAACCAACGAGCTTCTGGTGATGAGAAAAATCGTGGACGATGTCTCGCCCCACCCGAATGTGATCCATCTGTACGACGTTTGCGAGGACTCCGACGGGGTCCACCTGGTCATGGAGCTGTGCTCCGGCGGCGAGCTGTTCGACCGGATTGTCGCGCAGGAGCGGTACACGGAGGCGGCGGCGGCGGCGGTGGTGCGGCAGATTGCGGAGGGGCTAAACGCGCTCCACAAGGCTAGGATTGTTCACCGGGATTTGAAGCCGGAGAATTGCCTCTTCCTGAGTAAAGACGAGGATTCCTGTTTGAAGATTATGGATTTCGGGTTGAGTTCCGTTGAGGATTTTACGGATCCGGTGGTCGGATTGTTTGGGTCTATTGATTATGTGTCGCCGGAGGCACTTTCTCAGGCCCGAATTACTCCCAAGGCTGATATTTGGTCTCTCGGAGTCATACTCTACATCCTCCTCTCCGGTTATCCGCCATTTATTGCTCCATCAACGCGACAAAAGCAACAAATGATATTGCAAGGAAGCCTCAGTTTTCATGAGAAGACATGGAAGAGCATATCCTCCTCAGCAAAGCAACTGATTTCCAGTCTTCTCGCCGTGGATCCTGATAACAGACCTAGTGCTGCAAACATTCTGCATCACCCATGGGTTGGAGGGGATTTAGCAAAGCAGGAGCAGATGGACGCAGCGATAGTTTCCCGCCTCCAGAGTTTCAACGCAAAGCGGAAATTCCGTGCTGCAGCAATGGCAATGGTGTTGAGCAATAGTTTCTCCCTGAAAACCAAGAGGCTGAAGAGTTTGGTGGGGTCTTATGATCTCAAGCCGGATGAGCTCGAAAATCTGAGACTGCATTTCAAGCGGATATGCAGGAATGGTGAAAATGCAACTCTGTTGCAGTTTGAAGAGGTTTTGAAATCCATGGAAATGACGTCGCTTGTTCCTCTCGCACCTCGGATCTTTGATTTGTTCGACAACAATCGTGATGGCACTGTGGACATGCGGGAGATAATCGGTGGTTTTTCGAGCCTCAAGTATTCCAAGGGCGATGATGCACTCCGTCTTTGTTTCCAGGTGAGCTCAGGTCATTATGTTTGTAAGAAACCGATGCGGGATATATCTTTCTAACGCAGGCCGGGAGAAATGAATGGGATATATCTTTCAACACATGATTGGAGAAATGAATTTGAGTGGTGCTTTACATTTTGGTATTTCAGATGTATGATATAGATCGATCTGGATGCATCAGCAAGGAAGAAGTAGCCTCAATGCTACGGGTAATACGAATCTTAAAATTGATGTTGGTTTCATGAGTTGTGATATTGTTGCTTAAATTTCATCAATGATTGCAGGCATTACCAGATGACTGTCTTCCGGTGGATATAACAGAGCCTGGAAAAATGGACGAGATATTCGATCTCATGGATGCAAATAGCGATGGCAAAGTGACATTTGAAGAGTTCAAAGCTGCAATGCAGAGAGACAGCTCACTACAAGATGTCCTTCTCTCTTCCCTTCGCCCCTAGCTGTTTTTTTCCCTGCTCAATTCATTTTGTGCGAGACTAACATATTAAATAACAGTAAACATATTATATATTTTCCAAAAATCTTCACTGTCGAAGGAGATGAAATGTCTACGAGTGATTTTCTTTTTTTTTTTGGTTCTAGGAAACGAAACATGAAATATGGGAATTCGAATCCCATGTCAGGTAGAGAATCGTCATTCACTGAAATGAGAGAATTTCAAACTAGGCCAGGGTGAAAAATCGTCAATCACCGAACTAAATTTCATTCATTTTTATCATTAATTTTTGTAAAATACTCACTTTCTCATCATCTACAGACGTTAGTTTTTTAACAAAACCAAAAGTTAAAAAAGGCTATTTCGATCTTTTCTATAACTATAGCGATCAAAAGGGGATGGAATTTAGTTCGATATTTAAAACCTGAACATTTACATATTTCAAAGAATAAAAAGAAACTCTAATATTTCAAAGAATAAAAAGAAACTCTAATATTTCAAAGATTATACACATGCTGTACATTAGTTTACTTTATTCCTTCTCTTTACTTTTCTTCAATACATTCACTTTCTTCTTAATCTCCCTACTCACTAACATCAGATTTAACAGATGAGAATTAAAATATATGGAGTACCTTAAATGTGTCTATTTCAAGGACCAATCCCTCATAAATTGGGATATCCTAAACACGTGCATTTGCTACACTCAAACAGCTTAAAAGCCATCTTAAACATATTAAAACCTCTTTTCATGCGTGTCAGCAATAAGAAGAACATTCGGATTCTGAATTTCTGCTAAACAACCACTTGGAAACATCATCATCATCATCATGAAGTTCAAGATCAACACAGCTATTTCCATGTACCTTCTTGACAACCTCCATCTTCTCCATCAATCCTCGAACCCTCGCCGCCTCCTCCCACCTCCCCATCTCCTTGTACAAATCAGACAAAACAGCGTAGTAAGCGCCATTGTCGGGCTCCATCTCCACCAGCTTCCGGGCAGCAACCACGCCCGATTCCAAGCTCCCGTGAGCCCTGCAGCCAGCCAGAAACGCTCCCCAGACCGACTTTGTCTCCCAAAACGGCATTCCCAGAATCATCTCCCGCGCTTCCTCTAATCGCCCGTTGCGCGATAACAGATCAACCATACAAGCATAGTGCTTCACATTAGGTGGAAAACCAAACTTACTGCTCAGCAATGAATCAAAAATCTCCTCTCCAGTGGATACCATACCGGAATGAACACAAGCGGATAAAACAGCAAGCAGTGTTACTTCATTAGGCTTGAATCCTTCCTCCTGCATTTTCGAAAACCAGAAGATTGCCTCGTGGCCACATTTTGCAAGAGCGAATCCTTTGATTAACACACTCCAAGTGATCACTTCTTTCTGTTCGATTCGCGCAAAAACGCTTGCACCTTCCTGCATCCTACCACATTTTGCATACATATCAAGAAGGGCGGTGCCGAGAACTACATCCAATGGCCATCCTTTCTTCTGTATGAACTCATCGATCCATAAACCAGTGTCGAGCGCGCCAATGCTGGCGCACGCAGCCAATGCGTTCACCATTGTTACCTGATTGGGCTCTATTCCGTTGTTTTGCATTCGGTGGAATGCAATCAGAGCTTCGGTGAATTCCCCCGTGCCCCTGTTAATGCAGCCCCGAGGGGATTAGTAGACTATAATTTGAAAGTTTCTGAAAGCTTCCTGAATTATGCTAAACTATCATGTTTAACTCAGAGAGTCTACTAGATCAAACTCCACAGCTGTTTTTTCATGGATCATCGAGAATCATGCTAATATCTCCAGCATGTATAACTATGCATGTGATTTAAAAAATAAAAGTTACAATAAATCTAATAAGATGTCACGCAATATTATTAGTAATTAGTAAGAGTGAAGTTTGATCTTATAAAAAATATACTGAGTCTGTCTCTTGAAATACGGTTTTTTCACCAGTCATGGAAAGACCAAGGTTTAAAGTGTAGATGAGAAGAAATGAAGATAAAATTTTCGGGTTTCATGAATCGGATTATAAACTTTATTACTACTACATGTTGCATAGTAAAATTTAAATATTGTAACTTATACCTTTTACCTTTTATTATTCTAATTAAACCACGTCTTTTCATAAGCCTATGGAAATACCGTCTAAATATAAATTAATACATTTATAATAAAAATATCACATAAGATATGATTAGATTAATCTTTTAACATCAATTTTCTAAATATCAATTTTTTTTTGTACGTAGTTAGTAATATTAACGGCCATGATCATTGAAACCGTGAAAAAGTATATATGTCGGTAGTCGCGGAACGGAGGGAGTAAATACTAAGATTCTGTTAGTCAAATACTGTACCTAAAGAGACTCTGTGTATCACCTGTATCCCGTAATCATGATCGTCCACGAGACAACGTCTCTAAGCGGCATTTCATCGAACACCTTGTTGCACAAGGTCATATCTCCGCAGGAAGCGTACAAGTTCAGCAACGAATTCCTAACGTAAACATCTCCCCCGTGACCCAACCGGACAACGTGGGCATGCACGCACTGTCCGTGCCGGAGGCTCCGGAGTTCCGACAGTGACTTCAGCACGAACGGGAAGGTGTAGTTGTTGAGCGGCACGGCGTCGCGGCGCATGCCGGAGTAGAGAAAGATGGCGTTGTGGTGGTGGTGGTGGGATTTGGAGTGGGACAGGGCGCGGAGGAGCTGGTTGCAGACGAACCTGTGCGGGCGGCGGAAGGCGGCGGTGTAGAGGAGGAAGGCGGAGTGCAGGGTGCCCAGGCGGCGGGCGGCGGCGATGAAGGCGGCGGCGGCGGCGGGGTCGGGGTGGAGGTTGTGGAGGATGAGCTGAGCTTGGATTTGGTGAAGATGGCGGGGGGATTTGCAGTGGGATTGGATGAGGTGGATGATTTTGGTTGCTGTTGGGTTTGCATTTCTGCCATTGTTCTTCATCTTCTTCTTGATGCCGATTTCACCAATTTTCGCTTGTTTGGAACGAGAAAGTAGATAAAATTATTCGTTTTCGGTGAAAATTGTTCTAAACAACTTTTCAATTTAGAAAAAAGTGATTTTATAACCTACCTATTTGACATAAGTGTCAATATAACCTTTTAATATTTGAAAATGTCAATATAACCTTATCTAGTTAGTGAAAGTGTCAATATAACCATCTCCGGCAATTTTTAGCCGAAATTTTATAAAATTACATGTTTGTCATTCTGAAAAAAAAAATACAAATAAATAGGAAATGCTTAGACTCGCCGCAGGATTAGGTAGGGTTATATTAGCACATTATGAAAATTGGTAGGGTTAAATCAGCACATTCCTAAAATTTATAGGGTTATATCAGCACAATAGTAATAAATGTAGGGTCATATCAGCACATACTATAAAATATAGGGGTTTTAATGATATTTTGTTTATTTTGTTGTGTTTAGTCCGGATTGATGATTGGATGACCCTTGGTGTTGTTAGTGATTGTTATTTTGTTGTGTTCTTCAACATAGGATTTTTAATAAGTTTTGAAATGAGGCTGTGATATGTGATAATGGTATTTAATATTAATGATGGTGTCATGATGTCAAATTTTATGTTGTATAAGATATTGTTATGATATTATAATGGTGTATATGATGATGCGGTCGCCCGTTAAGGTCAGTCGAGTACCACACACTTAACATTTATAATATGTGTTGATATAACCCTATAAGTTTTAAGAATGTGCTTATGTAACCCTACAAATATTAGAATCGTGCTGATATAACCCTAAAAACATTAAGAATGTGCTGATATAACCCAATAAGATTTTATAATGTGCTGATATAACCCTACCTGTTCCGACGGTGGCCTGGCGACGGTCCGGCGAACTATGAGGGTAAAATTATCCACCTAATTCCAGAGTTAGCCCAAAGGACATTTTGATTAATTTACATAGAGTCAACGCCGAAAAATTGAGGTCAATACCGGAAATGAGGTATGAGGGTTATATTGGCACTTTCATTAACTAGTTAGGGTTATATTTGCACTAAAAATTATTATAGAGTTATATTGACACTTACTCAGGTAGATAAAATTATATTGACACTTATCCCTTCAATTTAGGATGAAAACTAAAGTTTTTTGAAAAAAAATTGTGTGGGTGTAGTCTTCACTACCACAGGTGAAAATTGGAATGCCCCGCGTGAAATTGGCAAATTGCACCGCAAATTAGCATGTTTTTTAGGAAAAATGTTATACCGTTAATATATTTATTTACGGTAATATTTAAAATTATTTATTTCAATGAATTGAATAATATCATATATGATAATATTGTTATTCATAAATCTATTTAAATATGCGATCAAATTTTAATAAAAAATAATATCAAGAATGTAAGAGTACAACTTTAATTGGGACATAATAACTAATTCAAACAAGGTAATAGACTAACAAGAACATATCTTAATAAGTTGGATATGTTTTAGATATGTTTTGGAACATTGCAGGATGGAATGAAATACGTAACACCTAAAAGTAGATAGCTCGGCTATTTTCTCTAATTGGAACTAGAGAGGAGGATAGTTTTGGTACTTTCTTTTATGTAAATTTACATGCTAAGTGGGTCAATATTAAGTAATTAAGTCAAACTTTTTAGTGATGACAATGTCACCATTGAAAACTAGTGAGCATGAAAAATAATATGAGATTGAGTCAAATTTTTTAGTGATGACAGTGTCACCATTGAAAACTAATTAGCATGAAAACATAAACGAGAGTATAGTTGGTTGGGTAGTATTTGAAACGTCGTAGAAAAAGAGAAAACACTAAAGGACGGGAAAATTTAAAACTCATCACTTTAACATCAAAAGCTGTTGACTTTTTAAATAATTGGTGAATGGTTAGTTGATTTTATTAAAACTTGCTACATCCATAAAATGATCAAATTAAAATGATTTTGTAAAATGCTGAGGATGTTTTGTTAATATGATGGAAAAAAGGTGAATACTCCCTCTGTTCCATACTAAATTGCACACTTACTATTTGACAATTAATAGGATTAAATTTTAATCACATATTTGAATAGATATATAAATAATAATGTTATTGTATGTGATATTGTTGGATTTATCGTAGTAAGTAGTTTCTAAATCAACTTTTTATTTGTTGTTATTATACGAAGTTAACACATTGATGGTCAAACATGTCTTTTGGAAACCGTGAAAAAGATTATGTGAAGTTTAGTTTAGCACGGAGTGAGTATATACAAATATTGAAATACATACTAAGATAGGTCTAAGTCTGATTATCTAACAGTCCAAGTACATTTGAAATAGTTGAAGCACAATCAAAATATGTTTTTGGGGGTTAAATTTATGGCGTCAACCTATAGGGTTTAACATTTTTCTAACATAAGTTAATCTTGCCCAATTATCATCACATGAATCCAAAAACCTTAATAACCACCTCTTATTCATGATATGAATCAAACACTTCATTTATACCAATTCAAAACCATAATTAATTGAAAGTTTAATCTCATTAAAAAAACACATTAAAGATGAAAACTAAGTAGACAATCAATACAAGTGACACTATTTAACGTGTACTATAATTTAATCATTTATTTCGAAAATGACACATAGCCGTGAAACTTTTCCTTAAACAAGAATTTTTATTTGTACTAAAGAAGAGAATTTCTAAACTTATTACACATAATAATCTTTAGTTGGGCCGCAAAAACTGCAACCGGACAACATCTCCGATGACGTTCGCCGGCGGCAATCCTCCGCCGCCAGCGGCGGTGAAATCACAGCTTCAGAAGATCCGTTGAGCTCAACTCCCGAGCCCGCAGCTCCTCCTCCTTCTCCCGCTTCTAAACAGCGCCTGGCGTCTCTCGACGTCTTCCGCGGTCTCACCGTCGCTGTAAGTCCCCGCCGGTTACAAAATTTAGCTTCGATTACTCCGAAATAGTGTGTGATTGTGTGGTGTTGTTGTTGAAAGCAGCTTATGATTTTGGTTGATGATGCCGGCAAAGCATTTCCGGCGATAAACCACTCGCCGTGGTTCGGAGTAACCATAGCTGACTTCGTAATGCCGTTTTTCCTCTTTGTGGTTGGAGTTTCCGTGAGCCTCGTGTTCAAGGTAGTGAATCGATTTTTTTTTCGAAGAAAGGAAAATTAAATTTTGTGCAATTGGAATTATTCATCAACAAAAGCTTGCTGTGTCTAATGCAGAAAGTTCCTAGCAAACAAGAAGCTACAAAGAAGGTTGTGCTAAGAACAATTAGGCTTTTCATTTTAGGGTTGATTCTTCAAGGTCAGTTAGCTTCCTGCATTGGTCCTGCTAATAATGTTGCGGTTTTCAAGCATCAATCGTAATTGAAAAAATATGAAAGTTGATGTATGAAAGCTAATTTAGCAAGACGAGATGAGATTATATGAAATTCTGACATTATTAGTGAGAAAGTAATGACAGGGTAGTAGCAGTGTGTTTAAAATGTGTCCCTGTGGTTAGCTGCAATGTTGGTTCATACACATTCACTTTCCTCTTTGTTGTATGTCAATCAGCCGGGAACACATAAGAAATAGCCAATGAACAACAGTTTCAATCGCTGTAGTTTTGGCTTTTTAAAAGTTAAGGTAGGGGTTGATAGGAGCATGATATTCTGATTGTTTTGATGGACAGAGGATGATATGGTATTTGTAACAGATTTTTTTTTATTACACTTAAATATTTTGTAAACTGACGATATATTTGGTTTCAACCTACTTTACAAGTTTTATCTGCTCTAGTTCAATTACAGAGTATGTGTTTTGGCTTCCCAGGAAGTATGCATTACTGACTGTGCTAATTTTAATTGTGTTTTTTAGGCGGGTATTTTCATGGTCGTAACCATTTAGCTTATGGAGTTGATCTTGACAAAATGAGATTTATGGGCGTGCTGCAGGTACTTGATATGAGGTTTTCTCTTTCACTATGTGCTATTTAATTAATTGATCTTAGTAAACAAGTTTTGTTATGTTTAGCAAATACTATGAGTTCAAAGTTCAGATCTATGCTGATTGATTGCAGAGGATATCAATTGGCTACTTCTTGGCTTCGATGATGGATATTTGGCTAGTCAACAATGTTGTGGTAGATTCAGCAATGACTTTTGTGAGACGATACTATTTACAGTTGTAAGCATCCTGTGATACACTGTACTTATAGCTTAAGCGATACTGTTTGACCTCGTCCCAAAGCTACTAATTATACCATGAATATGCTTGATTTGTTGACTACAAATCCTTGTGTTCTCAATATTGCTATCATTCCTTTTCACACTGCATTTGCTGTATGTGCATATAAAGTTGAATTATTACCCTTTGCTGTGATATTCTCGTAACATTTGTAGTTGTATGGTAGTATATAGTATTTGCCTATAGAACAAGATTTTTTTATTACACGTTCTTTGTGATTGATTTATTTTGGTGTCTCTTATTAATGGTCTCTTTATATGGTAACAGGCTGCTTGCAATCTCTCTGTGTACTGTATATATGGTTCTGCTGTATGTTCTTTATGTTCCTAGTTGGAATTTTCAAGTTCTGAGCCTCAAGGTTGACTCACTGCTGTCACCATATGGTTCTGGCCTTCAGTCGGTGAGTATCAACAAATCACATATACAGCCATATGGAAATTCATTGAGCACTTGAAATGTCTTGTGCCATACTCCTTAGGCCCTGTTCTAACGAGCTGGTTTTCTACTGAACTAAAGTGAACTGAACTAAAATTAAAACAGTAAAAAATAGAAATAAATAGACCAAAACTAAGCTAAATAGATATTTTACTGAATTAAACTGAACTGAAGTACAGATAAGTTGGTGTGAACAGAGCCTTAGTGCCAATAATAACTATTTCTCTGCCTAGTTACAACTGTGATCTGGCTGGATCAGCTGCCTGCTTTAGATAATTTCATGTTAAGGAGAGGAGCATAGACATGCTTTTACATCTTAACCTATGTAATTTTAATGTATCGACTCAATACAAGGTTTATTGTGGAGTGAGGGGCAGTCTAGAACCTCCTTGCAATGCAGTTGGCTTGATTGATCGGCATATTCTTGGTCAACGGCATCTATACCAGCGACCTGTGTACAGAAGAACAAAGGTGATTCCCCGATGCCTTCTTTATTCACAGTGGTATAATCTTTTGAACCCTAAAGTCCAGCATTTGAAAGTGCTCTTTTGTGTGGTGCGTTTTCTATTACAAAGGAATGCAGCGTCAACTCACCTGATTATGGGCCTCTCCCTCCGGATGCTCCTGGATGGTGCCTTGCTCCGTTTGACCCTGAGGGCCTTCTAAGGTTAAAATAGAGCTTGATCTTCTTTTGCTGAGACCTAATATTTTGGACTAGAGTTTTAGCTCTTCAGAACAGTAGAGACAATGTTGTCGATAATTAGATTAAAAAATGTTCAGACTTCTAGTTTTCCTGGTTCAAAATATTTGACTGGCTGATATAACTTTAGCTTCTGCTATTGTGGACGTCTCTTTCTTGTTCAACCATACAAGTTTGTTATAAATTGACGGATATAATTTATTTTATAGCTCTTTGATGGCTGCCATTACATGTTTTGTGGGATTGCAGTACGGTCACATTCTTGTACACTTTAAGGTAAAGTGCATTTTCTCCCCCTCTTTCCGGCATAGTAGAGGAACTTAAATTGCTGGGTTTCAAAATTTTAGTTCTGGACATCTGTCTTATTTTCGTATTTGCTTCAGGGCCAGATGGAAAGAGTGATGTTATGGTTTTTAACTTCAATCCCTCTATTGATATCAGGATTTGTTTTGGAAGTAATAGGTACCTGTTTTAGAACAATCAGAGTATATTTAATTTACATGATTTGTTTCTATGTTAGTGCTGAAGCATCAAGAACACTGTTTTTCAGGCATTCCTTTTTCTAAACCTTTGTACACAGTGAGTTACATGTTCCTCACCACAGGAGCATCCGGCTTTCTCTTAACTGTTATCTTCTACATTGTGAGTTCATTTACGGATATTTCATTTATTTTATTTTGCTCTAAGCGATATCAGTGTTACTGGCTGTTCGATTAAGGAATTATTTTCGTGTTTCAAACAATGGGTGCTGTAGGTTGACATAATATGTATTACGAAGCCAACCATAGTATTTCAATGGATGGGAATGAATGCTCTCATCGTTTATGCTTTGGCTGCTTGTGACCTGTTTCCCGCAGCTTTACAAGGTTTCTACTGGCGCTCGCCTGAAAACAATCTGGTATGTGGGACATTCTCTTTCCTCTCTAATATAATCTAATGAGGATGTCAATAATTTCCTTTTAATATTGGTCCCTGGGATTCGAGTCTCATGAAGCTGTCATGAGGCTGTGTTCCTGTTAGCATCTACATTTTTGTCTAAAAATTATGTGTTCTCTGACATGTTAATTATCATATTTACCGAGTGCTTCATTTTTCCTTAAAAGCTTGCACACGAGCACTGACCTTTACATCAGATACATGATTTTCCGGTTCGTTAGCCAACCCAGGGAGCTCAAACAAAATGATGTACTTATAATCCTCAAATTCTGCAGGTTGACTTCACGGAGAGGTTCTTGCAATCACTGTTTCATTCCGAAAGGTGGGGAACCTTGGTATTTGTTTTGCTCGAGATACTGTTCTGGGGTGCTGTTGCTGGATTCCTGCATATGAAACGTGTATATGTAAAGCTCTAAAATGTCTAGGTGAAGTGCTCTGCCTTGTACATCTAACTCGTAAACTAACATCATACCCGTAGAGTATAATACCGCTTTTCATATCTGGTTCTGCCCTTAAGACACAATCGTAGTTGTCGTCGCTGCTGTCTAACCCTAAGATGCTGAAAAGGGTGACGATTTCAAGCATTAGCAAAAATGTAATACTGACCTTTGGATAAAGCATTTGCTTTGAATCTTGAACTAAAGGTGTTAAGATTAGGTGATAAGGAATTTTGTCCACTGAAAATGTTCTTTTTCTTCTCTTGCTTTTTCTTCTTCTTCTAGTCAGTACAATATTTAGATGATTATTACTTTAAAAAATGATTATGGGGGCTATTGATGTTGTGTAAAATGGAAGTGTATTTTGCCTTAGGTGCTCATAATAGTATCATCCCATGATATAGGCGTGAAGGCAAATGAGATTTCTTGGCAACTAAACAAAGTCTTTCGGCCATAGGAAATCAACTTTGCTTGAGAATTCCTCCAACTTAGCTTTTCAGTCCCATATTTACTTGGCAAGATGAAGGATCTTGCATAGCAGTCATACACAAAGGCCTCTCTTAGTAGAAAGAATCACATGGCATCTGAAGAAAGCACCACCACCACTGCCGCCACATCTGGTGGCAGGCCGGTGAGGCTGCCGCCAGCGGAGTACTCCCCGAGTAAGGAAGTGGCTTACCGGGCGGTGTTTGGCTCTTCTAGCGGCCCCAGTAGCAAGGCGGCGCGAAGAAGAAGAAGAAACATGGCGAGAAAGTCACAGGAGAATAGGCATTTGCCTGGTCCTTGTAGCAGGCTCAGCAAAGTTAGCTTGCCTGATGATTATAATCAGACAGATGAAGAAGAAGCTGATCAGTAAATCCGTGACACTATCTTTGTTCTTTATATAATTTCAGTCAGTAAATTTTGATTTGAGGTGATTTAGGTGTATTTGATGTTGCTCATCATGATACCTATTTTTATATAAGTTCAGTTCGGTACAATTCGATTTCGTTCTATTCTTTTCTAGGAATTTGTTTTTCTCATCATCTAGTCCAGTTTTGTATTCCAAGTTTACAAAATATGTTTGGTTCTATCACATGTGATGTTACTTAATTTCAATATATCGACGTGTTATTAAGATAGATCATTTAAAACTAGATTTGATTCTATTAAAATTGACATGTTTTGAACATAGAATTCTTCTAGTATCTAAAAAATTACGTATGGCTTGTCATGTTTTTTTCCCCCTCTTAATCTTACACCCAAAATTTATTAAATTGAATAGTTGTCAAGAGAAATTATATTTTTCTTGAAACGGGGTGATTAACTCAAAAGCAAAATCTTATTACCCTACCTTAATCATCCTATTAACCAAGACATCAAATAATCCAATAAGTAGGAGACCAAAGGACAAGTTCAAAACAAGATGGGACTCAACACACATTCAACCAATAAAAACATAGTAATTGAGTTGCCATAACAATAGAATGGTAAATTCCATTTCATTCCCTACACTAATACATGGAGGAGGCATATTTTTGCATCACAGATTCGTTAGGACTTCTATCCAACCAAACAACTCTATTAACTTTATTTGTTGCTAGTGACCAGTTCGACGGTTAGACTTTAACATTTGTAACCCCAATTGGTAAATTGTCATAAGCTTCCATCAACTTCTTCACTCCATTCCCAATATCATAACCCATAAGCCCCATCCTATCTCCAAACCATCCTCCCAATTGACTCCCCACAAGAAACCCCAACCATCCAGCATCCCCTTCTCCAACCAGCCCTCCAGCATATGCCCCCACAAACGCTCCAAAGCTCCTTGCCAGTCCCTCCACTAGGGTACCCCCTACATAGAGAACCTCAAACAAGTCCCATCCACTACTCATTAAGGGCACCATCAGGTGCTTTAGTTCCAAGTACGCGCGTCTAGCGCGCACATTTCCAACTTCGCGTGCCAGTTTAAGTCCCTCCTCGAGACCCTGTCCTCTTGACAGGTTCTCGGCGAAGGACTTCCGAGTTTCAGCTTCCCTTAAGGTTTGGACACGAACGGCTTGCATGTAGTAGAGGGAGACCTTAATCAGTTCCTTGGATACACATGCTATGGTCCCATACCTCATGTCGAAGCAGTTCAAGAAGGTGAATCTTTCCTTCAGCGTCGGCTCTCCATCTGATCCTGTAAACTCCCTGCTTTTTTCAGCTGCAAGGGTACAAATCATACGTTTTATGAAAACAAACAAATCATTGAAACATAAACATGTATGCCTAATGTTTACCTATGAAGCTCAAGATGACGAATGCTGATGCCGCGAGGAACTTAGTCTTCATTCTTGATTTTGTTTATGATCTTCTAATGTTGGGATCATGGTATTTATGCATATAATCATATGATTTGTGAAGAAGAGGAAAGGAATCTGATGTAATGTCCTAATGGAAGGCAATAGAATTGGATGAATGGACTTTTAGGGGCAAGCAAAGCACTGATGCAAAGAGAGAACAAAGGCAGAGACTTTTTACAGGATGGGCAAGTTTATTCGTGTGTTTCCTTCTTTCCTAATTTCCAAGACAAGAAATGTTTGTTACTTCTTCTTTCTTCCTTTCTTCACCCTAATCTTAGGAAGTACACAAAATCGATTACATTTAACAAGTTCAGTATCCTTACAGAAACCAAAGACGTGCATAATCAAGAAAGATTTCTTGTTCTAACAAGTTTACTACAACTTAAATAATCGATCTTGGAAGGATATTCCCTTCCGATATCGCATCAAATGTCTTAACATGAATAAACTGACTGAATACACACAAGATAACGCAAGCCTGGCATGGTTTCAATGCTCGTAGGAAGCACGTTATGGCTATGCTTGAAATCATGCCAGGCTATGCTTTGAACTGGAAGAAGGAGAAAGCCCTAAGACGGATCGTTTGCTTCACATATAGCACAAGAAGCATGAATCATGTAATCCAACCTTCGAAAACACACATATATGGACAAAAGTATATGGAACAAACAAAAGATTGAAAACCAAGAATCCAGTTGATTCACACCCATAAACAAATCCAAACCTTCTTATAATCACCATATCAAAACTAAACGATATAACAGTAACACATTCATTAGACAAATCCAAACCTTAATAGCATAGTAACAAAAATCCCAGGAACAATCTAGACAAAAAGATAACTTATATAGATTACATAATCACCATCCTATGATGGACCTTTAGTTCTCTATACTAAGATGTAGACCAGATGATGGACCTTTAGTGTTGGAACCAGTTTGCAGAAGCCATCACCGGCTGGACAGGGCAGGGGTGCTGCCATGGCTCGAGAAGGTTCTCGGGAATTTCAGGAATATCCAGCTGAACTCCATTGATGATGGAAACAGCTTCAAGCACGTTATTGAGAGAGCGGAGGCGGTCAGCAAGCTCTGTTGCCTGAGCCCTCAAGACGTTGTTCTCAGAAGCAACACCGACGTACATTTGTGAGGTGGAATTGATGTTCTCAAGAGCCAGCTTGTTCATCTTCTCTAGCTCGTCGGCTTGGCTTAAAAGCTCATCCACATGCTGCTGTTTCTTTGCTCGAGACCTCCTCGCTGATTCACGGTTGGACAGCATTCTCTTTCTCTTTTTCTCGTCAAACTGGGCATAGCGTGGGTCAAGATCCGACCCAGAGCTTGCAGGTTGCTGTTGCTGTTTCTGTTTTCGCATTGCAGATTCCATTGCCACGATCCTTCCTCGAGTATGGATTCGGTTTAATCTTAATGTTGGTTTGGTTTACTTGTAGTTGAAATAGGGCTTTAGTACAAAACTAGGGTTTGAGCTCAAAATACAGGGGATTGATTAAGAATGAAGGGCTGATTCATGAAAACACATAAAACCAGTAGAGGTATACTACTGAGAAGGAATGGAGAATGCGAATTCTCCGGATAAGGACAGAATAAGTCATGAAATTTTGTGAGAGAAAACCCCTAAAAACATGATCCCTGAATCGTTCTCGCTAGCACAATTATCTGAAGTCCAAAATTGGTGATTCCGTGAAAGCAAACAATCGATTATAACTGCAAGAATCAAAGAACAGAACCAAAATCAGCATCAGAAAAATAATCAAACTGCTCATACAATCATTCACAGAAGCGTGTTTAAAATCAATCCAATCAACCAGCAATTCATTCAATCAGCGATTTCCAATCAAAACAAAACCATCCAGCAATTCACTATAAGAATTCAATCGGAATACTACTTAAAATCCAAATCTAAAACCCTACCATGACAACTACAGGCTAAAGCAAAACTACAAAACAACAAAAGAGGAAAAGATAAACAAAGACAAAAGAAAAGGATAAGAACAAGGGGTTTACCTGATTGGAGAGAGCGAGAGAGCAAAGGAAAGAGAAGGGAAGATTTTTTCGTGGAGATGAGGGCGGTATTTATAGATGGATTTGCGGAATTTTCAAAGCGGATATTCCCAAATGGTAACGTGGTATTTACAGCTGGCACGCTTTCTGATGACAGCAAAGCGCTTCCATTGGCGCCCGTCGCTTTTTACCTCTTACCGCTTTCCACGACCACCTCGGAGGGGAAATTACTAGGAACCCGACCTACGTGTATGATCACGTTTTTCTTACTTTTTATTTTTTTCCAAACAAAGAGTCGGCTCATTCTCACTAATATAGGAATGAGCTGCAATTTGTTTGATTGAGCACGATCACAATTATTAGTATTGTCCTAGTCTGTCTGTTATTATAATTGATGAATCGATCAACTATCAAACACCATAACTAAAATGAAAAAAATCTGTCTATTACAAGTTGGGGTGAATTTCCACGTGGTTGGCTCACAGAGGGTGAGTGGGGTGAGCCCCCCACTTGATAGACCAAGCAGGCGTATTAGAGCTCCACAACAACATAGTGTATCGGAGCTTGTTTCACGCCAACCTGGCGTATAGAGACTTAAAGACCATCATTATTAGGGGGAGAACCCGAGTTGCGTCTGGTCAGTCGAACTCAATGCCCTGCTTTCCTTGGTGGCTAAATGGAATGTACTACGAAGATGTGCTCCACTTGTACTGTGATAGTCTCGACCTCCACCCGTTGAATAGATGCATCGGCTCAAGTCGGCGTCCCAACTTAAACAATCTCAGTAGCACATTAGACTTTATAAGCACGAAAATCTCTAGCCCGAACCAAATTGGATCTTCAAGATATGTCGGTTTATCCTGAGATGTCCAAACTAATCGTAGTCTACCAATCTATTTAATTTTAGAAGATATCGCCAAAAGTATGTTGTCAAAACTACTTTTGACTCGAACTTCTCCTAACCAACTCTATGAAGAGTATACCAGAAGCCAACATAATTTTACCGTTCAAAAAAATCACCGAAAAATCATAGTTGACACAGACTTCTAAATCTAATGCTCTAGACAAAAGACTAATTTTTAGTTCGCCTTCCTTATTGTACTAAACTGATGTTATTACCTAAAGGAAACTCTAAGAAACCGAAGCATACGCAAAAGGACCAAGACACTTGAACCCCCATGACCTTTGCCCTCACTAAAGTAGGGAAAAAATCCCGCCCATATGTTCAACCCAATTTGATAACTCAGTTTGGTTTGACCAAACCTATTTTCGCCCCATTTTTGGCAGATCTGACCCATGGTTAACTACTGACGTCTATGAAGTTTCCACCGGTTACCAATACAGAATAAACAGCAGGATTTTCCACCTTACTATCTTCGGGATTTGAGAAAACTTGCCGACCTTGTCGGTAGTAGTCCAACTCCGTGCACCAATCTCGCACCACCGATCGCCGTCATAATCCTTCTCTGCTTGGGCCTTTGTACCTTATTCGGACCACGTTGTGGTCCATCTTTGTGGGAGGAAGAGCAGCTGTGCTTTTCTATCCCGTCCAAACTCGACTTCGTCAGAGGTCTGCTCCTAATAACGACAATCGATGCGAGTGTGAATCTTTTTTGCAGCTCTACTTATTAGTCGAGATTCCGCTGAGCTGGCCCCTTGCTAGTCAGCTTTAGTTCTACAACAACTACAACATAGAGAACATGATTAATAAAACAAAAAAGTGGGGCGGCAACCATAAACGCCGTTGAACTCCTCAGATCGCAGTCACATCGCCATACTCGCCTTGTTGCCGGTGGCCTTGCCTGAAATGCCAGTGTCTGGGTCGCTCGGCAAGCCAGCCCTCGCCAGCTTACGTCGTCTGTCGTCGTCGGGATACTTCTTTTGCCGCCTGCCAGAGTTGCGGGTTTGGCCATGCTTACTCCTACCGTTCTTCTCGTCGCCCCCGGCATTTCGTCACAATTGAAGAAACTTGCGTCTTCCAAGTCTGGTTTCGACTAGGTGCCATACTGGAACTGCTCGGTCAGCTTGGTTTGTTCACCAGAAAGATCCATTGCACACATTATGTCCTCCGTCGGCTGGCTTCTGCGCCTAGTATGGATGCTCGTCGTTTGCCCGCCGGTAGGGATGGCAATCGGGCGGGACGAATACAGATTATGGTACCTCCATAACCCTGTCCACCTAAAATTTTTATACTCATACCCTCTCCATCACTCATGGCGGGTATAACATTAAAATTCACCCCCGCCCGATCGGGTATAACATAAAATCCACCCTGCCCCATTATCCACTTGGGTCCCCTTACCCACTTCAAACCCATTGTACTCATATCTCTTTTATCTCAAAAAATACCTAAAATATACTCTATTTTAATAATTTTAATATTAAAATTTAAATATATATTTACATGAAATATAGGTAAGCTATGTGCATTATGGGAAAATAATAATTTATTATATACTAAATTAGTGGGTATATAGCAGGTTTAGTGGGGCAGGGCGGATGTGAACTAATATCCATGCTCGATCCATTGCCCATAGTTGGTGATATTTGGTTTTATCTAATTAATTCAATTATCACTACTATGTTCCAACATAACCTATCTAACCAGGCATGCAATAAAGTAAAGCATAAAGACACAAAACTTGGTAACGCAATTCAGTGAAATCCACCAATATATGCGGTGCCTACCCAGGTCAGAATGAATCCACTAATAAAGTACATCATACAATTATACTTATATTATCTAACTAACGTGAATCATGCAAGCTCTCCTTGCTACCGATCCGCCTTGACCTCGAAACTCGTCAACGCTGGAACTTCTCCTCTAGAGAAATTAAAGTGTACGATTATGAACTTGAATAACATGTTACGTATGTTGAAGCATAGAATTATGCCTCTTGCAATACTCTTGAAATATATAAAATATGTATGCAGATTTTTTTCTACTAAGTCTGTGGGATTAATGCAGCCGTGATGTACTCTTTATATAGTTCATGAGTATATCGGAACTCTCCATGATTATCTCTATAATATTCTTATTCTTTATCTACTTCTGGAGCATATCCAAATCCCATAAATGAAAGAGATTTTCCTTATCTCAATATATCATATATATTCCATAAATCCAATTCCTTATTTGTAGGAATTTTTCATAAACCTAATATGTTTCTACCACCGCTTAATATATTGCAAAATATTCATACTTCCATAATTCAATCACATCGCAGTATTCTGTTTACCGCAAAACCTTTTAGGCTTCACATTTTCGTATGTTCCAACATGGAAAGTCATTGCACACATAAAGTTTATTCCATCTCCAGTTCTGATACGCATGAAGTCATATGCAAATATAATTCCTTCTCCACGTAAATATTCTGATTGCAATCAAATCCCCTGGAGATTGGAATTATCAAATATAATCCTTTAAAGAAGTGAATTAATATATCACGTCCAAATCCTTTCCACAAAGGATATTTATGAAATCAATTTTCATAAATCCAATATAATCACATAGGAATGATATATTCTGAATTTAAACTCCATGGACAAAAATACTTATTCTCATATTACAACTCCAAATTCCTTATATCACCGAAATTCCATATCTGCATAACTTTCGCAAATTGCCAACTAGATAAATCTAGACTTTACAGTCCCCCCCTTTGGCATTTTGTGGACCAATTAAAATTTCATCATAAGAGCTTATGCAAATACAAACATCAATCTTTGAAAACCACTCTGGATGTTGGAAAATAACATCTCCCCCTTAATTACATAAGTCCCTCAACATCCAGGAATAATAAGCATGTTGGAACATCAACCCAGCGAAGCCAATAAAGTCATCCAAGAAATCCAAAATATCTTCCCCTTGGGACCATAAACATGCCAAATGCAATAGACACAAAAAATCAAAATATTCAATAAATGCAGCTCCCCTTAAAGCAAATATATAGCCTATATATTGGAACATGGTCATAGCAGAGCCTTCAAACCTCTTCAGGAGCAGATATCCGTGCCTTATCTAATCTGGATGGTTAGAACTCTCAACTTTGCATTAATAACCACAAACTTGACATTTTTCTCATTAACATCGGAAGTTGTAGCCTCAGAATTCTAGCATGCATATGTATTTGATCAAATGTCCTCTTGTTTGGTCATTTCCCAAGTAAGGGATGTAGTATTTCAAGAGTGAATCCAACTATTTACATCAATCAGAAATACCTTATATTTAAGCTAGATGTAGTAGTGTTCCCTTCAATGGCTACAGAGACTGAAATTCTCCATCAATTTCCAACAGAATGTAATCGTCTGTCATTGCAAAGTCCTCAGGACAAACAATTTCTATCCTTGAGGATATGTAGTATAAGTCACGGATAGACCAGTCTTCCAGAAAATCTCAATGTCTTGCCTATGATGTAAACTCTGTTGTACCACTCAAAATCTGGATCAATGTTGCCTGCCATAAAAATATTCTACAATCTCTCGGTTGTACTCCTTGTAACTTGATGCAGCAGTCTTGGGACCCAAATAGTCCAAGTAGGCTGTAAATCACACTTCTCATATACACTCAGATTAGTTGTCTTCTTAGCTAATATCACATCTCTTATGACAGTTTGATCAACAATGCTTTCAATAATCTGCTCAACTCGTGTAGGAACATCAGCCAGTAATGTTGGAACATAACAACTCTCAGCTTCACCCGCTTTCTCTTTGTTGGAACATAAGATCCTTTCATTGCTTCAAAATCAACACCTCAAGTCTGTATCGATGTTGCAACGTCACCTGCTCAACTTCCTTCACTTCATCAGTACTTTCTTCTCCTATCTCCATGTCTGGTGTTGGAACATAGGCTTGTTCACCACCCACATCATAGTTTTCTCCAGCCACATTTACTGATATTTGAACATCAGAATCTTTAGTCACACCAGACTTATTTATTTCCATGTCCACATCTTCTCTACATGTCTCCATACTCTGTGTTAAAACATGACCAGCATCACTGCCTTCCAACTCCTCATCATCCTAAAATAGAATACCATGAAGAGTCATCCCTTTGATCTATGCATCTCATCAACCACCATAATGCCTTCAACACCTACTTCAAACATGTCCAACTACGCCTCCATTTTTTTCTTTTTCTCATTTTCATTTTTTTTGTATTTTTCTAATGTATGCACAAAAAATAAAATCACATAAAGCTTGAGAAAATAATAAATACCTCAAATTCGACAAACACCTAAATGTTGTATGAGGAGCTCAAAAGTTGCAGAGTCCAACCAGTTCAATGAAGGTTTAAAAGTTTCCGATGTTGGAACATAGTTAACTACCACTTCTTTCCTCAACCAGTTCTCGAATAAAATGAATGCTTATATCAATGAGTTTTGTCCGATAATGTTGTACTGGATTCTTTGAGATGTCAATAGCATTTTTTTGTCACATAAAACTGTTAGAAGCCCTTATTTAATTCCATAATCACTCAACATTTGCTTCATCAATAATAATTGTGCACAACAACTTCCACTGGAAAAGAAACATCCACCTGTGATGCTTTTACGGCCATCTGCATTACCACCCCAATCAAAATCCCTATAACCAACCAGATGAGAGTCCTGATCCTTAGAATACCATATTCCATACTTAGAGGTCCCACTAACAAATCGAATCATTCTTTTAACTGCACTCAAGTGAGCTTCCTTATAATCAGCTTGAAATCTTGCAAATAATCCTACCATATTCATCTCAAATTTGGTCTAAATCAAAGCCACACTATCTTGTACCAAGGATGGTGAAGTAGACCCAAATATCATATCATCAACATAGATTTGAGCAATCAGTGTATTTGATGATTCTCGAAAAGCAAGCAAGGTGTAATTTTCTCCCCCTCGATGATAACCTTTCCGAATAGGAAAGGTAGTGAGTCGCCTATACCATGCCCTTGGTGTTTGTTTTGATCTATACAAAACCTTCCTGAGTCGATGATATACTTCCTCACTAACCACACCATATAGGGGAGCACTCTTGACAACTTTTGGTACATCGTAAAATTCACAGTGCAAACCATAACAAGGAGAATATGAATAGATTCTAACCTGGCAACTGATACGAATGTCTCAGCAAAATTAACTCCTTCATCCTGAGTGTAGTCCTGATCAACTAACCTTACTTTATTATCACTGAGTTCGAATTGCCATAGTTCTTCTTGCATTGCCGCAATCCAATACTCATCAAGCAGATGCTCTTTGCAATTCTTGGGCTCAATGAGGAGAGAAAACACTGTAGACCAGCAAGTTCCCTATAATTAATATGAGGGATCGATCGAGTCCTTCTTCTGCTTGATTCAGCCTGCACTGATGTTGGAATATGAGAGAGTTCTGGAGAGGACGATATTCCAACATAGCTGAAGTTATAAGAGTCATCAACGTCATATGATGTTCCAAGATCATTGCGTCCCTGATATGAGAAACCGATGTTGGAACATGGTCAGCCGTATGATCTACTTCATCATATTTGACACTCAAGTAGTTCATTTCCTGTTCCAATAAGTAACATTTGTCTGATGACCGAATACCAGTAAGCACTTTGTTGTTTCCATGTTTCACTATGCACTTCTCCTTATGGAATTTAACAGTCATATTGTCATTACATAGCTGGCTGATACTTGGGAGATTAGCCTTTAGATCTTCAACCAACAGAACACTAGTTAATACGGGGAATCCTTTAATATGCAGTTCACCTTTTCCAACCACTCGACTATTCTTTCCATTGCCAAACGAAACAAAACCACCATCATCTGGTTTGATGTTTTTCAGAAATTCATGAGTTCCAGTCATGTAGCAAGAGCAACCACTATCAAAGTACCACGGGTCTCTAGAATGTGCAATAAGAGGAGTATGAGAAACAAGGCAAGTACTAGTGCGTTTAACGACCCATACCTTTTTGACCATCCTTGATCGCTGGACACCATCTATGTTGGAACATGCAGACAGTTGACGTCCAGTCATGATATCCCTGAGCAATTTCATGTATTGTTCTTCAGTATGACCTTGATACATGCAGTAGCTACATATGAGAGGTTTGCGTTGACGAGTCTTGATCACCTTTCTCTTTATTTCTCAAATCTCCGTCTTGAATTCAACTTTGCTACCCGGTAACTGTCATACCCAATTTTGTGTCGATTTACAAAGTTCTTTCCCATGGTCAGAATGTCATCAAGTTTTGACTTACCTGTGTTCAACTTGGTAATTGTTGCTTCGGCCATCTCAGCTCTCTTAGTTATCGAGCTAGACTCGAATTTAATCCTTCAATGTCTCTTTTGAGTTCAACAACTAGAACTAACAATTCCTTCTCCTTCTCAGCCAGTTTATTTTTATCTCCTTTCAACGACTTGTTTATATCAGCAACTTTCAGCCACATGTTATACGATTTTTCATATGCAATGTCTCTTCATCACTCACAACTTGGCCTTTGTCATCACTGGAAGTATCATCGGAACCTGTGTTGGAACATACATCCTCGTTTTTCCTTGACATGCTAGAACATATATCCTTGTTTTTCTTTGACATATTGGAACATATATCATCATTTTTCTTTGACTTGTTGGAACATACATCATCATCTGATCCACCGTGAACTTTTGCTCCAAATTCCATATGATTGCTTGTAAGTTCCTCATCATCCTTTTCATCTTCTTTATCTTCACTTCATGAGGTGATGTATGATTTTCCTTGCTTCTTTCGGGTATTAGCACATTCAGCCTGAATGTGGCCGTATCCTTCACATTCTCTACATTGAATTCTTCCAGACTCCTTTGCTTCACCACCTTTATTTCTAGCGAACTGATGATTTTCTTGTTCCAACCGCATTCCAAGAATATTACCAAGGTCTTGTGCTTGAGGTCTATTTTCACCAAATATTTCTTGTGATTTCTTGTTTACCACCTTCTTCATCATTCTTGAGAAATTCGTAGTGACAAGAGCAAGTTTTTCAATGCCATCATTACTATCAAATTCATGGATGACCCTGGATGACGAGGTTTTGAAGGCTAACTACTTCTGGACTTTCTTTGCAGGCTGTTGCATTGTCATCTCATAGGTCTGTAGTGATCTCATTAGTTCATCTAAGGTCATGGTGGCTACATCTCTTGCTTTTTCTATTGCTCATACTTTCATAGCAAATCAGAGATCTTAAGGTATTTTTCACCAATTTTGCTTCCTTGTAAACTTTCTCAAGTTGATACACCATATTGGAGATGTCTTTGAGTTTCCCATTAAATATATCAATAGTATCATCCTCTTCCATCCTCAGTTCCTTGAACTTTGTAGCCAACATCTGTAGTTTGGATTCACGTACATGACTTGTTCCTTCATGAACGGTCTCTAAGATATCCCAAACCTTCTTTGCCTGATGGCATGTTGAGATGAGTTTAAACTGATTTTTATCCACCACTGTGAAGATATCATTTAACGCCTTTGAATTTGCCAATGAAGCCATCAGTTCACCTGGAGTCCATTTAGATTTGTCTTTGAGTTTCCGTTTCTTCGTACTTGATTCTCCTTCTTTCTTCTTTGAACTAGTTTCAGCATCTTCAATAGGAGGACTCCATTCAGTTTCAACAAAGCGTTATGCCAATTCATCCAATGAATTTATGAACACCCGCATGCGAGCCTTCCAGTAGTTGTAATTTGTTCCTTCCAGCAGTGGTGGCCGAGACACATAAGCTCCTTCAATGGTCGCCATTAGTAAAACTGGTTCACACTTTCCTTGACACGACCAAGGCACATATAAATAACCTCGCTCTAATACCAATTGATATTTGGTTTTACCTAATTAATTCAATTATCACTATTGTGTTCCAACACAATCTATGTAACCAAGTATGCAATATAATAAAACATAAAAACACAATAATTAGTTATGCAGTTCGGTGAAATCCACCTACATCTGTGGGCCTGAGCATGTTCAGAATGAATTCACTAATCAGAAATATACAGTACAAAGTACACCATACAATTACACTTATCTTATGTAACTATAACGTGAATCCTACAAGCTCCCATTGCTACTGACCCCCCTGATTAGACTCCCCCTGACCTCGAAACTCGTCGACGCTGGATTTCCTCCTCTTGAGGAATTGATGTATACGATTATGAACTTGAACAACATGTTACATATGTTGAAACATATAATTATGGCTTTAGCAATACTCTCGAAAGATATAAAATTTGTATGCGGATTTTTTCTATTAAGTCTGTGAGATTAATGCAACTATGATGTCCTCTTGATATAGTCTATGAGCAGATCGAGACTCTCCATAATTATCTCTATAATATTCCTATTTCTTATCTGCTTCTGAAGCATGTCCAAATCTCATAAATAAAGAGATTTTCCTCATATCAATATATCCCATATATTCCATAAATCCAATTTCTTATTTGTAGGGATTTTTCCATAAACCTAATATTCTTCTACCACCGCCTAATACATTGAAGAATATTCATACTTCCATAATTCAATCACATCGCAATATTTTGTTTACTGTAAAACTTTTTAGGCTTCCGCTTTCCGTATGTTCCAACAAGGAAAGTCATTGCACGCATGAAGTTTATTCCATCTCCAGTTATAATACGCATGAAGTCATGTGCAAATATAATTCCTTCTCCATATAAATATTCTGATTACAATATAATCCCTTGGAGATTGGAATTATCAAATCTAATCCCTTAAAGAAAGGAATTAACATATTCCGTCCAAATCCTTTCCACAAAGGATATTTATCAAATGAATTTCAATTTTCATAAATCCAATCTAATCCCACATGGATTGATATATTCTGAATTTAAACTCCATGGACGAAAATATTTGTTCTCACATTACAACTCCGTATTCCTATCACTGAAATTATCTTCTTTGCTGTTTCAACCCAATAATTTCATATTTGCACTACTTTCACAAATTGCATAACAATTTCATGTTTGAATTAATCTAGACTTTACATCGGGTACCAAATTTCATACCCATACCCGTCCCTCCCCCATCAAAACTACGTCCATATCCGCCCTATTGAAATGGATGTGGGGTAGAGCTCCACCAAAACCCGCTCCAGTGTCATTCCTATTTGCCGAAGAGCTTCAATGCTAGCAGCGGCGAGGTGGGTAGTTCGCCGCCACACCCCCTCGTACATACTCAAGAGTACGAAAAGGAAAGAAAACGAAAGGGGAGGGTGGGGGAAGCTATTGGCCCGTCAGTTAATATACTGATTATACTCTCATTTACTTTTATGTGAAATTCAATAAATTTCCAGGTCTACTCATTAAGTAGACACCAACATTTTTCTGTTAAATTATAATAGATGACATTTGGCACGTGAAAATAAATATAAGTGAATGAATATGAATGAATAAGAATAAGAAAATAATACAAATAAATCAAGGTGTACTAAAGTTAATCCCAAGCAGGGGCGAAGCCAGGATTTCAAAATCGGGGTGCACTTTCAAATATTAAAAAAAAAATTACAATCAAAATAAATAATTAGATCTTAATCAAGTTATTTTACAATCAAAATCATAATACTCAATGTCTAAAAAGTTCAATACAACACACTAAATAGTCACTCGTCGAGGTTTCATACTTTGAAACCGACTTACAATCGTACTTGGACTAACATCCAAGGCCAAATCTTTCTCCAAATAAGTAACCAAACTATCATTCAACAATTGTTCTCCCATGCTATTACGCAGTTTATTCTTGATGAAAGTCATTCCTGAAAAAACTCTTTCCACACTTGCTGTTGCCACTGGTAGAATCAGAACCAACTTTAAAAGCAAATATACTCTAGAATGAGTCTCATGCTTTCTTGTCTCAACAAGTTTGACAGAAAGCTCATTTAGAGTCTTCAATGCCCAAAATCTTTCATCATGTCGCATATCATCAACGAAAGTATCAAGTGAATGTTTTAAAACCATCAAATCAACACTTGAAAACTCATTAGGATAAAACCCAGCAAGTTGGACAAGTTTCGATGTATCAAATGATGAGAACCGATTAGTAGGATTAAAACATGACATACAGATAAGTAAATCCTTACTTTGCTTGGTAAATCGGTCTTCAAGTTCTGATAATTGTCGATCAAGCACACTGTTAAAAACATCGACTTGAAAATGATGAAGATTTGTAATTCTTGGCCCTTTACCACGAAACATCCTTCTCCCCGGAATGACATACATATCCTCCATGTTTAGCATCTCAATGCCATGCTTAGCCACAAATAAAGTGACTTGGTCGAAGTGATCATTCCATCCATCATCTCTCATTCTTTGCAAACTTCTCTTAGTTACATCAACCAAACTCATTGCATTCACAATATCTTGATCCCTCTTTTGCAAGGCCAAATTCAACTCATTTGTAATCCCAAAGATAGATCTCATCAAGTGTGCCACAAAAACAAAATCAAATGTCATCAACATGTGAGTGATTCCACATGCTTTATGCTTCTCACTTTTTTCCTTAGCTTCATCTGCTATAGCATCAAGAGACTCGAGAAGTGGGCGAAACAAATCAAGAACATTCAAAATAATTTTATAGTGAGAACCCCAACGAGTATCACCAGCCCTAGCCAAGCTCTTCTCCTGATTTAAACCGCTACCTGATTCAATGTCACCAATAGATAAAGCATCAACAACTCTCTCTTTCTGCTTCTCCCGAAGAAATGCTTTTCTCTTTGGTGAACCACCCACAAAACTAATCAAAAGGGGAAGCACCTCACAAAATAACCAACTAGCATCATCATTATCTTTAGCAACGCTGACAAGTGTTAATTGAAGCTGATGAGCAAAACAATGAACATAATATGCAGACGGGGACTCATTTCTAATCAATCTTTGAAGACCATTCAATGACCCTTGCATATTACTAGCTCCATCATAACCTTGACCTCGAACTTTAGAAAGAGGTAAAGAATGATCCATAAGCAAAGATTTAATTGCTTCCATTAGGGTCAAAGAAGTAGTATTCACAACATGTATAACACCAAGAAAACGTTCTGTAACTTCACCATCTTTACTAATGTATCTCAAACAAAGAGCCATTTGTTCTTTATCAACTATATCAGCAGACTCATCAGCAAGAATGGCAAAGAAATCATCTCCAATTTCATCAATAATCAATTGAGTAGTCTCTATAGCATGTGCTTGTAAGATATCCTTTTGAATATCAGAAGATGTCAATTGACAATTACCAGGAGCATTTTCTAGGACTACTGAGGCAACTTCAGGTCTACCCTTTGAATGAAATTTTAGAAGTTGTATGAAATTACCTCTATTCAATGAATCTAAACTTTCATCATGTCCACGAGCGGGCAACCCTTGAACAGAAAGCCATTTCATGCATTCAATGGAAGCTTCCAACCTCATTCTGTACTGCCTTTTAGTTTCATCGGAATGATTAGCCAAAGTAGAAGGGAGAGAACCTTTTTGATTTTTAAAAGCTTCAAGTTCTGTCATAGCAACATTGTGATGACTGTTAAGTGCACCAACATGTCTCTCAAGAGAATCCGGTTTGCCCCAACTCCTGAAACCACCACTAACAAAAACATCAGATCCATCGTCATCATTCTTGAACAAATAACAAGCAAAGCAAAAAGCAGCATCTTTTTCAACACTATACTCAAGCCAAGCTTTGTGAGTTACAAACCATCTCGGGTTGAATCTGCGGTTTTTCTTTCCACTTTGTGTAAGAGGAAATTTATGACCTACAGGTTGACAAAGAGGTCTATTCACATAAGCCCTCCTAACTAGTTTTTTATCATCGGGATGGAATGTACTCATCAATTTTCTCTTTCCCGGATCTTGAGGGAGATTCAACAAATCAATATCAGTTACTCTTCCCTCCTCTCTCAACCTTGATGTACCCTCCCCTTCTTGATTTTGAGGAATGTCCGAAACCCTTGTTTCTTCGGGTGGAGAATCATTCAATTGAGGAGAAGAATGCAATACTTCTTGAGATGATGGAGTTTGTTGAAGATTTGGGCTAGAACTACCTTCGCCCCCTTCTTTAGGAACTTTTGAGAAAAAACTTAAAATACCACCACTTTGTTTCCTTTTCATCCTGGATAAAATAATTAAGTTAAGCAAAATAACAATTTAAAACCCAAAATTAAAAGATTCAAAACTCCAACAAGATTAAACTCAATGGAAACACAAGCACATAAACCCCAAAATTTTGTTCTAGTGAGATGTGTTCATCTTCAATACAAAACTACAAATCCATCGGAGTCCGATTCTCACAATTCTAGGAACAAAATATACCCCATGTTCCTTAATTAAATGTCCTTCATATTGAGAAGTGAGAACCATTGAATCAAATATTATATTTACCACAACACACATACACACAAAAATGTCAAAAATACAATCAAAATCTTACAATTAATTGATCAAGACGTTGGGAACTTTCAATTAGATACCTTTCAAATTGGAAATCATTGAATCAAATACCACAATAACCACACATAAAATTTTCAAAAATACAAACAAACCTCACAATAAAAAACGTTGGGAACTTGCAATTTGGGAAAGTAGGGAAAAAATAGAGAAAGGAACCTTGATAGGCTTGATTAATAACGCCGAGCAGAAGAGGGATGAGCCGATGAGCAGCCGAGGCCGAGCAGGGAGCGGTGGCGGCTGACCGAACAGAAAAGGGAGGAGATGGGCATGGGCGGCCGAGCAGGGAGCCGGAGATGCCGAGCAGAATAGCAGGGAGATGGGCCGTGGGCGGCCGAGCAGATTGAGCAGCCGAGGCAGAAGATGGAGGTCTGGCCCTGGCCGTCCGTCTGGGAGGAGAATCAGGAAATGGGTGCGCTGAATAAATTTCTCAGAGTCAGGGGTGCACAATTAAAATTAAATCATTTTTGCCCCATTAAAAAAAATTTTAAAAAAAATAAAATTCTGGGGTGCACGTGCACCCCAGGCAGGGGCGAAGCCAGGATTTCAAAATCGGGGTGCACTTTCAAATATTAAAAAAAAATTACAATCAAAATAAATAATTAGATCTTAATCAAGTTATTTTACAATCAAAATCATAATACTCAATGTCTAAAAAGTTCAATACAACACACTAAATAGTCACTCGTCGAGGTTTCATACTTTGAAACCGACTTACAATCGTACTTGGACTAACATCCAAGGCCAAATCTTTCTCCAAATAAGTAACCAAACTATCATTCAACAATTGTTCTCCCATGCTATTACGCAGTTTATTCTTGATGAAAGTCATTCCTGAAAAAACTCTTTCCACACTTGCTGTTGCCACTGGTAGAATCAGAACCAACTTTAAAAGCAAATATACTCTAGAATGAGTCTCATGCTTTCTTGTCTCAACAAGTTTGACAGAAAGCTCATTTAGAGTCTTCAATGCCCAAAATCTTTCATCATGTCGCATATCATCAACGAAAGTATCAAGTGAATGTTTTAAAACCATCAAATCAACACTTGAAAACTCATTAGGATAAAACCCAGCAAGTTGGACAAGTTTCGATGTATCAAATGATGAGAACCGATTAGTAGGATTAAAACATGACATACAGATAAGTAAATCCTTACTTTGCTTGGTAAATCGGTCTTCAAGTTCTGATAATTGTCGATCAAGCACACTGTTAAAAACATCGACTTGAAAATGATGAAGATTTGTAATTCTTGGCCCTTTACCACGAAACATCCTTCTCCCCGGAATGACATACATATCCTCCATGTTTAGCATCTCAATGCCATGCTTAGCCACAAATAAAGTGACTTGGTCGAAGTGATCATTCCATCCATCATCTCTCATTCTTTGCAAACTTCTCTTAGTTACATCAACCAAACTCATTGCATTCACAATATCTTGATCCCTCTTTTGCAAGGCCAAATTCAACTCATTTGTAATCCCAAAGATAGATCTCATCAAGTGTGCCACAAAAACAAAATCAAATGTCATCAACATGTGAGTGATTCCACATGCTTTATGCTTCTCACTTTTTTCCTTAGCTTCATCTGCTATAGCATCAAGAGACTCGAGAAGTGGGCGAAACAAATCAAGAACATTCAAAATAATTTTATAGTGAGAACCCCAACGAGTATCACCAGCCCTAGCCAAGCTCTTCTCCTGATTTAAACCGCTACCTGATTCAATGTCACCAATAGATAAAGCATCAACAACTCTCTCTTTCTGCTTCTCCCGAAGAAATGCTTTTCTCTTTGGTGAACCACCCACAAAACTAATCAAAAGGGGAAGCACCTCACAAAATAACCAACTAGCATCATCATTATCTTTAGCAACGCTGACAAGTGTTAATTGAAGCTGATGAGCAAAACAATGAACATAATATGCAGACGGGGACTCATTTCTAATCAATCTTTGAAGACCATTCAATGACCCTTGCATATTACTAGCTCCATCATAACCTTGACCTCGAACTTTAGAAAGAGGTAAAGAATGATCCATAAGCAAAGATTTAATTGCTTCCATTAGGGTCAAAGAAGTAGTATTCACAACATGTATAACACCAAGAAAACGTTCTGTAACTTCACCATCTTTACTAATGTATCTCAAACAAAGAGCCATTTGTTCTTTATCAACTATATCAGCAGACTCATCAGCAAGAATGGCAAAGAAATCATCTCCAATTTCATCAATAATCAATTGAGTAGTCTCTATAGCATGTGCTTGTAAGATATCCTTTTGAATATCAGAAGATGTCAATTGACAATTACCAGGAGCATTTTCTAGGACTACTGAGGCAACTTCAGGTCTACCCTTTGAATGAAATTTTAGAAGTTGTATGAAATTACCTCTATTCAATGAATCTAAACTTTCATCATGTCCACGAGCGGGCAACCCTTGAACAGAAAGCCATTTCATGCATTCAATGGAAGCTTCCAACCTCATTCTGTACTGCCTTTTAGTTTCATCGGAATGATTAGCCAAAGTAGAAGGGAGAGAACCTTTTTGATTTTTAAAAGCTTCAAGTTCTGTCATAGCAACATTGTGATGACTGTTAAGTGCACCAACATGTCTCTCAAGAGAATCCGGTTTGCCCCAACTCCTGAAACCACCACTAACAAAAACATCAGATCCATCGTCATCATTCTTGAACAAATAACAAGCAAAGCAAAAAGCAGCATCTTTTTCAACACTATACTCAAGCCAAGCTTTGTGAGTTACAAACCATCTCGGGTTGAATCTGCGGTTTTTCTTTCCACTTTGTGTAAGAGGAAATTTATGACCTACAGGTTGACAAAGAGGTCTATTCACATAAGCCCTCCTAACTAGTTTTTTATCATCGGGATGGAATGTACTCATCAATTTTCTCTTTCCCGGATCTTGAGGGAGATTCAACAAATCAATATCAGTTACTCTTCCCTCCTCTCTCAACCTTGATGTACCCTCCCCTTCTTGATTTTGAGGAATGTCCGAAACCCTTGTTTCTTCGGGTGGAGAATCATTCAATTGAGGAGAAGAATGCAATACTTCTTGAGATGATGGAGTTTGTTGAAGATTTGGGCTAGAACTACCTTCGCCCCCTTCTTTAGGAACTTTTGAGAAAAAACTTAAAATACCACCACTTTGTTTCCTTTTCATCCTGGATAAAATAATTAAGTTAAGCAAAATAACAATTTAAAACCCAAAATTAAAAGATTCAAAACTCCAACAAGATTAAACTCAATGGAAACACAAGCACATAAACCCCAAAATTTTGTTCTAGTGAGATGTGTTCATCTTCAATACAAAACTACAAATCCATCGGAGTCCGATTCTCACAATTCTAGGAACAAAATATACCCCATGTTCCTTAATTAAATGTCCTTCATATTGAGAAGTGAGAACCATTGAATCAAATATTATATTTACCACAACACACATACACACAAAAATGTCAAAAATACAATCAAAATCTTACAATTAATTGATCAAGACGTTGGGAACTTTCAATTAGATACCTTTCAAATTGGAAATCATTGAATCAAATACCACAATAACCACACATAAAATTTTCAAAAATACAAACAAACCTCACAATCAAAAACGTTGGGAACTTGCAATTTGGGAAAGTAGGGAAAAAATAGAGAAAGGAACCTTGATAGGCTTGATTAATAACGCCGAGCAGAAGAGGGATGAGCCGATGAGCAGCCGAGGCCGAGCAGGGAGCAGTGGCGGCTGACCGAACAGAAAAGGGAGGAGATGGGCATGGGCGGCCGAGCAGGGAGCCGGAGATGCCGAGCAGAATAGCAGGGAGATGGGCCGTGGGCGGCCGAGCAGATTGAGCAGCCGAGGCAGAAGATGGAGGTCTGGCCCTGGCCGTCCGTCTGGGAGGAGAATCAGGAAATGGGTGCGCTGAATAAATTTCTCAGAGTCAGGGGTGCACAATTAAAATTAAATCATTTTTGCCCCATTAAAAAAAATTTAAAAAAAAATAAAATTCTGGGGTGCACGTGCACCCCAGGTTCCAGTGTGGCTTCGCCACTGATCCCAAGCACAATATAATAGATATTGTTTGATTTTTGTCTGTCAATTGAGGGTATTTGAGTCATTTTGACTACCATAAGCCTAAAAGATTGTCTAAAAATAACATACATACCAATATTATAATATGATACTAGTTTTAATTTTGTACTATGTATAATCATTCATAACTTATAAACATGCAAATATCATAACATGTTACTGATTTTAACTAGTTACTATGTATAATCAATCATAACTTGTTAAAATATATAATTTATAAAGATATGTTTAAAATCACAAATATCTCATTATAGTATATATATATGTATATATATATATTTTGAAGAAAATCAAAAGAAACACATAATCTGAAATAACAAAATCTTCAGATTTTTTATACAATAATATAATACTTTAGATAGAAATATATATACATATTTATTTATGTATTTATATACGATAAACTCTTATTTTAGACTGACGAATTGTTAAATGGGGATATTTTTATAATCAGTGAGACTAATAAGGTCATTTGGTATTTATTTTTATTCATTGCAATGAGATATATACATGTAATTATGATAACGTTTTAAAAACATGAATCGTCAACGTATAAATAATTACTTTTTAAATAATTTGAATGAAATATTATAAATTAATCAATTTTTATTATATTAAATATTTAACGTTTTTCAACTAAATTAATTATTTCATTTCATAACTCATACAATTATCCTTAAATAACTAAATTTTAAAATTTAAATAAAACTTAATTTCAATATATTAATTAATGATACTGCGCAACGCGCAATAATATTCCACTAGTTTAAAGAAAAATATATCAAAAAGAAAAGGAAAAATGCATGTTAAATAATTAAAAAAATGAATTTTTAATAAATAGATAAATAAATAAAAAATTATTTTAAATGGACTAATCACCAAATGAAAGTATCATATAATTGATATAATTAATGGTTGATTTAACGTTCTTATTTCTATGTGTTATAATAAAATTCTTGTAACTCTGGATTTAAAAAATAATGCATTGAACTGAGATTTTCTTAAATGAATGAGGACAATAATTACTAAAGGTCCCATTCTTGTGCACTTTTCATTTTTTGTTAATGATTATGACCATAAAAATATCTCCGAAATCACAAATCAAACCATACGCGAGACGTTTAAGACGATTCCATTATTATCACGAAGTATAGAGCCTGTTCTGCAATTTAACAAAAGAAATCATAGCTCAGCAGTACCCTGATTTACTCATCAATTGAGCGCGACATTAACAATCTCAAATACGACGTCGCATCTGTCGGTGGTTGGAAGCTGAAGCGCCGCCGGAATCACACTTGCACCACCACTCCCGCCATTCATCCCCGCCGATCAAGCAGAAAGGACGGAAAAGGCAAAAATGGCGGCGGTTGAGGAATCGGCGCTGGACGACAAGGCGAAGAGGATGAGAGATCTGCTGTCGAGCTTCTACTCTCCAGATCCTTCCGCTACCGCCAACAGCAATCCCGGTTCTTCCAGGTTCGCGACGCTGGATACTATCAACACGCCCAACTTCGACGCCGATCAGTACATGAATCTCCTCGTAAGCTTCTCGCTAGCTCCGTATTGATGTTCATCAATTCTGATTCGTAGATGCTGTATTCATGCTTCATTTTAGGTGCGATCAGCTTAGAGATGCACCAGTAGAATGCTAATTATATCAAATGCAAATGTCTTAATTATTAGTAGGCAACAGATACTGTAATCCTCCAGTATTTACCTTAGCCGTGTTTTAGTGTTAGTTTTAACTTATTAGTTATCCGAATGACAACTAGTTGTAATTTTGATTTTTCAACAGTAGTCTCACTTGTAGCAGTTGTACATTTGTTAAAGCAGTGGTTATATCGAGATGGCTAGCTAGCTGGAACTGTGATTAGCAATATTATGCAATGTTGAATTGTTGATGCCCTGTCAGCCATTGATAGAATTATTATCAGAACTTATGTCAGTATTCATGCCGTGATGCTACAGATACAAAAATCAAATCTGGAGGGACTGCTTCAGAAGCATGTTGAAATGGCAGCTGAGATAAAAAATCTCGACACCGACTTGCAAATGTTGGTGTATGAGAATTACAATAAGTTCATCAGTGCCACAGATACAATTAAAAGGTAAAAATGCTTAGTTAATTCACATATTAACAATTTTTGTTGTTGTGTTTTGATCCTATCTTTGCCTTAGAGGCAGTTTATTTGTTCTTGTGACGAGGAATGTTTTTGTTTATATTGATTTCAGAATGAATAATAACATTGTTGGTATGGAGACAAATATGGAACAGCTTCTTGAAAAGGTATTTGCTGTTCTTTTGTGAGACTGTGATATTGCTCATGAATCTGATGATTAAAAGGCACTGCTATTTGTTACAGATAATGTCCGTACAGTCTATAAGTGACGGGGTCAATAGCTCACTCTTTGAAAAGAAAGAGCATATTGAAAAATTGCACCGCACCCGCAATCTTTTGAGGAAAGTTCAGGTACAGAATTAATTTGGGTAACTTTAGATTTCTTCTCCATGATTTTATCTTTCATAAGTTAGCGGGGCAGTTTACGTTTGGAATTAGCTCCACAATTTGAACATTATGTGCATGATTCATAAAAGATTGAGTAAATTGGATATCTATCATGATGTGGTTAAACAAACTTTAAATTGCATTCGGTTGTAGCTCTGTTATTATAATTTTAGTTTAGGCAATGTATTATTCGAACATTGGTAGTTGGCCACGTATGTGTTCTGTACAGGTTTGTTTCTGGCTATGTATGAATGACACTGTTCATCTTCTGTGAATAGAGCAGTTTATCTATGATCTACCCAGTAGACTTGGAAAATGTATAAAATCAGAAGCTTATGCTGATGCAGTTAAATTCTACACTGGAGCCATGCCAATATTCAGGGTAGGCATTTCTTGCATTCCTTTCTTGCCATCCATCCATCTTTTCTTGTTTGCTTATCACTTTTTCAGAAACTAATTATCTATATTTCCTTTGCCCCCTCTCCCTCTCTTTATGTTAGGTATATGGTGAATCATCATTCCAGGACTGTAAGAGAGCATCAGAAGAAGCAATATCAACTATTACAAAACATTTGCAGGTTCTTTAGTCCTCTGCTTTGGTTTTTATGTGGTTTGTGTAAGCTGTAGGTTTTGTTTAAATGATTATATTGACCTTAACAAAATCTATGCTAAAATTTAACTAGTTCCTCTATTACGACTTATCATCAAAGATGGAAATATTACAATGTTAAATGAATCTCAAAAGTTGGTTAGAGTCACAGACTCACAGCTATTATAACTTTTTACAGCTTTTGTATACAATTTTTCATCTGGAAGATAGATTGTCAAACATAAAGCTATATTACTGACATGTGCAATGCGGTCAAGAGAATGAGGCACTTTATTACATGTATGGAATTTTGCACACACTATCTCCCACTGGACTGTTTATTGTGCATTTCCCTATCGTGAGGTACTTTATTTGCAATTGTTATGGAGTAACACTCTTCCAATAATTTTTCAGGGAAAGGTGTTCTCAGATTCAGAATCCATACAAGCAAGGGCTGAGGCTGTTATGCTATTGAAGCAGCTGAATTTCCCGGTTCGCACTTCACGTTCTGAACTGTGCATACTGACCTTTTGCTTTCTGTTTATGCTGTAAATATTTTTGCACTGCTGCAATGATCTCTGTGTTGAGGATTGGAGTGCAATTTTGTGTGTTTATTTTATATCGATGTGTTCATTCCTTCAATAGCATGTTGTTGTTCTGCTTATGCCAACCTTGAACCAATCACGTGAGTCAGATTAACCATCGAAACATTACATGTTAAACAAATTTATTGCCCCGGCCCAACTGTAATTAATGCAGAATACTTTTTTAGTTGCTAGAGTGCTGAGGTTGTTTTGATTAAAGAAGCTCTTATGCAGTATACTTAATATTTGTTGGATTTTTGTTACGTTAGGATAATGGTAGGTCTTGCCCCTTAAAGTTCTGCTGGATCATTGCAAAGTTCTATATTATACCCCTTTATCCATGATGGACCATAAAGCTATTCTCATACATACTCAATTAGTTTCTCATAATCAAGTAACCCTTCTCCTTTTCTGGGTTGGGCCACTTCCACAATGTGCCGTCCTTCATAAACTTCCCTTTCTTTTTTTGAGGATCTTTGCATTGAAATCAGTTTTATTACTTCTCTAGAAACTTAAAGCCAGTGCCTAGTTAATAAATGAAGAGAGTTCTCTCTATTGTTGGTTGGATGCTAGATGGTAATTGTATACCTGGAATTTACCTTTAGGCACACTGATAGATTGGTTGTATTTTGACAGGTCGAGAATCTGAAGTTGAAACTGTTTGAGAAATTAGAACAGTTTCTTATAAATCTTCATCTGCATTCTGAGGGAATTAGTCCTGTGTCAGATGAAACTCACGAACCGGATGAGCAAGGAAATGCTAATGATCCAACTATTTCTGCCGCCCATGAGGTCAGTATAAATTTCACCACAGAAAATGTCCCTCTTTTACTGGAGGTAACCTTGTAAAAGTGATACACATAGTTCAGAAATGTCAAATGATATGTATCTGTGCTGTGATGGATTTCTTGTACCAGAGGTTATTAGGTGTACAGATGATTATGTTGTTTATCAAAGGAAGAAAAAGAAACCAAAAGAAATCTCCTAAATTGATTCTCTGCTGGATGAAAAAGAAACTTTCTGAACAATGAACATAATTGAGCTGAGAACAAGAACCGAACACCCTTTTCTTAAAATCTAAAACAATTGTTGGATTCTTAAGTTTGCGCACTAGTACTGATAAATCAAATCTGAGAATTCAGTATGCTTCATATTTCAGGGTTCCATTAAGGAATTTTCAGAAGCTATTCGTGCTTATAGAGTTATATTCCCTGATTCTGAAAAGCAACTCATTGGACTTGCAGAGAACTTGGTGAAGATGTATGACTAGCGTTTCATGACTCTTATTAGATATCAATCAGTATTTTCTAATTTAATCCAAGCAGCTAAGATATTTCTTGTTTCTTCAACTTTTATATGAATTTCAGGCACTTTGATGCTGTTCAACAACGTATGAAGCAGCGTCTTCAATCTGCAGATCTTTTTGCAATGCTGCGTAAGTTGACTTGCCTAAAAATGGTTAGTTAAATTAGCATAATATCCCTAAATAAGTTAATAACTGATATTACTGGTGAAGTCTCCAATCTAGCAAGTTTCTGCAGTCTGTTTTGCTGTTATTTCATGAGTGATTGAAAGAAGGCGTAATATCTAAGTTGTTTCTCACTGCAGTGCCTGTTCATTTTCTCATGCTCACAGTGTGTGTGTGTGTGTGTTTCCGAACTTCGAAATCAGTTTATTTGAACAGGTGTAATGATTAAATTTATATTTGTGTAGGGGTTATATGGTCCGATGTACTATTGATGGATGAAGTGTTACCTGAAGCTGGCCTAACAGATTTTTCTTTGATGGTATCCTTTTCATGATTTCTCTTCCTTTGCTTGGATATGCTCCCTTTGTAGCTACAATAAATCTTTGAAGATCATTGGCTAATAACCCCCTGTGCACTTCCAGGCCGCGGAAAATGTTGTCAAAGAATATATTTCTAGCTCATTCAATCGACTTTTACTTGACATCACAGGTCAGTTTTAACTCTTGGTTAATTGTTATACTTCCGACAAAAGAAAAGTGCTAGTGGACAAGTTAGGTGGCTTTTTAATGATCAGAAAGGGAACTAGAATCTTTTTGACTTTTTGATAGTTAGTTATGCAGAGTCAAATCCATTCTATTACACGTTTAAGATTGCCTTTTCAGTTTCAGTTGAGACCTGTGTACATAACTTCTGCTTGATCAACTTAGTTCTTAACTGGCAGATACACTAGCAAAAGTCCTACACAAAAAAAAAGATGGTGCAGGAGAGTATTCTCTGCAGTCTGTGCTTGAGGCAAGCAAAACTGCTGTCACCCAAGGCAGTGTGGATACATTACTGGTAAGTGCTTGTGCACATGAATGCTATGAGTATCCGCCAAAATGTGTATATTTTCTTAAAAATCATCCACGTGAATATTACGTGCAAAGCAATATATGGGGAGCTAGTGTCAGGGTGTGGGATGGTGGGGATTGTTGCTTCATGGATGGTGATGCTCCAAAGTAAAACTTTTTATATTCTTACTCTTTAATGTAGGCTGCTGTTATTCTTAATTCCGTTCCAATTGTTTGCACGTGGCCGCGCTTATGCATTTTGGGAAAGGCTTGAAGTGGGGTTTGGAGTTTCATACTTTTATGAGTAAAATTTAATGGCTGTAGTTTCATGATTAAACGTGCACCATCACTCGCAGGATGCAAAAGCATCAATGTTAGCAACTTTGTAGCTTAGAACTTCATTCTAGCTAAATGTCATCATTTTGTCCTTTCTACTCTTTCCCTTTTTTCTCTTTGGGCAATGGGGGTATCTATAACAGTGAATAGAACTGTTAAAGGGTGCTTTTATTTTTAATCTAAAATTCTGACCACTCATCTTCACACTTAAATCTGCTATCAGTTAATGGCTTCAAGATTTTCTTGATTGCATCTCAATAACCTTGGGCGTCATTTGTATCAGGATTTCCGACAGCTGCTTGATGAAAACCTTGAACTACTATTGAAGCTGAGAGACTTAATTATTGACTGGGTACAAGAAGGATTTCAAGAGTTCTTGAGAAAACTCAGTGACAGCTTCCTCTTTCTTTCAGGAAAGGGTAAGAACCCAAGTAGTCAGGATCTAAATTTGACCGAGGGAATGCAAGGTGAAAAGGTCCTTCCTGGGCTTGTTCTCCTCCTTGCTGATCTCTCTGTTTTCATTGAGCAAAGTGCTATCCCAAGAATTACTGAGGTTAGTTTTTACATTCCTTTCACGTTCTCTTTTGCATTACTTGGCCACAGTTGTGTTGTAAAGCTGGACATATCTAATGGTTCCTTTTAATTTTCTCTCCAGGAAATAGCTACATCCTTTTCTGGCGGAGGTTATCGGGGTGAACATGGCCCCGCTTTTCGCCCTGTGGAACTTTGTCGAACCTTCCATTCAACCAGTGAAAAGTTCTTGCGGCTTGTATGGAATTTTGCACCTTAGTTTTCCCTGTTCTTTTTCAATTTTTTGCACCCTTCTCTATTCGATTTGCTGTATTCTTTGATCCCCCCTGTTGTATCTTAGACTTGGGGCTAAGATATGTGTGACATTTTCAAGTCTCATAAATGATTGGCTAAGATACTTGAATTCTGTGAGGCAGAATTTGAACTGTTGCTTTTATTTACATCTGTTACCTGAAATGTTATTTGCTTTCCCTTTCAGTATATAAATATGAGAACACAAAAGATATCCATTCTACTACGGAAGAGGTTCACCACCCCAAATTGGATAAAGGTAAGTTCTCTCTGTATTGTAATTTTGGTATTCATGTTTCAGGAGCTTAACACGTCCTTCAATTCTGCCAATATTTTTGACTTGCACCTTCTGCTTTTTTCCATGATAGCACAAGGAACCAAGAGAGGTTCACATGTTTGTTGATCTACTGCTTCAAGAGGTTCAAGTTTCTTTCCCATTTTGGTTAACTGAGTTGATTTTTGTATTCTTGTTGGGCTTGAACTTTTTACCTCTCGCAATTGCATCCTCATCTATAAAATAATGAGCAAACCAATTGATTTTTGTTTTCCTAATTTTCAACTGGTTAAAGAAAGAACCTTAATTTCTCCATTCACCTTACTTCAGTTGGAAGCAATAAGAGCTGAGGTAAAGCAGATTTTGCCCCAAAGTTTAAACCGTAAACATCGTCGTACAGACAGCAACGGGAGCACCACTTCTTCTCGAAGCAATCCCTTGCGAGATGAGAGATTGGGCCGGTCAACTACACAAAAGGCGAGGAGCCAACTTCTCGAGACTCACCTAGCAAAATTGTTCAAACAAAAAATGGAGATTTTTACGAAGATTGAACGCACCCAGGTTGGATGACAATGCTTGCATGAAGTATCCTCTACTTGGGGTTAAAATTTATCAAAAGTTGAGCTGACAACACGACCAAATTGCAGGAGTCTGTGGAAACAACTATTGTGAAACTCTGCTTGAAGAGTTTGCAAGAGTTTGTTCGTCTCCAGACTTTCAACAGGAGAGGCTTTCAGCAGATTCAGTTGGACATTGAATTCCTTCGAACTGCCCTGAAGGATGCTTCTGAAGACGAGGCAGCTACTGATTTCCTACTTGACGAGGTAGGATTAGTTATACTTGCTTGTCTTTGATGGCAAAAGAACTGATCTTGAAATGTGCAACTATCACTGACATGCTACGTTCTTGTAATTGAGCAGGTGGTGGTCTCTGCAGCAGAACGCTGTCTTGATCCCATTCCATTGGATCCGCCTATCTTGGACAAACTTATACAGGCTAAGTTGGCAAAGACTACAGAACAGAACACAGCTAAGTAATCGTGTCTGCCTTTATGAGTACGATCCTACTCAAAGACATGAAAATACTACCTGTTTTCGTGAGAATTGTCCTCAGACGGTGTCAATCAAAATCAAGGTAGTTATAGTCATGTAGTGAGAGTATGATCCTCCCGGTGCACGGATATATCTTCTGAGAGGTTTAGGAATGAACTCTGTTACCTGTACTGGAGGACAGACAGTAAATGTCGAAAGGAAGGCTTCTTACTTTCTTCTTAATTTATGGTGGCTAAAAGAGGATAGAAAGTATTCGCGAAAGCATGAACCAGTGTGCTGGATGGGTATATTTTCTGTATTTTACACAGGATCGGGCAAGTAATATATAACACTCATATGAATTTGTGTAAAAAAAGCTTCAGCAATGAGTTCTAGGTTTGAATATTTAAAAAAAAAACTAGTCTGTAATTGATTGCAAGAATATATTTGCCGCTTTAATGAAACTAAAGGAGTACGTTTGCAGAAAGATCAAAACTCTCATTTTTCCCTTTGCCGAGTTAAATTCCACTTTAAACAATACCAAGAACTCTACTGCGTGAATTGGGGCTGCATATAAATCTCAATCCGCGATACACAAGCAAAACTGATTCCTCAGATGAAAAATATTTCCTGTGTCTATAAAATTCTCCACAAGGAACAACTGATTTTTAAAAATCTAAGCACCAAAATCCGGAGTATATTTGAAAAAATAGTCTGGGCCTCTCCTAAGTCACTTCGAGGCCACCAGCCCAATATGTTTAGCCCACTACAGACAGCCCATCAACCCTTTATTTTCCCGCCAAATCTGTACTCGGCGCCCTCCATTTTACCGCCAACTCACATCTACTCCTCTAATTCCCTCCCGCTCAAACCTGCATTTCTTCACTCACTCACTCACTCACTCAATTCACGGCGGCGGCGGCGGCGATGACGACGGCGGTGGTGAACCTGGATTTCAACCGGGACAAAGGCAAGCCCTCTCTCTCTCTCAGTCTATCTCTTACCTTCGCGGTGGCGCGTGGTTAACACTGAACTTGTCTTGCAGATTTAGCGAAAGAGTTCCTCGCCAATTTCGCGGATCCCGAGGGGGACGCCAAATACATGAGCATTCTTGTTAGTGGCGCGCTCTTTCATCCATTCGTTTTCAGAAATTTGTTTTTGAAAAACCTATTTTAAATATATTTGTTGTTTTTTTGGGGAAATTTCAGCAAGATGTCGCGAACCATAAAATCAAGGCTATTTACATCGAGCTTGAAGATTTAGCTAATGTAAGCTCATTTTACCCCTTAAATGTAATTTTTTAAAATCATTTAATACCGAAGATTACTTATTGTTTTGTTTATTATTAGTACAAGGATTTGGATGAGGAGTTTCTGAGGAGGGTTACTGAGAATACCCGGCGTTACATACAAATATTTGCGAATGCAATCGATGAGCTGATGCCCGACACTACCGAGCCCTTCCCCGACGATGATCAGGACATCCTGATGACCCAGAGAGCTGAAGAAGCAACTGAGAACACCGAGGGTTCTGATCCTAAGCAGAAGATGCCACCGGAAATTAAACGTTACTTGTAAGCCTTTACTGTGTTTGCAAATGATGATTACTGTATGAGCCAGTGTCGTTCATTGGGTGTCTGGTTATAGCCATGATAATGTTTAGTTTGTGATTAGGAGTTGTGATCTTGTTTAGCTTATGGTTTGATTTCATGTGGAAACAGTGAAGTTTATGTCAGGGCTTCTTCGAAGGGACGGCCTTTCACCATTAGGGAAGTCAGGGCTTCACATATTGGCCAGCTTGTGCGAATATCTGGTATTGTGACACGCTGTTCTGATGTGAAGCCATTGATGCAAGTTGCTGTGTATACTTGCGAAGAATGTGGATTCGAAATTTACCAGGTTTTCCTTCTTTTTTCTGCTGGTTTTTGCTTTGTGAATAGTGCACTTCTTTTTTGTATTCTGTGCTGTTTGTGTGTCATTTTTATTCGATCTGCCTTTCATGCATGAAATGTCATTTCTACATTCTCGTCCATTGCTGCTCGTTTTATGGATTCTGATTATTGCTTGTTGTGCTCCCAGGAGGTAACTTCTAGAGTATTTATGCCTCTTTTTGAGTGCCCATCTGGACGTTGTAACATAAATCGCACCAAAGGCAATCTTATCTTGCAACTCCGAGCATCAAAGTTTTTGAAGTTTCAAGAGGTTTGTCCATTGTGGATCTTGTGTCTTGCTATTATTAATTCATCTATGAGTACAATTAATTGATTTCGCGGTGTATACCAGGCTAAAGTTCAAGAATTGGCAGAACATGTACCTAAAGGTCACATTCCTCGAACGATGACAGTTCATTTTAGAGGGGAACTTACAAGAAAGGTTTGTGATTGATTAATGCCAGAACAATTTTCTTTCATGCTAAGTAGTATAAGCATGATGTTCTGCATTCCTGTTGGAGATTTGGGAGCCAAATTTAAAACATATTAACTCCCTTTCACATTTTTTTGGTCATCTTGAACTAGGGAAATTTTATTCAATATCATCCCACACAAGTGCTTGTTTTAAAAATGAAGAGTCTGGAATCCAGAACATCTATTGCGCAAAAGAGTTATGATTTCAGCACAATTAGTAGAGCAACTCCTATTGACTTGCGTGTCTCCTTTTGTTTTGTCCTGCTTTCCTTTCAACCCTGCAGGTGTCTCCTGGTGATGTAGTTGAGTTATCAGGAATCTTCCTTCCTATTCCTTACACAGGGTTTAAAGCTATTCGAGCCGGTTTAATTGCAGACACGTACTTGGAAGCCATGTCTGTCTCTCATTTCAAGAAAAAATATGAGGAGTAAGGCTTTTCAAATCTTCACTATTCTGGCGTTTATGATCAGGGAAACATTTTTTTGTGGGAGCTGACTTGATTTTTTTACATCTTAATACAGGTATGAACTTCAAGGAGATGAGGAAGAACAGATAATGCGGTTAGCTGAGGATGGTGATATTTATAGTAAGTTAGCACGATCTTTAGCTCCTGAAATTTTTGGGCATGAAGACATTAAGAAAGTTCTTCTACTTCTTCTGGTTGGTGCTCCTCATCGGAAGTTGAAGGATGGCATGAAGGTAAAAGAACGAGTCAATCATTAGTTTCATTATTTCTTTTTGGTTTCTGGAAAACAAATATTGGGAACATACTAATTGGATCAACTCATTTTAAGTTAGGGCATCAATTAGTAATTGGATCAACTCATTTTTTCTCTGTGATTCATGGCATTAGGTCCACATTCTTGATCTGGATTTACCATCACGTTTGTTTTAATAAAATGCAGATCAGAGGGGATCTACATATATGTTTGATGGGTGATCCTGGAGTTGCAAAAAGTCAGCTTCTTAAGCATATAATCAATGTTGCTCCAAGAGGTATATACACAACTGGCAAAGGAAGTAGTGGAGTTGGTCTAACTGCAGCTGTTCAGAAAGACCCCGTGACAAATGAGATGGTTCTTGAAGGTGGAGCACTGGTAAGAAAATATCATCCATCATACATTACTTTCAGTTGACTTTCTGTGGAACAATACTATTGGTTGCAATGTTTGATCATCCATACGAGAACACTTATCTGGAAAATGTTAATAGCATATGCTAATGTAATAATAATCTCTTGCTTGCCAGATGGTTACCATAAGAACTTTGCCATACTTACTAAAGGCTTGTTTATTGATAAATTGCAATAGGTTTTAGCTGACATGGGAATATGCGCAATAGATGAGTTTGACAAAATGGATGACTCTGATCGCACAGCAATACACGAAGTAATGGAGCAGCAGACTGTTAGCATAGCGAAAGCAGGGATCACTACATCTCTTAATGCCAGGACTGCTGTCCTTGCTGCTGCTAATCCAGCCTGGTATAGATTCTTGATTCTCTAAAAAAATTATGCCCATTTCATCTGTTTGCATATTCCATACTTCAGATTGGGATCTCATGCAACGATTATATTTTCGCTTCATGTCAGAAGTAGCAAAAAAACATTTTCCTTTCAGTATTTAGTATGAAAAGGAAATTTATGTACCTTTTGGAATTGTGTTCTTAGGGGAAGATACGATATGCGAAGAACACCAGCTGAAAACATCAATCTTCCTCCAGCCCTTTTATCAAGATTTGACATTCTATGGCTAATCTTAGATAGAGCTGACATGGATACTGATCTCGAATTGGCTAGACATGTTGTCTACGTCCACCAGAATAAAGAATCTCCTGCCCTTGGATTCACTCCTCTTGAACCATCTGTACTCAGGTATGTCAACAGTCATAGTTTGGTTTTCCAACCCAAGAATTCTGGCTGAAGCAAGTATCCTAGTATACTACCTTGCTCGATAGTTTCACATCCATTTTGAAATGCCTCTAAACTAAGCAATCTGTCATAATTGTTTCCAGGGCATATATTTCAGCTGCGAGGAAGCTGTCTCCTAGTATCCCAAGAGAGTTGGAGGAGTATATTGCCACTGCTTATTCCAGCATTAGACAAGATGAGGCAAAATCCAACACCCCTCACTCTTATACCACTATAAGGACCCTTCTCAGCATTCTTAGAATATCAGCAGTAAGTATGGTGGACTTTGATCGATTGTAATTGTGCCTTAGCTTCATGATTATTTTACTTGATCAATTGGATAAAACAAACTGGTTGGTCAGATGACATTTGTTCTTACTCCTCAAGTCTAATGTCATTAAATCCCTTTATGTACTCAGGCGTTGGCTAGGCTGCGGTTCTCTGATACAGTTGCACAGAGTGATGTGGACGAGGCCCTCAGACTGATGCAGATGTCGAAGTTTTCTCTGTATTCAGAGGAACGCCAAAAGTCAGGCTTAGATGCAATCTCCGACATTTATTCAATCTTACGAGATGAAGCTGCAAGGACAAGCAAGATGGACATTAGTTATGCTCACGCTCTTAACTGGATTTCCAGAAAGGTTAGTTCATCGCACCCTCTATGGTTTCCGTTAAACCTCTAAAAACACCTCGCTGAATGCATTAAGGGGTTAGCCGATTTTCTGTTTACTGAACCCTATTCTTGCAAGATAGGTTTCCTTATGCAGATTTTCTCTATTATGTCATCAGGGATACAGTGAAGCCCAACTGAAAGAATGTCTGGAAGAATATGCAGCCTTGAATGTGTGGCAGATCCATCCAAACACATTTGATATCAGATTCATCGATGCCTGATGCTGTTTTGATCCCCAGAAATGATCATTTCATCTCATCTAGTTGCAAATGCAGCCTAGGATTCTGTTCGTTGGTCATTTGAACTGTGAAATGAGTGCAGATCGTCTGCAAAACTGTGAAATGATCATTTCAGGCCTTGTATCTGACTAGTTTGGGCTGAAGTTTTCTAGGCTTTTATGTTCTTTATCTATCAAGAAGACTGCTGTAAAAATATTACCAAGACTTTTTTTTCCCATCCAAAACCATTTCTTTCTAACAATTTTGATGTAATTGACTATGCATGTAGGGCCACAACAAAACAATGACTCCTTTAGTTGAATTTGGATTCTTATTTTTTTAAACGAATAATTATATGAACAATAATATTATCATATATAATATTGTTCAATTTGTCATGACAAGTAAATTCTTAATATCAAATTTTTTTGGTTATTATATATAGGTAAACTTGTTATCGGTAAAATGTATCTTTTGAACAGTATAATAATAATGAGGGTGTAAACTCAACTGGGACAGATGGGGTATAAAAGAAGACACAAGAAAGACATTCTTAAATAACGAAGGAAAAATCAATTAATAACAAATAAAGAAAAATATTTTTAATATAAAATTAGACGTTTAGATGAAATAAGTGCATATTTAATGCAAGATGGATAAGAAAATATTGTAATATCAATCATTTCGATATACGATATATGTGTATAATGTCTATGAATTGTTTCCGGTTAATTTTATGTTATTACTTGTACTATTCTTTTCGTTTCATTTGAGAGATTGGATGTGATACAACTCAATGAAAAAACGGTACTCCTTTACTTACTAATATAAGTTTAAACTTCTTCTGGAAAAAAACATTAAATACACTATTAACACATTTTGAATTTATAACGTTGTTGGGCAAACGCAAAACTAATTATTTATTGCTCCTTATTTTGCAAATTTATTACGCTCTGAATTTCACAAGGGTATACAAGCAAAAAAACTCAAATTGTAACACTCATTTCGTATATAAGAGAGGGAGTCTTTTGGCCTTTCGTAAACTCAAGTCGAACCAAACTGAATTTACACCTAACTTCAGAGTACAAATGTGTAATTATCCCAAAGTTGAAACCAGGTCAAAAACCCACACTGCGAAAGCGAACAGAAACTTTGTGCGGGACGAAACTATGTGCGAAAAAAGATTCCCAGAAAGTATATAACCAAATTATTCGGAAATTCGATCGGAGAGTTTAGATTTTCGTCTCCGGACAAAACTCCGGTTCGCCCGGAGCGGGCGGGTCGATGATACAAGTCTCCGTTCATTTAGGTGTGAATTTAATCCCTTCAGTTCTCTACTTATGATTTTGTGAATTTTGATGTTACAAATTTGCTTGTGTTTTGGTTGATTGCTCAGCGGCAAGTGTTTCATTGGATGCTGCATTAGGTATAACTAGTGTAGAATGGGTAGATCTTCAATTGTTTGTTTGTTCCGTGTAATTTTTGCGTATGTTTAAATTGCATTTATTGCCTATGAGCTGTTTGTCTTTTTGTTCAACTGAAGGGCAGTCGAAATGTGAATTTCAATTGTATTTGCATGTCATCCTTGATGTTACATTTGGTGTTAAATCACTGGAACCAAGTGTGTGTGTGTGCTCTAGTAATAGGAAGGTGTGAATTATGTGTAAACTTTAGCCCCTAACAATTCAGGCTGCTAGGATTTGGGGTTTTTGAAATTCCTATCTCGATCCAGGTGGCATGTGATGATGTATGTTTCATTAAATTAAGCGACGTGAAAGGATTTCAATTTGACCTTATATGAAACGTAGTCCGCTATGTAGAAGATCTAGGAAAGAGTCAGATCGTTGAATGTTAGGTTGCTTTTGTTTTTGTTTTAGTAAGAAGTTGTTTTTACTACTCAAGCCACGTCTAGTAACATTACTTGCGTTACTCTTGTGTAAAGCTGGATAAAAATTGAGTACAGCTAGGGGCCTTATTTTCAGTGTTGGGTTACAAGCTTGCACTTTACCAATTACGGGTTAGATGAAAATGGAAAAGTGACATGCAGTTTTGATATCACTTGGGCTTTGATTTACCTCAACCCCTTTCTGACTAGTTAAAGACCTGGAGCCAAAAGATAGAAAAAGCCATTTTCTCATGCAAGTTAAATCTGGAACTTGGGTCTATGTCTGCACACTTCATATTGAATGTGCAAAGCTGAAGCTGGATAACTAGCCTATAATTCCTACACCGTCCTAAAGTGGGCAACTTATGTTAATAATGGTTGGGCACGCTTGAAAGCTATTGGAAGAACACTAATCTTCTCAGAGATACTCTCTCCTTAACCACTGTGTTGTTCCATACCAATAGCTGTGTTGAATTTTTTTGATAAACTGCTTTTCTTTTTGATATATGTTTTCAAGCCCGCGGCTACATTTTCCCATTGCTTGTAAAGATCATAAAAGCCATTGAAATAGTGGTTCCTCTGTTTTTCTTGCCCTTTTCATTTTTAGTAATATACTGTAGTACATTTCATAAAACAAAAATAGGATAAAAATGGAAATATGTAATAAATGTTCTAGCATTTGGGACGCATCATTGAAGATAAGATGTTACACATAAGATTTAAGCAAGATGGAATATATGAAGAAGCGCATACTCCTTATTCTCTGATTGTAAAGTACTGCTACAGTTAAAACCAAATATGGACACAAACCAAAAATAAGGGTAGTAGATGAAAATCGTACCTGAATGTCTTGACAGAGTATATTAGATAGAATAAAGTAATGACTACTGCACATTTTTGATATTTTGGAGTTTGGACTTATGCATAAGATACCTTTAGATGCCCCAGTTTGGACGTCTGTGTAAGAGATCCTTAATTTCCCTGGTGCGTAGGTCTGAAATAGAGAATTCAAATAAAATTGTTGAAAAAAAAGTTATATGTAAAAATTAATAAAACCATTTGTCTCGTCTGAATGCGGGATCCACTATGGGATAAAGGCTTATTGTTGATGTGCAGAAGCTCTAATCTTTGAAGTATATTGTTTATTGTGAAAAATTTTGTACGGTGCTCATGAAGTTGGGTATTGGATTGTGTTTATTGGATTTCCGGAATAATCAATTAATGCTTGCCTTTTGAAAGCGGGTCTATGAAAGGTGCCATTTTATTCTGTACATACTCATGTGGTCAGTCAGATATTGCCCTTTATCAATTCCTCATTAGCTAAATTTGACGGGGAAATATTCCCACCTCTGCCCAATGCATGGTTATGCGCATTATGACCTCGGCATGTGGAGCACGTGGAAGAAGGTTTACTTCAATGTTTTGGAAACTGTCACAGGCTTCAAATGTCATGTGTTCTGACTGCATTTTATGCTATATTAAATTTCACTACAAGCTTTCTTATGGTTTTCTTGCCTCTCATTTAGGTTTTGTTTTATGGATTTTCGGAAGTGCATCTCTTCAATCGATGGTCCTTTGGCATCTACGGTTCCTATGAAGTTTGCTAACAACGTCCGTGGTGCCTCTAGAATAGAAGAGCAGGAGGGAGCCGATGATATTTTTGCTGCAGTTAATGTTGACGCTGACATTAAAGAAGTTTATTTTTTAATTCTGCATTTTTTGTCCTCTGGACCATGTCAGAAGACTTTCCGGCAACTTTTAGATGAACTTCTAGAGTATGAACTTCTGCCGAGGAGATACCATGCTTGGTATTCAAGAAATGGTGGTGAAAGTGGCCATAGAAGGGATGATGGCATGTCCTTCCCTTTAAATTATGATAGTCTCATTGAGAGGTACATCCTGATTGTATGTTTATCGCAATGTTCTAGAGGATTATTTGATTAAAATTAAATGACCTTAGTAGTCTGAAAAGCTGTGTCCCAACAGACATTGACTTGTCAAAAATATAAATGGCATAGTACTAATAATCATTCTAATGAACCCTTGAATTTTTGGTTGCACGATTTTAATCATGAATGTTCTGAAGTTCTCTGGGTGCTGCAATCTTTTTTTATCATAGGCTTCTTCTCCTCTTTTACCTCAATTGTTTTGCAGTCGGTAAAGTTACATTTGGCAGTTCATTTACTTGCAATTTTTTAATATTGATGACAATTAGGTTTCCTCATATTGAAAATGACCACTTGGTAAAGCTTCTGAGACAACTGATGCTAAAAACACCATTACAATGCATTGCTGGAAGAACTGCCCCAAGTGCTGCCGATGTTCCAACTCTACTTGGAACTGGGAACTTTTCTCTTTTGAACTGTAAGCTGTTCTTCTGTACTCTTGTTTCTCTCTTGAAAATCCCCCTTTTTTGCTCTATCTCTGTCAGTGTTCTTAAGACTGACTTCCGACGTCCATTATAGTATGATTTGTGTGGTGGATATTTTACATAAAACAAGCATTAAACAGAGAAGTTGAACCATGATTTGCTTGTTGCAATAGATTCAATCCTGACCTTATATTTTATCATGCACATCAGTTCGTTGATTGAAACAATTTTCTTACTTTCCGCCAAAATTAATATCTTCCAGAATTTTGTAATATCCTGTGGTACTTAAGAAGAAGTCAAGTGATATATATATTACACTTCATTTTTGAGCAGCCACGTCTGACTAAAAAAATCTCATTGACATTGCCGTATGATAAAATAGCTTTATTTTTTAAAATAAACTTGTAACATTTTAATTGATAATTACTTGCTTGAAGTTGACACTGGTAACAGTTTGGGAAGTTTGAAGTTTGAACATTGCACTCTTGTCAGCCAGTAGAATGATCCTGAAATTGTCATTAGAGAAGCAATATGACATGATACTCCATGCACTTAATTATCTTTTTTGTTTCACCTTATGGAACTTGCACCTCCTTGCTTTCTTCTTGAAATGTTATTATGGTGGTAAACCAGTAGTTTTCTTCTGCTAGAAAACCAAAATATGTTGTGAGTTTGCCTGAGGAATATGTTTTAGCACTTTGTTTGATTGGATAAAAGGAGGGGTTTTCAAAATTTTATTTTATCAGCCAACCTTTTACCATTGCATTAATTGAGCTTATTATAATGCTTTGTCCCTTGTGTGTCCAGAGAAAACAGATGGTTGCCTCTACTTTTGAAACTATAAACCTTGCTAATATTTCTTGTCATAGAGCTAGCAACACTATCTATTTGCCTGTTGTTTCCTTTCTTACTGTTCTGCTTCTCTAATTATGCGTATGTGACTATTTTGTTTCTGCAGGTGATAGAACTAACATGAATAAGCAATCAAAGCGAGTACCATCTTACCTCCGTTGGCCTCACATGCAGTCAGGTCAGGTTCGTGGACTAGGTTTGAGGGAAATAGGAGGTGGTTTCCCTAAGCACCATCGGGCACCATCCATTCGTTCTGCCAGTTATGCTGTTGCTAAGCCATCAACCATGGTGCAAAAGATGCAAAATATAAAGAAATTGAGAGGACATAGAGATGCTGTATATTGTGGTGTGTATCTCTCTGTTCTAGCATTGACTCATCTTGACTCTGAATCTAGTTTTACTCCTTTTGTTTCATGGGAGTGGCATGTTGTGACAATTTATATGACATGTAGGAGATGGGCAATCAATTGCATAAATAGTTCTTGCCTCCCTTCACTGCTAGTTCTTTCTAAAAACATTTTTTGAATTTTGAAGTGACCATTAAATCTTAAATTGAATAGAAACCCCTGTAAATTGTCTTGCAGCAATATTTGACCGCTCCAGTAGATATGTAATTACTGGATCAGATGACCGTCTTGTCAAAATTTGGTCTGTGGAAACTGCCTTTTGTCTATCCAGCTGTCGCGGTCACGAAGTGAGTTTTTTAATCAGAGTGTACATTTTTATTCTTTAATTATAAGATTAAGTTATGGTCTTCTTTCATGCAGCTGACTTTTATGTACTGTCGTCTTAACTTCTTTACTTTTACTATTGGAAGGGTGATATCACTGACTTAGCTGTTAGCTCAAATAATTTCATGGTGGCATCTGCTTCCAATGACTTCAGCATTCGTGTTGTAAGTCTCTCTCTCCAGTTTAAAGATATTCTCTTTTTCTTCCATCATATACCTGGCACCCCTGATTGTTTTCTTTAAAATGCAACTTGTCTTGTGAATGACAGTGGCGGTTGCCAGATGGATGTCCAATATCAGTTCTGCGAGGACATACAGGAGCTGTAACTGCTATTGCATTTAGTCCCAGGCTTGACTGTGTCTATCAGCTATTATCGTAATCCTCTCCCATATTTATTCAATCCCTGTTCCCCTTTTTGCCTTTTCATGTTAACTTTGTTTTCATCTTATATGGTAGATATTTTTTGTCGCTGATGCCTATTGCTGCAAGATTCAGTATTTGTTTTAGTGAATAAAATACCCAATATTAGCTCTTTCTATTCTAAGCAAGTTTACTTGCTGATTATGATGCAGTTAGGCTGACAATAATGTGAAACAGAAATTGAGCTTCATTTTATTGGAGCTGTTGGTGCATTTTTATGTTTTGGTTCTTCCGTGGATCTAACTTTAAGTGTCAATGTATGCTGGTTCTCTAAATGGGTATGATTGATCTTTGATGATGGCAATCATGTATATAGATAACTAGATATCAGAATTCAAGATACAGGTAGTTCAGGTTGACAGCTATGTGGTTAGAGCTATGTAGCTGCAGTAGTTGGTCCAGCTTACACAGCTGTGGCCATTTGTTATACCTAGTATTCGGTTGTATATTACTTTTTTTAGGGCTAAATAATATCCTCCCTTTTGCCCCCTGTTAGATTTATGTTGCAGGGAATTTACAAATAAGAACATCTTTGCAACCTACTTGATTCTCTATATGTGAAATATGCACACACATAATAGACCCACGCAAGCAAGCTCTCTCTCTCTCTCTCATACATATATAAATATATGTGTTTGATTGTAATATGTATGCTTCTACTATGCATCTACTTCGGATGTGTATCGTGTGGAATAAATTTACTATATGTATGAGAAATTTTCTGCTGGAAAACTGCAAATATCCTACGTTAAGGTTGCTGCTCTGGATCATTTTGTGACGTTCATCTCCTTTGCTGCTTTCAAAATCCAGATCTTCAGATGATGGAACTTGTAGGATCTGGGATGCAAGAAGCTCAAATGTCAGTCCTCGTGTCTATTTGCCAAGACCTGTGGAGATCATTTCTGGTTAGGAAACAATTTTTTATATTACTTGGTTGCATTCGTTATGGGCATCCAATGCAGAGCTGTTTACTGTGGTAAGAATTGGTGCAGGGAAGACAAGCAGCCTCTCTGTATCTAATGTGGCCTCATCAAGTAATATTCCCCAGGGTAATCAAATCTTATGTTGTGCATACAATGCAAATGGAACAGTCTTCGTCACTGGGAGTTCAGATACGCATGCTAGGGTAATAAAGCAATATATTATTCTCTCTCAAGTTGGTTTATGTAGAAGGATGGCTAGTTTTGTTTCTAACCATTGTCTCTTATTTTTGGAACTTTTGGTAATAAGGTTCTTGGAAAGAACTGAGAATTTGTGAGAAGTCTTAATTTGGCATCTACTTAGTATTCTCCAGGCCTAGGAGGTTTAGATAATATTAAGAAATAGATGTGCTTGGAAAGAATTGGGATGAAATGAATGAGAAACCAGCCAAGCATGATCTTTTTGAGTCACTCTAGGAGGATTATCCTGCAATATTCTGATCCAAGAATGCTCTCTGGTGGTCCTGCGTTAGCTTCTGCTAACATAACATCAATTCCATCGCGGGTTGAACCATTATATGCTCATATTATACTCCCTCCGTCCCATAGAAATTGGCACAATTGCTTTTTCCAAATCAAATTTTATAAACTTTGACTCTAAATAAAACTTAATATATACATAATAAAAATATCATGTGGGATTTTGTTGGATTCATCTTAATGTCTATTTTATAAATATTAATTTTATATGCGTAATTATTATATATAGCTAGAGATGTTAACGGTCAAACATGATCACTGAAGACTGTGAAAAAGCAATTTTGCCAATTTCTATGGGACGGAGGGAGTATTTATCATCTCACTTGCACCTGCATATGAAAAAAAAATCCCATTCACTGAGACGATTTTTGATAGATAGCCATTTGATATATTGAATGATAACATTTATTAAGCCATAATTTAATTACTCTAGTTTATTTGTTGGCAGACATGTATTTGTAAGACTGGGTTATAGTGTTGGTTGATGTGACATGGAATAGAAATCCCCATGTCTTTGACAGTGTTTACGTGGTTATGATGTACTTGTAATAAGCAGGATGTTGCACATTATTGCTAACTTAATTTCTCTGTTCAGGTCTGGAGTGCATTCAAATCCAGTTCAGATGATCCAGAGAAACCAAGTCATGAGATTGACTTACTGTCTGGCCATGAAAATGATGTCAATTATGTTCAGTTTAGGTCAGTACATACTTGTTATTCATCATTTTTTGAAAAGTTTCCATTGCCAAAAAATTAACAGTATGGATCAGGAGAAAGAACAATATTTATACACAGACAATAACTACATGCATTTTTGGTTCAAATAAATATATTAATAGAAGAAAAAGGTGCAAAGCCTCCAGGTCAAGAATCTATCGAGGTCTTATTGAATTCTCTCCCGTGCAGTGGCTGTGCTGTGGCTCCTAGACATTCAACATCTGATCCGATGGAGGAGAAGGGTTCAAAATTCAAAAACTCCTGGTCAGTGATCAACTAAGACAGTATTTTATCAACTTGATATTTCCTGTATGATATTTGTAATTGCCTTTTGTTTTCTTCATTTGCTTGGATACTCCAGGTTTGGTCATGATAATATAGTCACTTGTTCCCGTGATGGTAGTGCTATTATCTGGGCTCCTAAGTCGCACAGAACTCAGGTGACTTCTGGTTTCATTGAAATTTAGATCAAGTATTGTTTTAATTTTCTTGTATTTTGCTCTTTCAGTTCTCCTTCAATAGTAACTGATGCTTTAATCGTTGGTTGACTGTTGGCTTTCAAACTAAAATGTTGTTATTGTTATTAGGGTAAAATGGGGCGTTGGGTTCGGGCATACCATCTTAAAGTTCCTCCTCCTCCAATGCCCCCTCAACCTCCTAGAGGGGGTCCACGCCAGAGATTTCTTCCAACTCCTCGTGGTGTTAACATGATAGTGTGGAGCCTAGATAATCGCTTTGTGCTTGCTGCTATCATGGGTACCAATTGCATACAAATATGTTTCTCCATGTGCTTGTACTTTTTGTGGTGTTAATATGATAGTGTGGAGCCTGGATAATCACTCTTTGCTTGCTGCTATCATGGGTACCAATTGCACACGGATATGTTTCTCCATGTGCTTGTACTTTTTACTGCTGTTAATGTGCTAATTATAAGTGTTTGTTTACACTTGTGCATATGCATCATTAAACTCCTCAGCATTTACAGAGTATTATACTTGTTAGCAAGTTGCATTAGTACATGAGTGACTCTGTAATGGTTTACTCCTTGCCTTACTTTTATTCACTCATGAAACTCGTAAATTTTTAATCCTTTATATGCAGATTGCAGGATATGTGTATGGAATGCTAGTGATGGTAGCTTGGTACATTCCCTGACTGGTCATACAGCATCTGTAAGTGGTTTCTGAACTTATAATGGAGCTACTACGATAAATATATATCGAAACTTAACTTCCTAGTAAGATTAGCTACTTTATTTAGCTTGGGATATTAGAATGCAGAACTGCTGTTAAGATGGATTTAAATTTGCTGTTTTATTTAGCTTGGGATATTAGAATACGGAACTGCTGTTAGGATGGATTTAATGGATAATAAATAAGGAATTGTTGGAGTAAATAACTTTAGTCTAAAAGGCTCTTTGTAGTCTTTCATGTAAATTTTGTCTTTTGGCTGGTGTGTACATCTTTACGAGAATGTGTTTTGCAGTAGTGCCAACAACATCAGAGTGACAAATATGTTGAAGAGAGTTTTCTGTAAAAGTTGTGGACTGGCCCGATAGGTTTATTCTAATTTATGTGCTATTCTTATTTGTTTTTCAGACTTATGTTTTGGATGTTCATCCTTTCAACCCTAGAATTGCTATGAGTGCTGGGTATGATGGCAAAACAATTGTTTGGGATGTAAGTTTAACTCTCTGTGTAGGTTCTTCTCAAGCACCATCTTATTCTGGTAGTCAGTGTTCTTATCCACTTGTAACTTTCCCTGCTTCCTTTTATAGATATGGGAGGGCATCCCTATTTGGACATATGAAATAGGGCGTTTTAAATTGGTGGATGGAAAGTTTTCACAGTAAGCTGTTTTGAGTGACCTTACATCAATATTTCTTGTGCTAACTTACATTACTGTTACTTAGAACACTTTGCTCTGTGGCAATTGATGATCGTGTTTCTTCTTGATGACTTAGAGATGGGACGTCTATTGTACTCTCAGATGATGTTGGACAGATCTATTTTCTTAACACAGGGCAGGGTGAGTCCCAGGCGGATGCGAAATATGACCAGGTGTGGATGGTTTTCAGCTCTTGGCTGTTGTCCTGTTTGTTTGCACTCATGTACTATTTTTCTAACTTTAATTTGGCCCGACAGTTCTTTCTTGGAGATTACCGCCCTCTTGTCCGCGATACTCATGGAAATGCCATTGATGAGGTTAGTAGATCATCATCTGTGTCTAGAGAAAGTATAGCATATAATCAAGGCTAAGCCATCCACTATTGATATGGTCCCATTATCTTCTGTCAATTAATTGAAAGCAATATATGTGTTTTTATGTAGGAGACACAGCTTCTTCCATACCAGAGGAATATCCAGGACCGTCTTTGTGATTCAAGTATGTCATTGTTATTATATTATTTCAATTGTTTTCCTTGAAATCATAAATATCCTCGTCATGTCATGATGTTATTTTGATATGGAATATTAGGCATGCTTCCATACCCAGAACCTTACCAGAGTACATACCAGCGTCGCCGACTTGGTGCCCTGAACATTGATTTTCGCCCGTCAACCATTAAGCTAGCTGTTGGTACAGATATTGGTTTGGGCCAAGAGTACCATATTTTACCTTTGGCTGACTTGGACCTGGTGGTTGACCCACTGCCTGATTTTGTTGAGGCAATGTACTGGGAACCAGAAAATGATGTTATACATGACGAGACTGACTCGGAATACTTGGTCACTGATGAAAATTCTAGTGAAAGAGGGAAGGAACATTCAAGTGATAACTCACTGAGTGATCTAGAATGTAGTGAAGCAATCCAAGTTGGACGGAGTCAGAAAGATGGGCTTCGCCGATCAAAGCGGAAAAAAACTTCTGCAGATGTAAGTTTAATCTTAATATCAGCTGTCATTCTTTTGTGCCTGAATGTCTAACCTATCTTACCTGATTTGCAGTCTGACTTTTTGACTACTGGAAGATGCATGAAGAAGAAAAAGAAAATCTCTGGGTCTGAGGGCCCTTCCACTCGGAATAGAAAAACTAAAAAGCGAAGAAATGGGAGAAAACATTCTTCTAGGAGGAAGTCTGCTGAAGGCAAGTTAATCAGGCCTCAGCGATTAGCGGCACAGAATGCAGTTAATGGGTTTTATCAACCACCGAAATATTCTACAGATGAAGATGCAGACGAGAGCCTGGAAGATGATTCATCAGGAGCTGATTCTTTAGCAGAAGGTAGAAACACGAAGAAGAACCGAGTGGTTCACCATCTGCGGAAGGAGAAGCAGAATACTATACCTGGGGAAAATGGTTCCTATAGTGGGTCTGATACCATCAAATGCCCTGAGCAAAATGAATCTTCAAAAGATGTGGGAAACAAGAAGAGGTTGGTTGTTAAGTTTACCGTGCGTAAGCCAAAGCCCTCACCTTCTGAAGATAGGAAGACAGAATGTGACACGTCTTCTATTTATGAGACTCAGGATCCTTTGAAGGCAATGGACGGTTGCCAGGAAACTCGAGTTGATTCAGGAGAGATCAGAGTATGCACAGAAAGTCAAATGGAGTTGAGATATCCAATGCCCGCAGATGATAGCCCCTCTGAGAATGGCATCATTAAACCTGAGAACGAAAGCATGAATCCTTCTGCTGATCTAGAAAGCGGTAAACATAAGTTGGTTAATTATGAGGAGAAGCAAGTGTCTGAAGCTAGTGAATTGGAGTATGTACCTGCACCGGAAATTAGAGCCATCTCCAAGGCAAAAGATGCAGAAAATTCTTCAACTTCTGTGCTCCCTAGTGATCAAAACATTGTCAAGGTGGGAGAGAAGCATTCTGAATCTCCAACCAGTGATGGTAATTTGGTTGTCGGAGAAAACACTGCCGTTGAGCCGAATGAGATTAAAAAACCAAAAGTAACAATAATCAAAATTAAGTCAACAAGAATGATGCAAGATTCAGCTGCAGTTTGTGATCCTACTAGCAATGGTAATTTTCATTCTGGACACTCCTATATAGAAGAGCAGAGTTCAGCTTCGAGCTCAGAAGAAGAAGATGAAACTGAATCCTCCTCATATGCATCTAGTAACAGTACCTCTGATGAAGATGTACCAAGTGAACTACCTGATGTTGCCACTGATGCCGTGCGTAGAAAAAGATCCTTGAGGCTGAAGGCAACTACGAGGGAGACGGATGTAATGGCTTCTCGATGGACTGGCATTCCATCCAGATTAGCACTTGATTCTTTCCCATCAAGAGGGATGCCAATGTCCACCTTCATACCTGGGTCATCTAGGAGCGAAGGAGAAGGTTACTTTGGTGAAGACAGAAGTACACCAGCTGGCAGGAATTTACAAGTTGAACAGCGAAAACCAAATTGGCTGCTTTTGACAGAGCAGGAGGAAGGGTATCGTTACATACCTCAGCTTCGTGATGAAGTGGTTTATCTAAGACAGGTATGTTGCTTTCTTGTTTGTTGGCCCTGTTGAGCACTCCTACCAAGTTGATGAGGCTACTGTTTAGTTACTTTTTCTTTGAATTTAATCTCTGATTCAAATAACCTATTATTCTCCTCTACTTCTAGGGCCATCAAGAATCTTCTGAATTTGGAAATAGGTCACGGGGTTCTCCTTGGATGAAATATCGAAATATGAGAGCTGTGGAAGCTTGTTCTGTTGAAGAGCTGGATTATTCAACTATTGCTGGTTCTGGGGAGGGTGGTTGTGAAATCACTTTTAGATTCATAGACTCTTCGTCTGAATATTTTGGGCAGAAATTTAAACTCACCCTACCTGAATTGGTAGTCTCTCCTGATTTTATTGTTGAAAGAACATGGTATGAAGCTTCTGTGAACAGAAACTGGTCCTTCAGAGACAAATGTTGGGTTTGGTGGAAGGATGAAAGTGAGAAAGGGGGTAGTTGGTGGGATGGTAGGGTAGTTTCAGTACAGGACAAGTCTGATGAATTCCCTAACAGTCCCTGGGAGAGGTACACTGTGAGATACAAAAGTGTAACAGAGAGCAGTGATCTTCATAGTCCCTGGGAATTGCACGATCTTGACAAAAAATGGGAGCATCCCTGTATAGACCCTGATTCTAGACACATTCTGCTGGCATTTTACAATAGGTTGCTTCAAACAGCAAGAAGAAAGGTTTTCATCTTTCCTTGGCAATTGACATCACATTTCTCCGCTTATCTCATCTTATTGAAAATATAGTATTATTATACGGTTTGAACAAAAGAAGCATGCAAAGAAGTGCCTGGTTGATGAGTTATTTGTTTATTTTTTTGGTCTGTTTCAGGATGATTATGGCCTTCTGAAGTTGCAAGAAGTTAGTCAGAAGAAAGACTTCATTAACAAGTTTGTTCTCTTGGCTATCCTCCTTGTTAATACGTGGGATTGCCGAGATATTTACTTCTTTGTTGCGTTTGCCACAGGTTTCCAGTTCCATTATCACCTGGCATAATCAAGTTAAGGTTAGAACTCAACTACTATCGCACCTTGTATGCTGTGGAGCACGATGTTACTATAATGGTAAGAAATGCTCGGAGTTACTTTGGGAAGAATCGGGACCTCTTAGCGAAGATGACAAAACTGTCTGAATTGTTTAACGAGAAAATTGGCGAATTGTGAAGTGTTGTTTCTTTTCCATTCTTATGGTTATGGAGTACTGATGATCCAGTTTTGTGGAGTGGATCTCTCTACCTTGACCTCAGAAATCGTACGTTTTTACAGTCTTTAGGTAGCCATACCATTTGTCGAAAAAAGATAGCCATACGTAGGACTAGTATCAGGAAATCAGTCAGTTATACCCTTGAACTCCCATATGGGACATGACCGTAGGTAAATTACTGTGCAACGGGGGTATTATGCTTACGGTATTCTCAGGTGTTATTTTATCTCAAGTCAAAACTGTAACTGTATTAAACACAGAAATATACAAATTTATGGACTCATTGAAGGACACAACCTTGGTGTGTTTTTCCTGTTGATGATTGTTGTGTTTGATATATTTATGTTTAGAGGGGTGGGGTGTCCCTCTAGAGTGCCGGGGTGGGGTGTCATTAGAGGGGTTGGGGTCTCTAGTGACTGGGGAAGGATGTTCTCCGGGGTGAGGTATCTCTAGAGAGTCAGTGGGATTGGGGTCTTTAAAGGGTTGACCAATGATGCCCGGCTAATGACTGTTTTTGTTGAAACTGTTCACCAGAAATTTGAATGACTGTATGGTAAAAATTTAAAACCTAATGACTAAATTGTTTTTTTTGGTCTCCTCTTTTACTATCTTTTGATCCCCATGTGCAAAACTGCCCTTAGACGGTACCCAACAAATTCAAAATGATATGTTTTAGTCCTCAAAGGTAATTTTTTGGTGAGGTTAAATGGTTTTCCGGTATAGCTAGGGGTATAATGGTAATTTTACTAATTAAAAATATTTTCAATTAAAATTTCAATTTTAAAATTTTCTTTTTAAAAAATTTTTCACCACCAACTTTTCGGCGCCTGCTCGCCTTCCCCTCTGCGTCACTGGAGAAGTCTTCAGCTCTGCATCGCCGGAGAAGTTTTCACCTCTGGGGACCAAGCGGCGAAGAAGACGAAGCGGAGAAGACGAAGCAGGCGGAGAAGACGAAGCAGGCGGAGAAGACGACGAATAAGACGAGCAGGTAGAGAAGACTGCGGCGAAGACGAGCGACGAAGAAGATGAAGCAGGCAAAGAAGCAACGCAGAGGTGAAGACGAGCGACGGAGAAGACGAGCGACGGAGAAGACGAGCGACGGAGAAGACGAGCGACGGAGAAGACGAGCGACGGAGAAGACGAGCGACGGAGAAGACGAGCGACGGAGAAGACGAGCGGACCGAGAAGACGAGCGGCGGAGAAGACGAGCGGCGGAGAAGACGAGCAGGCAGAGAAGACGGTGGCGAAGACGAGCAGGCGAGCAGGCTGAGAAGAGCAGGTAGAGAAGACGGCGACGAAGACGAGCGGTGGAGAAGACGGCGGTGGAGAAGACGACGGTGAAGACGAGCGGCGGAGAAGACGGAAAAATGAAGCAGGCAGAGAAGCGACGCAGAGGTGAAGACGAGCGGCGGAAAAGACGAGCAGGCAGAGAAGACGACAGAGAAGACGAGCAGGCGGCGAAGACGGCGGAGAAGACGAGCAGGCAGAGAAGACAAAGCAGGCAGAGAAGATGAGCGACGGTGGCAGGCGGAAGGCAGCGGTGGCAGGCGGAAGACAAGCGAGACGCCGACTTTTCTTTTTATTTTTATTTCATTTTTTAAACTCAGGGTATAATGATCATTTCACACATTTTGATCAATTATACCGTTGGCTCTACCTGAAAATCACCTTGGGGGACAAAAATATATTATTTTAAATTTGTTGGGTACCGTCTAACGGCAATTTTGCACATAGGGACCAAAAGATAGTAATACATATTTAGTAAGGGACAAAAAAATAATTTAGTCCAACCTAATTATGTTTAGGAAACTCTACAACACAAAAGGGCTATCGGGACATTAAAAATTGTTCTAATATGGACTTTTTGGAACATGGGAAAGTACGCTTATAAAAGTTGTGCTATCAACGACTTGTTATCCCAAAAGATAAAATATGTATCGGGTTGCTTCTTGAAAATAATTCAATTGATATGACACTTTTTGAAAATAATCGGGTTGCTTCTTGAAAATATTGAAAATAATTCAATATTTAAAATAATTCAATTGATATGTCGCTATTTATATGACACTATAAAAGCGTCTCTATTTACAGCATATCATGACACTATAAAGCTCCGACATTAAAATGCGTTCCTACTTACAGTATCGTTTATCTTAAATATTGTAATTTTTTTTATAAAATTACACTTATGCGTCCCTACAAGAAAGGCGGCATTTATTTTAAATATTGTATTTTTTTATAAAATTTAAATATTACATTTTATAAGTTAAAACGAATAATAATATGTATTTGAATGTAAAAAATATAAAAATATATAATAAAAAAAAATTTGTATGTAATTTAACAAATGCAATATGTAAAATAAGAAGGGATAAGAGCCAATATAACCCTATCTACTTGAGTAAGTGTCAATATAACCCTATCTACTTGAGTAAGTGCCAATATAACCCTATGATAATTTTTAGTGCAAATATAACCCTAACTAGTTAATGAAAGTGCCAATATAACCCTCAGACCCCATTTTCGGCATTAACCTCAATTTTCCGGCATTGACTCTATGTAAATTGACCAAAATACCCTTTGGGCTAACTCTGAAATTAGGTGGATAATTTTACCCCCATAGTTCGCCGGATCGCCGACGGAACAAGTAGGATTATATCAGCACATTATGCAATCTTATTGGGTTATATCAGCACATTCATAATGTTTGTAGGGTTTTATCAGCACATTCATAATGTTTGTAGGGTTATATATCAGCACATCCTTAAAACTTATAGGGTTATATTGGTCTTTTCACTAGCTAGATAGGGTTATATTGGCACTTTCGAATATTGAAAGGTTATATTGACACTTATGTCAACTAGGTAGGGTTATAAAAGCACTTTTTTCAAGTAAGAAATAAGTGACATGTCCATAAGATTATGGAAAAATCATCTTTTAGGAGACCTACTCGATTATAAATATCACACGATAAAATATCCCTATTTACAATAAATTATGACACAGTTAGTGTCGCTATATTAGGACACTATAAAGCGTCGTCGTTTACAACCTATTATGACACAATGAGTAGGGACGCTACTTATTGTGTCCTAAAGACCATCCCAAGGTTTTATTTCATCTTGAAGCTAGTATTCAATCAAGACCCTGAAACAAAGAAAGTGTAAGCCTATTTTGATGTAACATATCAAGTAATATAGTTTTGAAACCAGCCATGTACTCATCCAACCCGAGAGACGTAAAACTTAAGAGTGCATATGAAACTACTACTCATCATGTAATGCAGGGAGAAGAAACAAATGCTTACCTTCTCTTCCTAAACTCATCAGATAGTTTCCTGATCTCATCTGGCTCTTTGAGTAACTTTGTTAAGTTCTTCAACAAATTCATTGTACAGTGATGCTTTCTTCCGGTACCTGTCACAGTGGCATCCTTAGCGGAGGAGTTGATAATGACGCAGTTATTACTCATCCAATAAGAGATACATACATGGCGATCGAATCAAGATTTGGACTCATCTACTTCAATTGAGCTTTCAAGGATGGCTACTGTCTCAAGTGCTCGAGCTAGGTTGTTAGCGGCCTCAAGAGTCTCATCGGTCAATGCTGCTTCAAGCTTTTCGGGTTCCACTGGATCTACCTGAACTCTGGGTACATAAAAATTAAGAGCAGGTTAAGCAGTTTGGCACGTAGATGCAAACTCTACATCGATACTCAAAATTAAGGGATCAGGAGTTTGAAAGGCATACTGCTCCAGGTGCTTCGCAAACGACCTTTGCAGATCATCCACACGTTTCTTGTACCCCTTACCCTTGATTTCCATGTCCTTGTAAATCTTCTTCATGTCTTGAAGCTTGTATTCATCATCAATCTACACAATAATATCATTCATAAACCAGCAAACTACAATGGTCGGCGCAGAATGCTGACAAGTGACAACAAAGGAAAACCTTTGATGTGCACAACTCATCAATTATTTTCTTCAGCTTTTCATAGTCAGATTTTGCTTCATCCAGCACATCTTTATGTTGATCAATTAACTGCAGCATCAGAGAAGAAAGTCCATATTATTTACTGAGCTCCTTGGTTGTCATTAATCATTTCAGTAAAGGGAAAAGCTGAAGTTCTTTTATCAGATAAGTAGATTATACTAACATCAACCAAAACGAATGCTATAAAATTTTGGGCAATAACAATAAGGAAAAGCTAATCAACAAAGATATACATATATCTACACTAAACCAAATAAAGAATTGACTCGTGATTAACCTTCAGTGTTTTCCAGTCATTCTCCTGGATAGTATTTGCCTTCTAGACAATCTCTTAGCAACACTGTTCATTGATTCTTTCTCGGCACAAAGACGTTATTTCTCATTCTTTGATTCCTTGATCTCTTTTTTCAATTTCTTCAACATCTTTTGACCAGTATCTGTTTGCACTTTGCGGCGATTGATCTGTGTTCTTTTATGATTGATATCCTGTCAAGTAAACAAGTTTCAGTTAAGCGAATGCCTAATTGTTGGTCGGACATTGGCCTTGTCACTTCATGCACTTACTAATGTTATGCACCAGTTTTGCTCAAATTGATCAACAAGTTATGAAATGCTGAGCATCTTTAAGATTATGGAGCCAGCAAAATTGATTCCAATTTGGAACAGGCAACAAGGTAGCCATCAGCCAAATCAGAGGAGCGAAAAAATAACAACACTCACCAGTGGAGAGTGTGGCTAACAACACTCACTGGCATGGATCATCAATTAAGTAATTATAAATAGGCATGAGCTGAAAATAAAGACGATACATGTACCAGCAATTAGTTTTAAATGCAAGTTGAAACACCAAGGTTTTGGTTCTGAAGTAGCTGCACACATGTTTGTGCTGCTGCTGTTGTCTCAACAACAATATAATCCAGTCCAGCACTTGCAGTTGATATTGCGACATCATACTTTGCTGCAAAAATATTCCCCCAGTGAACATACTAGTGACACGCAGCGGCAAATTTCCACTTGGGATTGGCTCAATCAGCAATACAAAGAATTTGAAACCAATGAAAAGAAGGGGAATCAAAATAAGAAAAAGACAACGTTCTACCCTCTTTCAACCCCCAACAAGACGATGTAAATAGAAGAACAAAAAACTAATCAACCAAGTACATCACTATAATTCACCGACAATCAACATACATTAAAGCAACTTTTAGCTCCAAGTAACATCGCATGAGCACAGAGTACAGCCAGAGAAACCCAAAACACACAAAATTAACACAGCAAAACAGAAGTGTGTATTAATAGTGTCAATCTAGAGACAAAATGCAATGGTTCACATACCTTCATCTCGGTATGTTGATCGAGCTCTTTCCTTAGGCGGATATAGGTGTCTGCAAATGCTGGTTCCGTGAAGAACTCCAAGTAGCCTCCTAAAATTTTCAGGTGCCCATCCTATTACAAACAGAAGAAAGATATGAGTGGCTGAATCTAACACAGAATTAATATCAATGTCAACTGCAATATATGAAAATAAAACCAGCACAAAAACTTACCATACCTCTCTACGTGATTTTTCCTCAAAATAAGGGCACTATAGAATCAAATAGAGCAGTTGAATTCCTTAGAAGTACAAAATGCACTTTCAATTTTTCATCATAAACAAGCCATGGATATGGGATATTAAGTTGTAGGGCATTCACTGAGTTATGAGACGCGGCATATGAAGAAAATATTTCAACATAAGTGTGAGGAATAATAATTTTCACTTCCCCATACATCAAGTCAAAACATCAAAACATCCAATATCAACGCCCCCGTACATCGGCCTAATAATTTCCACTTCATAGTAGGATGAAACTTACTGAGTGCAGAAGTACCGGACCACCGTCCATTGTTTTGATGTTTCCAGTGACACTGACTTCTCCTTGTTCTGCAATGCATCTCTGTTAGTCAATTACTTGTACGCGTAAATTTCAATCCGTTATTTAGGTGGAAATTCTCGGCGTGGAGAATGATCTCATTACAATTCATGCTTCACAAAAGAGCCATAACATCACTCTGCTTGACCAGTTGCAAAAAACAAAAATCAAGAGGTAACAAGAGTAAACATGTATAATCGTTACTCATATCACCGATATCAAAATCATTCAGTTAATCAATTTCAAACAGAAACTTCAGACTCGGCACAGAAAGCACACATATATCAAACAGTACACAATTACTCACAGCAACCGCAGCAAATAAAGAGTTACTCGCAGCAACGACGAGTGAAGAGCTTTCGCCGGGTCCAAAGCGCTCGTTGATGAAGAAACTTTTCGCCAGCGTATCAAATGCCAAACAGAGTGAACTATACATCGCAGAATCATGAAATCCCCAACCACAGCGCGATTGAACCAAAACAACCGCCACCGGCGGAGGTTCCGGCCGCCGCGAAGAGACAGCGTTCTCGATGCCTCGGTTTTTCGATTGCCCGACGGAATTTCTCGATTCGAAACCGCCGCTATCTCAACCGCAGCCGGCGGTAAGAAATCGTTGATTTGCTTAGGTTTATTGGTTTGGAATTTGGAGGGAAATATTTATTCGATGATGTTTGAAATGAGGAATGAAGGCCAATTTTAGCGAACCAGAGGCAAAAGCAAGTGAGCCTAGTAAACCGGAGGGAGTAATTAAGATAAGAAAAAGAAATGGACCAGTATTGAAAAAAGAGGTTTTTGATATGCTTACGTAGGCAAATACGATCCTGAAAATGTGCAGATACAGTAAATATGATTCTTAGATAATTTTTACTGTAAATATAATCCAAACTACTTAATGAAAGTGCAAATATAACCTTTTGGTGACATTTTCATCATTAACCGAGTTTTTCCAACGTTTATGTCCCCAAAATGATAAAAATGCTCTCGAACCGAAAGCTAAATTTGGGGGACAATTATACCCTTACCCATGCCAGGCCACCGCCGGATAACCATCGACCCGGCACCTAACCACCACCGACCCTGCACTGGATCAGGTAGGGTTATATCTATACATTATGAAATCTGGTGACATTTTCAGCGTTGATCGAGTTTTTCCAGCGTTGACCTCCCCATAAATGACAAAATTGCCCTCAAACCAAAAGCTAGATTTGAGGGAACAATTATACCCTTACCCGTGCCGGACCACTATCGGGCCACCACCAACCCGGCAGAGGACCAGATAGGGTTATATCTACCCATTATGAAATCTGATAAGATTATATTAGTACATTCCAAAAACTTTTAGAACTATATCAACACATTCATTTAAAAAAAAGCCTTCTTCAACCCACCAAAACCACCTCCCTCACCCTAACCAAGGTCTTTACCATCTCATCTGTTGAATCGAGCGCAGTTAGCAGATTCATTTGGCACGAAAGCAGTACATCTATATCTAGTTTATCTTGTATGCAATGTACTAAGTTGTTCCAATAAAAAAGATTTACAGGTAAGGGCTTCGATCGGTTGCCCATCTTAACAACAAAAAGAATAAAAGAAGAGAGATAAGTAAGTTGTTATGTTATCCTTAGACAATCAGAAGTTGGTGGTGGTGGTGGTGGTGATTCACATTCACATTGTTGTCGTTGTCGGGAGCCGGCATCACACGATGTCCGCTAAGCTGGTACTGATGATGCTTGATCGCATTTTGAATTGCCGCGATGATCCGAATCAATACATACATTGGGAGTACTATGCCCGCTGCCCGCAAAGCGAGCAACTGCAGAAAGTCGTTTTGATTAAACGTTAGAGCATCTCCAGTGGAAGGATTGAGATAACGAAAGTCGTAAACTAACATATAATGTGTTTCAAAACACTCGTGGTAAAATGTATTTGCAGTGTATATATATGGAGTTGTGGAGAAAAATTACCGTGAGTAGCGTAAAAGGATAGTCCTCAGTTCCTTGCCACATTAGTACAAGTGTGTGCCTCATTAGGAGCAGAAGTGTACACTGCCAAATTAGACAAGTGAAATTTACATTTCCTTTCTCGAATAACTGATAAAAGTAGTAAAAGAGTACTAGAATATCATGTGAAAAACCAAAATCAATTTAGTAACAAAACTTGTTTGCTATGAATCCAACAAGATATAAGGTAAGTTTGGCTTACAAGAAGAGCCAGTGATCTGCAGCAGGACACGCTCGAATGGAGCATGGACGTGCATTCGGGTGAAATGGTTTCTTCTTCTTCTTCTTCTTCCTCTTCCTCGACCCTTACTCTGATACTTTAATCAATAACGCAGTGTAAGCACAGTTCGACCGTAAAAAACCAACAATTCAACATATTTTTAAAATTTAACATGATAACATAGTGCAATGTGAGATATGGAGATTCATAAATATGCCATGTATTTTCATTGAGTGTGAAGTGTGGATTCTTTTTGAGCCCAACTTTCTTCAAAATGATTTTTCAAAACCAGGTGAATGGAGTATAGTATACAAAAAATGTCAGTCAAAAGAGCGGGATGTAATGTAATAAACTACTAGGTAGAATTATTCTTGGTGGCACATGAAACTTGAAAAGAGGGAGACAGACATTTCCTTCTTTTTTGGAATATCTAGTTGGCAAAGGAAATGGAAAAGAATGGTAATCATGAGTAAATTAACCCAAGACACCTTTGAAACTGAACCATGGTTTAGGGACTGAGTTGGGTTATTGGACCGATATTAAGATTTTAATTCAATTAGGTTCAATATTAGATCGTAGAATGCTTCCGCATTGGTACGTGAAAAGGATGTGTTAAAACTAAATGATTAGTATATGAGGTCTTGTGTTACTACACTGGCGTCACGTTCGTCAGATATATTTTTTCTAAACCAAAAATGAATATATTACAAAATACTAATGATATTACTAAATTAAAATAAAGTTTTTCCAATCAAATTTATGCTGTGCAGAACTACAGATAACTTCGGGAAAATAGAGCCCAAGTACAATTAGCTTTAAAATGGAAGTTCAAAATATCTTAAAGTTTGGCTGACGTAAACAACATTCTTTTCACGTGATTTAAACCGACACGAGACTCATTTCAATTGAACCAAACTGAAATGCAGATGAATCGGGCAAAAACAAGACCATAATCCTAGTACTAATGTAGATGCACCAACCTTAATATTGTCACCGGTGGTGAATCTTTCTCGAGAACCTTCTTCGGGATAGCCGCGTAGCCGGGTTCAAACTTCTGCACCGCATAAGGGGAAACTAAATTAGTAGACTACTTAATTAAGTTAAGCACCAATTAAGAATTGCTCTGAATAGTCAATCATTGATTGAGCTGTAATAATTTGTCATTGTCAAAAGTTTGAACTAATCTAGTTAGATAAGACCGGTACACCGTACATACTACCGAGTTGTTAAATAATGCAACCAAACTCGCTAGTAATTTCAATTCTAACAATGACAATCAAACAAACCTCCTCCATTGATTCCATTACTCACACATTACATCCTCACTCACAGGCTATTTTTGATAAACTTGTTACTCCACTCTGTTTCTGTACTGTCAGTAGCGGATTCAGAATTATATCTGATACGCAAAACACTGCTCTGCTGACAATCATCTCAGACACTCGTACATATCCGACACTATTATATTTGAAAATAAGCACTTTGTCAATGGTCATCTCAGACATTTTTCTTTATTAACTGTTGTTTTAGACATTGCGGTATCATAATATTATTAAAAACCATTTTTGATAAGGTTTGGGGAAATGGAGTAGTATCATAATGTATAAAAAAGTTGTGGATGTTAAGAAATATAAATATTAAATTATATTTTCTTTTCCTAGCTTGCTAAGAGGTGCTAATGATGAGGCTGTGAAAGGGACAACAAATGGAAACTTCAAGGTTTGTTGTTTATGATGGCAATTAAGAACAGGAGTTTATAATAAATATTAAAAACAGAGTCCTCTGTTATTTCAAGAAAAGTGGAAGAATCAAGAAAAATTTAAAAAGCCATCCTACCTGTAAACAAATTTCACAAATTGCATTTCCCTTTTCATTGCACCATCTCATTATGCAATCCCTGTGAGCAAACTGAACAGGAAAAACAGCAAATTAGACTCAGAAAAACATAAATTTACAAACATTAATGATGTAAAAACAGCGCCGGAATCATACTCATATATCTTTTCAATTTCGATCGGGAAACAGGGCCCGAGAGCACACTCTCGGGCCCTGTTTCACCCAACCGTCAAATCATAGAGGTGGCTTGCGCATCAGCTCACGCAAGTGGATAAAACAGTAACTTTCCACAAAAACGAAAAGACAATACACCAACAGAGAGAGAGAAAAACAGAGGATATGATCATATGAACAAACCTTAATAGTTCCGGAACAAGAACATGGAGTTTCGAGCTTTCTGGAGTTCTCGAACTCTCCTTCATGGCAGATTCTGCAGAAAGCGGCGGTTGGAGAAGAGATTGAAGCTTTTCTCTGATCATAATCTTCTTCTGCAACGCGCGGTATAAATTCTCCCATGGTTTTGCTTTGCTTTTTCGTCTTCTTTTGTTTGTTTTTTTCACTCTGTTTTGCCGTTCGGTGGGATGGCTGAAATGAGAGGTTTTCTGAATTTCTTGTTTTGAATGGTGTGGATATATACGGGGAAAGTGGAGGTGGAGTTCCGGAAATGCCCTTGTGTGAAGTCATTTTGGAATGCTTACGTTTCATGGGTTATTATATTAGTGTTTATTTGAGCGGCATGATTAGCACTAGTTGCATCATCGGAATACAGTATAGTTAAATGGAAAATGTCAAAAATACCACCTCCTTCCCGTATTTCTTCGCACCTTCGGTTTTTTTTTTTCCTTTCGTGTGTTTCCTGACAGGCGGCATGTCCATAAGTTTATGTACATACTACTTATTTTCTATATTATATATTATATTTGTTAAATTATAAATAAAATTTAAAATATTTTAAAGTATTGTTTTATCATATATTTTTATATTTTCACTTTGGAATACATATTATTACTTGTTTTAACTTATAAAATATTATATTTAATTTTTTTAAATTACAATATTTAAGGTAAAAAGGCCATGTAAACTATCCATAAGATTATGGAAAATCGTCTTTTAGAGACGTTCTCTTATTTTCTTATCTTTTGAATGGTAATCTTTTAAGAATAAGTCTCATGACAAGCGACTTGTCCATAAGAGTGTGGACAGTCCACATATTTTTACCTTATACATTGCATTTGCTAAATTACTTACTAAGCTTAGAAATTTAGAAAATATTTTTATATTATATATTTTTATATTTTCACATTCAAATACATATTATTATTTGTTTTAACTTTTAAAATATATTATTTAAATTTTATTTTAAAATTTACAATATTTAATGTAAAATTTACTGTGAATTGTCCATAATCTTATGGAAATGCCACCCCACATTTATCTCATATTTTAAATACATCCATAGTATGTGCATTGTATATAGAATGGTCATTTTAATATTGTAAAATGTGTGCCATTATATTTAGGCAAATTCTTGGAAAAAATCATCTATGAATTAATGGGAAAATGGGATAATTAGAATGATAGAAATGTCAAAAAAATTAGTTGTAATATTAAAATATTATTATGCAACATTCAGTAACTATAAGTTTATAACCAGATTAATACAACCCAAAAATTTTATGTTCATTTTTTTCTAATTTGCAGTTTAACCCTTGATCTTTTTATAATTTATGGAAAAATCGTATACAAACTCTTATATTTATATAACAGTCACAATATTGAATAGTTTCACACTATATAAAGTATTGTTTTAAATCGATTAATCATTATATGAGGTCATTTTATAATTGATGTACCAAGTGAGATGATTTGGCATTTATTTTTAATTGATTGCAACGAGTTTCCTATAACTTTTGAAAAATTATAAAATGAATCGCAACGTATGAATAATTATAATTTTAACTTTAAAAGTTACTGAAACGAGATTTTACATGATTAGTCTATCCGTTAGTCAGTCTAATACAAGACTTTCTCTCCACACACATTTTTACAAGTAAAATGCTTAAGTATTTCTAAAAATGCGGTGCTTATAATATCATAGATAGCATATAATTTGCCTTTATATGGAAAATGTAGTGCTATAGTTGTGTTACATGTGTTGTGGATTTGACATATTGATATCAATGTGCGGGACGGTTTTCCCTCTACCAAATGGGTATAATTTTTCTTGATAGTTAGTTATGGATGATATTCTTGGTGAAATTTTATAATAGATGTGAAAATAAAATACTAATACGCCCATTGTTAGTTGTGCCTTTCAAATAATGTGACCAGTGATTCGATCTTTTCATTCTACATTATTCACTATGAAGCTTCACTGGTAATATCGTTACTAGTGAGCTAATGTCGCAATGACATTGCGTTATTTTTATTCAGTTTCCAACTTATACAGAGTTTCGTTTAATAACGGTTAACAAATTAGATGGAGTTATCCTATAACTAATATAAAAATACAATAGTTGAGATTTGTTTCTATTTGTTGTAACGAAATTCTCATAATTTTAAAATATATCTCAAAATATCAACAATCAACGATCTAACTTTGAAAGTTAATTATTGTTTTTTATAATTAATCTAACTGTTAGTTAACTTATTTATTTAAAAAAAACACTCTCTAAATTGTGATGCTGTATTATAGTTTATTGGAACTCTTAATTTGTAATTTTTAGAGTTTTTAAATTGAGAATTTAGAGTTTTTTAGTATTTTTCATGTATTTTAAAGTTTGATACACTTTTCATTTTCGTATGTTTTGTGAAAGAGTCCGTCTCTTGAAAGACGGTCTTTCCATAACTTATGGAAAGACCAAGATTTAAAGTGTAAATTAGAAGAAATTAAGATAAAATTTTCGGGTTACATGAACCGGGTTATAAATTTTATAACTACTACATGTTTCATACTAAAACTTTAATATTGCAACTAAGACCTTTTACCTTTTATTATTCCAATCAAACCCCGTCTTTCCATAAGCCTATGGAAAGACCGTCTTTCCCAAGACTTTGCCTTTGTGGAAATTGACATCTTTTCTTTTGTGGTAAAATCTCAATTATTTTCCATCAATCATTAAAAATTTCACTCTCTACACTCAATTACCTTCACACATTTTAACTTATTGTTCAAAATAATGATACCAAACATAACAAAACAAAAGGAGACCCGAATTAAGTGCTTTTAATTAAGACCTCAATGGGAAAAAAAATTAATATTTATTTCATCAACTAAACATACAACTGGCTTGATATCGATTGAATTCCTTAAATTCATTGATTGTTTTTCCCAATCAAATAGAATATATTAATAATTTTTGTGTCATCACCAAGAATGAACGAATATTTTACCACCGACTAAACTTCTTGACTCGATTGACCTGAATCTTGATACAAATCATATTCCTCAATCCACCGAATTATATATTTATTTATTATTTCCTTTTAGATACCATAAATGATTAAACTAATTGTTGTGGGGGAATATCAATTATTATTTAGGATAGTTATGTGGATATAAAATGATTTCCATAAACTTGTGCAAAAGTATTTTAGCGATTAAAAGTAATTGGATTAATTCTCCTACTTTTAGTAAGTGGTAGGGGTGTTTAAATTATTCGATCCGATCTAATTCGAACCGTGTTGTCCCGATCCATTCGGGTTGGGTTAAAATGGATTATGTCAGATTTTGATCCGTTTTGATTCATTTTGTCCGTTTATAATTTTGCTCCATTTTCTTTTTAAAAATTATAAAAAAATAATTATTTTAATACAATTTATCCTATATTAATTTACTTCAAAAAAATTTAACATTCTTGAAAAAAAATTATAAAGCTAAAAATATATTATTATTTTTTAAATAAGTTTACTATTTTTATATGATTTGGTCAATTTGGATTGACCCATGACCCTGTCCGATTCAATCCGACCCTAAACTATGGGAATTTTAACCCAACATCTTTGACCCTAAATTTATGATCAATTTGGAACGGATCAGCTGATCCGACTCGCTCCGACCCATGAACACCCCTAGTAAGTGGAGCTTGAACTTGTACAATGGATACACCCACGGGTGTACCCCAGCGGTTGGGAGTTGGGTTCCTCATCGAGAGGTCTCCGGTTCGAAGCTCGGCAGCTACCGTGTGGGAGTGACCAATTCAAAGCAAGGCTCTTGGGCCTTGTGGCGGAGGGGCCTCCTGGTGAGCACCGAGTGTGGACGGCCCAATGATCCTGGCGTTGGGCTACCGTGACTTACCCCCTGACCGGGCCTGTAGTGTCGGGTGATCGGGACGGCCCAGGGCTAGCCGTAATAGCCTTTGAACTTGTACAATGGATAGATCATGTTTTTAGCAAAATAGTTATACTCCTTGGTATTTGGTTATCATCACAAAAGTATAGTTCAATCAAAATTTGTGTGGCTTGTGAAGATCGAAGAAATGACAAGTCCAATTTCTGCTACTGTAACCAATTTGAGTCGGGATATTATAGGGTAAGGCAAATAAAGTTTCATCTTGGAGTCCCAATTTAGTAATTATATGGGGGTCCCATTATTGGGGGAAAAAACTATTGTATATATAGATAAAAAAAACAATAAATATTACGATGCATGACTCCGTCGTCTTCTTTTCTACCTCATGTGAAGTCCCTTCTTGTAAATATTATACTCCCTCTGTTTTATCTTAAATTATATATAATTTTTTTCTCAGTTAGACTTATCAAAATTTGATCATATATTTGGATAGTTAAATGACCAATAATATTATCGTATAAGATATCGTTAGATTCATCGTAACACAAAGTTTAATAATATCAATGTTTTGTATGCCGTTATGATACGTAATCAAATATACTTACTGTAAAAAATATTTATCAAAGACAGTAAAAAGAACTTTTTACAATTTGATTTGGAACGGAGGGTGTACGTAAGACCATTTCTTCACAGTTTACCCCCGCCCTTTGGAACTTGAAGGACAATCTTAATTTTAAGTCGACAAATTGAATTCAGTGATTTCCAGTCAAATTTGCTGAACAATTTTACAGTGAAAATCACTTTATCAACTTTTAAACTTTTTGATTGCCCTTCATAATCACACCTAACTCAAATCTATCGTGAATGGGCCGCATGATCAATTGTGCATGTGCAGGAAAAATACCAATTATATCATGAATCAATGATGGAACATGTCTTGTAATATTATTATGCTATTTAATATCAACATAATGTAGAATTAGACAATAATAGAGGGACAATAGTTCTGGAAATAGAGTGGGTCTCCTGACAGGCGGCCTGTCCATAAGCTTATGGACAGGCCACTTATTTCTTACCTTATATACTGCATTTCTTAAATTACATACAAAATTTAAAATTTTTGAAAATATTTTTTTATATGATATATTTTTATATTTTCACCTTCAAATACATATTATTACTTGTTTTAACTTATAAAATGCAATATTTAAATTTTATAAAAAATTATAATATTTAAGGCAAATGCCCCTGAGGACTGTCAATAAGATTATGGAAAGGCCGCCTTTCCTGAGACTTACTCTTGAAAATAATCCACATTTGTTTCAATTGTTTGACTTTTTCTAGAACGCGCTTTCAATTCTAGAAACTTGCACTCAACTATTTGCGTTTTACTGTTTAGCCCTCATTTTTGTTCTTGTTCATTTCCTAAATTGATTGCAATTTTGAATGACGTATGTGAATGTATCACTGTTGGACTCAATCAATTAATGCACACCCTTGGGAAAGCCCTTGGGAAAGACGATCTTTCCATAGACTTATGAAACGATGGGATTTAATTAGAATAATAAAAGTGTATAACCTGATTCATGTAACCCAGCAATTTTATCTTCATTTATTCTAATTTGCACTTTAAACCTTGATTTTTTCATTACTTATGAAAAAACCGTCTTTTAAGAGAGAGACTGGTGCAAAAATGCTTCTCTGTTTCCAACTGCAGCAAAAAATGAAAAGGACAGGTTGGAAATGTAAATATAAAAAGGAATTTTTGGTTCTCGACAAAATGGTGCAATCACCCTTAGCTGAATCGGATTGTCACGCACTTACTAAGCCAAGTGGTGGGATTTGGCCAAATTACGTTTGGAAGGAACTTAAAATCCAAAAAATATATAATTCAGTTACACAGAGGCTTAAAATATTATCTTATTTTAAATCAATTTACCGAGTTCGATAAAGTCATTTTATAATTTATATAACTAATGAATGTTATGATGTTTGTTTTTATTTATTTTAACGAGATTTATATAACATAGTTTTTTATATAATGTATCGTAATGTTATACTCCCTCTGTTTCTCTATTAATGGCACGCCTACTTATAATTTTTTTTTAAATGGTACATTTTTCATTTTTGGCTAGATTCCTTAAATTTCATCCACTAATTATACTTTTTTCTTTCTAAATTTAATCTCATCATCTCATTCTATTCACCTAAATCCAAGCATATGGTGCCACTATAGAAAAACGAAGTGAGTAAAAATTATAATTTGACCCTAAAAATAATGAAAAGAGACTTTTCATAATTGATTTAATTGTTATACAGCTTGGGAGGAGACTTTCTCATTCGATTGATCTAATAATTATTTTGAAATTATTTATGATCTATATAATATTACAAATAATACAATTGAAAATGTCACTGACTCAATTCAACTCCACCATAAACACATCTATTAGCAATTGAGTATGTGGCACAGTCTCGTATTAAAATATTTAATTTATTTTACATTTTTTAAAATATGTTTCATTAAAAAAATTCAATCGACTAACACTTAAACGAGATCATTTTATAAATGATGGACACAACTAATGGGTGATTTGATACGGTGTTTTATTTATTACAACATTGAAAAACTTTTAAAACGCATTGAAAGTATGAATTAGGAGTACAATTTGATCCTAAAAATTATTGAAACTATATTTTTTATGACTGGTCTAACTGTTAATCAGACTTCTAACAGAAAAATTCCTCAATATGTTTAACTGATATTATTTTTAATTACTTTTAACAAGAGTGACTGCAAATTTAATATTTAAAAAACTAAGTGTTACAACAAATTTAATATAATTACTTACGATAATATTATTATATTATGCATACATTTAAATATATGGTGAAGGTTTAATTACTTTAACTTAAATAACATTTTGTTCAATTAATTTCAAAGGGGGTAAATTTTTATACAATGATTTTCTTTCCCTTGTGGTTATAGAAGTTTAAATATTGAGAAAATTTTCTTTTCTCTCTACATAAAGGAAATAAAATTATCAGGGCTAATTACTTATTGAGTCCGTCTCTTGAAAGACGGTCTTTCCATAAGTTATGGAAAGACGGTCTTTCCATAAGTTATGGAAAGACCAAGGTTTAAAGTGTAAATTAGAAGAAATTAAGATAAAATTTTCGGGTTGCATGAACCGGGTTATAAATTTTATAACTACTACATGTTTCATACTAAAACTTTAATATTGCAACTAAGACCTTTTATCTTTTGTTACTCAAATCAAACCCCATCTTTCCATAAGCATATGGAAAGACCGTCTTTCCCAAGACTTTGCCTTACTTATTACAGGAGCACTCTAAGTCTCAACCGTGAAATATAAATTATTTGCTTTCATCAGCAAAATAAAAGAGAACAATTTTTTTAAAATTTCATGAAGATGAGAAAAATATATTTAAACACCTACCTGTATTTAGAAACGGACTTGGAATTTTCTTTTTTTGATAAAAGTCTCTTCTTGATTGGTTTAATTTATGTAGTTAGGAGTTTCCTGTTAACAGGCTGAGTATTTAATGGGGCAGCCGCAGTTCTACGATTCATACGGCCGTATTGAAAAGTCAATTTTACAGGAAAACTATTACTCTCTCTGTTTCAATTTAAATTACAGTCTAATTACTGTATACCATTCGAGAAATACGTTTGACCCTTAATATATTTAGCTATATATAATAGCGGCAAATAAAAAACTATTTGTTACGACGAATTGAATAATATCACATACGATAATATTATGTTTCATATATCTATTCAAATATATAATTAAATTTTGATAGAGAATTGTGTTATAAAAAAAAGTTAATCTAGAACATAGGGCGCACAGTAGAATAACTTAAATATCAGGTTTTTTTTCTCTTTTAGCTGATGAAGACAGAAGAATACCACCAGTATTCATCTTACATATAAATTTGAATAAGTTGGATACATTATTACTTCCTTACGTAACATTTTTGTATTTATTATTATTTATTAAATTTCTTATCATACATTTAAATAATTGATATTGCTACTGCCATATTCATCTTAACAAATAATTTTGAAAGTACACCTATAATTTAAGTTTGTCTTGTTTTTTATGCAAATTGATCGGACATAAATGTGTCATAAATTGTTTTATATATATACATATATATATTCTTTATTTTCATATCAAGAACAAAACAAAATGGATTTTGAAAAATATTTTTTTTTTGTTATTTAATGTTTCTCAAAGACACTCAAATGGTAAAACCGAATCAGAACATGAGCTGTTTGATTAGGGAAGAACGGCTCCTACCACCACCCTGGCGGCAAAAACAAAAACGGTAAGGCATCCGGTCATCCGTACGGGCCCTACTACGATCCTCCTCCTCCTTCGAGATCTCGTTTTTTAACCTTTAGCACTTCATTTTAGCATATTCTATCTGTCCAGGTTAAATTACCCCGAATTTTTTCCATGCTCATCAAAATACATGTATGAAGTATAAAAACAGTAAAGAAAAAGTTACTTTTTAGAAACTACTTGCGATGAATTCAACCATATAATATATGATAATATTATTGTTTATATATTTATTTAAATATATGGTTAAGATTGAATAGTGAATAGTGATATAAAGTAAAGTGTGCAATTTAACTTGGAATTGATGGAGTAATTTGATTCATTAAAATTTGATTGAAGTGCATTTTCAGACCAAACTGGAAGTGCAGAAATACTTTATAAAATCTAAAAATGCAGAATTAACCGTGGAAATCGTTGACCAAATTGTCCACAACACTTTTGGCTGAAAATCAGAATAATGTGATACCCCGGATTTTAAAAAATTAGAAAAGGACCAAAATAGCCTCCCCCTTGTTAACCTTTCTCCTTCCTTCTTTTATTTTCATTCTTTGTTTTCAAATTTTCTTTCGAAAGCCAGAGACCATCGGCGTTCTTTTCTTTTGAAAACCAGAGACCGCCGCTCGGAGCTAGTGGCGGACTTTCCGTTGATTCTCGTCAGACTGGAGGCGGCACAAGGTGGTCGTAGATATGGTCGCCGGTGGAGGTGGCATCGAGGTTTCTGGAGCTAGCGGCGGCGAGGTGTGGAGGCAGAGGAGAACTAGGGTTTGGTTTCAGGGGTGGAGGTGGCTAGGTGTGGAGGCGGCGGAGTGGAGGAGGCCCGGTTGATTTTCCGGCTGTTTTTGTGGCCCGGTTTTGTTTATTTTCCGGCGAGGTAGCATTTTCTGGTTGATTTTCCAATTTTTCTTGCTTTTTTAATTCAACAAACTAGCGAAACCTGAATACTTCAATTTTTGTTGGGATAAGTGCCAATATGATTGAGCAAGTGTCAATATAACACTTTTTAGTTCAAATATAACTCTAACTAATTAATGTAAGTGTCAATATAACCCTCATACCTCATTTCCGACATTGACATCAATTTTTTGACGTTGACTCTATGTAAATTGATCAAAATACCCTTTGGGATAACTCTGAAATTGAATGGATAATTTTATCCTCATAGTTCGTCGGATCGCCACCAGACCACCGACAGACTGCGATTGGACCACCACATGACCATTGTCGGAACAGGTAGGATTATATCAGCACATTATGCAATCTTATTGGGTTATTGTATCAGCACATTTCAAATGCTTATAGACTTATATTAGCATATATCTAGTGCTTGTAGGCTTATATCGACACATTCTTAAAACTTATAGGGTTATATCAGCACATATTGTAAATATAAGTGTCCTTAACGGGTGACCATATCATCAAATACATCATTATAATATTATAACAATATCGTATACAACATAAAATTTGACATCATTACACCATCATTAATATTAAACACCATTATCACATATCATAGTCTCATTTCAAAACTTATCAACATTAAAAACCTAGGTCGAAGAACACAACAAAATAAAAATCACACACAACACCAAATGTCATCCAATCATCAATCCAGACTAAACACAACAAAGTAAACAAAATATCATTAAAACCCCTATATTATATAGTATGTGCTAATATGATCCTACATTTTTTACTAATGTGCTGATATAACCCTATAAATTTTAGAAATGTGTTGATTTAACCCTACCAATTTTCACAATGTGTTGATATAACCCTACCTAATCCGATGGCAGTCCGGCGGTGGAATGCAGATGATTCTAAGGGTAATAACGTCATTTCCTATTTTTTGTATTTTATTTTTTTATCAGAAAGGCAAACATGTAACTTTATAAAATTCGGGTTAAAAGTTGTCGGAGAGGGTTATATTGGCACTTTCACTAACTAGATATGGTTATATTGGCACTTTGGAATATTGAAAGGTTATATTGACACTTATGTCAACTGGATAGGGTTATAAAACCATTTTTTTCTTATTTGTATTAAGATTAGGTATATATTTGTCTTTTCATAAATGGTCAATGACTGAAGTTATACGGGCAATGTCGGAATAGTGTAAATTGGGTAAAACGACACAATTTGATCAAAAATTAAGGTTAGTTCTACACTTTCAGATTATATCTACACTTCTCAGTTTAATAGGGTCTTTTTTGCACTTTTCCCGTACAGTAATAGTAAATTATTATTATTTATGTATGTTTGATTTTATTTTAGTTTAGTAGAAAATCAGTTTGAAAAAACAATACATAAGTATTAGGATAGTCGACCGTTTATAATCAGTAACTATTATATTTTTAACTCAGACATTATATTTATAAGACAAAGGGAGTATAATATTTAAATTGAAAATGTAATAATCTATTTATATTTTTACAACTAAAATTTGTCATCCGTAAACTCTCTACCCAATGAAACATGCCCCCACCTCAGAGGTTTTGTGTTGCTTCCTTGCAAGTGTTTGAGGACATTTTGTAGGTACTCTGTTTAGTTTAATTCATACTAAACAATGGCGTCCGAATACCGTGACTTACCCCCTCGATAGTGCTTGTGATGTCGGGTCGTCGGGGCACCCAAGGTTGGTGACACAGCTTTCTTTTTATTTTTTTTTTGTATGAATTCAGTGTGGGCACCGAACATGGATTGCTAGACGATTGACACTTTTAATATTCATTTTTTACTTTCCATCATCTTATAATATTAAAATTATGAAATTGATAGTATCATTTTTAAAATAAAATTTCACAACGGAATTATATTATACATCATATATGTATAATTTCTACTATGCCATAAGAAAACAGTTTTCAATAGTATTAGTTGAGGGTATATATAAAGAATATGTTGAAAGATAATCTTTTCATAAATCATGAAAAAATTAAAGTTTAAAGTGTAAATCAGAATAAATGAAAATAAAATTTTAGGTTGCATAAATTGGATTTTAAACTTTATTACTATTACACATTGTATAATAGATTTTTAATGTTACAATTTAGACATTTTACTTCTTGTTATTCTAATTGAATCACATCTTTCCATAAGACCGTCTTTCTTCAGATTTTCTCATACATAAATCGCACGATTCGCTGTAAAGCCAGAAATTTGGTTTCCGTTCCCAAGACTTTCCCATACACCCTCCGTCCCAAATTAAATGGTAGGAATTTTTTTTCACGCTCATCAAGAAACTTGTCTAAGTGTTAATATGTTTAATTACGTATAATTATGGCATACAAAAAGTTATTTTTCATAAATTACTTGTTACGACGAATCAAACCATATCAATTATAATAATATTATTTGTTGTGCGGAATACCCGAGAGAAAGAACAAGCAAAGAAAATAAAGCGAAAAATAAGACACCGATATTTCTACGTGGTTCACCAATTGGCTACATCCACGGCCGACCAAGATCGGATTCCACTAGAGAGAAAGGCCAGAATTGCAAATTTTCTACTCTCTACAAATCCTATCTCTTACAGGTTACAATAAAAGACGAGGCACTATATATATAGTCCTCTCCACCTTAAACCCTAATGGCTTTGGGCCCAAAAACAATCTGGCTCAAACCAGAACATGAGACAGAATGTCAATAATAACCCAATCAAAGGACATGATATACCGTCGGGCCGGGGGCGACTCTGCCCCCGGACCCCCAGGCTGGGGTGCGCTCCGCCCCCAGGACCCCCTGACTCGCTGACCGGGCAGCGAGACCCCGTACCATCCTGTCGAAGCGGCTACTACGTATTCAAGACATACCAACAATTTTATTTATATATCTATTTAAATATGTGATCAATATCGAACATTAAATAGTGATATTTTATGAAGTGTGCAGTTTAATTTGGTACGAAACGAGCATATAAATCGCACGATTCGCTGTAAAGACCGGAAATTTGGTTTCCAGATTTATATTTTGCAAACTTGAAAAAATGATGAGGTAACGTGCCCAATTGGGACGCTCGAATGATGGTAATGGTTCCTTTATTTTCCATTAATACTCTCTCTTTCAATTTTAATAACATTGTGCCTCTTATTAGTTTGAGTCGAGAAAATCTTAGGTTGCTAGCTGCCAGGCAATTATGAAATGAGCGGCATATCCATAAGTTTATGGATAAACAGTTCATTTTTTATCATATACAATGCATTTGTTAAATCACATACAAAATTTAGAATTTTAAAAAATATTTTTTTATATTATACATTTAATATTTTCACATTCAAATGCATATTATTACTTGTTATAAGTTATAAAATATATATTTAAATTTTATTAAAAATTACAAACATTTAAGATAGAAGCCCCGTGAATTGTCCATAAACCTATCGAAAGATCGTCTTTCTTGAAACTTTCTCTTGTGAAATATATCGTCTTGTTACATTTTAAGGATAAACTATAATTATTCCAATTTAAAAGTACATTTTAAAAGGCGTTTAGAATTATAGGAATTTTGTTGCAATAAATAAAAATAAACATCATATAACTTTATTAGTTATACTAATTATAAAACGGACCCGTCTAACGATTGCACGATTTAAAACAAGAATTTGTTAATTGAGGCGGACTATTTTAATGACAACACTTGTTTTCATTTTATTTATATATTTCATGTTTTAAAATTCTCAACTCATTTTTCTCACTTCACTTAAATTATGCGCAATATTAAAGAAATACTCTCTTCGTTTCATTCATAGCGGCACCATGTGTTTGTGTGCTTAGATTTAGTTGAAGAAAATAAGTGGATGAAATTGAATGTAGAAAGCAAACAGTAGAAGCAGTGGATGAAATTGAAAGAATCTTGTCAAAATTGAAAAGTGTACCAAAATAAAAAAAAATAAGTCAAAAAAAAAGTATATCACTAATAAAGAAACAAAGGGAGTACAATGTTAGGAAATCATAGAACGGTCCTATTAGTCTGAATTAATATTTCTATTAAATTAAGTTAAAATGGACTAAACTTAAATTAAAGTTAAAATGAAGAAAATAATCTAAAAACATTCAATTCAATTTTAATAAATAAAACTAAATTGAACTAAATTAAATCGGAATATCAGATATAATCTCCAAAGAACGTAAGAAAGTATATACATATTCCAGTCCTTTTCACGTACAGTTGCTACTTTATTCCTTTATTTCCATTTATTAATACTTTTTTTTATGGAAAATGCTTACTCACTATTCCCAGCTGGTACTTATCCTAAGTCATTCTCATCATCTTATCACTACAAACAATTAGCCCCTTTCAATTTTTCTTCTGATTTTTAATAGCCACTAATCCTCTATCCTTTTTGCTAGCCAAAAAATGGTCCTTTTGGGGTTTAAGCCATGTTGTGAGAATCTTCCGTGGCATTAAAATTTCTAAAATTAAGAGGATAAGATCTTGGGAAAGACGGTATTTTTATAGGTTTATGGAAGGACGGGGTTTAATTCGAATAATTAAAGGTAAAATGGTTTAAGTTGTGATATTAAAATTTTATTATTCAACATGTAGCAGTAATAAAGTTTATAATCCAATTTATGCAACTCAAAAAATTTATCTTAATTTTTTCTAATTTACACTTTAAATGTTGGTAATTCCATGACTTATAAAAATACCATTTTTTAAGAGACGAACTCTTATTGAGGAATGGAGTATTATTAGTATTTAATTAAAATTTATGCTATCAAATATGGATTTGTGGAACGAGAAACCCAGAGTACATCCTTTGTTTTGTTATTTGTACCATTCAACTAACTGGGAGTAGCCCAGTGGCCAGCCCGTTCCAACAGCACCCAAGTTTGAATTCGGTCTGGGGCAGTTTTTGAGGTTCAGTCTCCAATTGCATCGTGTTATGTATATGAGCCTCACTTTGTGTGAGTTGTGTCTCCAATTGCATCGTGTTATGTGTATGAGCCTCACTTTGTGTGAGTTGTGTGGGAGTCTCACTCCACCTTTGTGTGAGACACAGGGGAACCTCACACAAAGGTGAGTTGTGTGGGAGTCTTACCCCTTTGTGTGAAGCAACGTGAATTTATTAATGTGAAGGAGTCCGAATATTTGTTTAAATTTTTTTTTTTTACCATTCATTTTCTGTGTCGGGAGATATATCCACCTATTCTGTGACATGGAGGATTTGAACTAATATGTTAGGTTTATTGTGATGGGATTTAATTGTTTGTGTTCGACTGCGGCGATCGACGTTGATCGATGTTAACTAGTGTTGATCGCTGAGAGGGTTTGAGCACTTTTTAGAAAGTCTAATATCGTATTATTTCATTTTCTGTTTTTAAATTTTATATCAGAGGGATACAATGTTTTTTTTAAATGGTCACAATTTGATTGTCAGGATAAGATTGAAACTTTTGACCAAAATATAGGATTTAAAAAAACATATTTATCTTTTTTTAAAAAATATATAGAATTGCACTATCACGTGGAAGTTGTGAACCAACCCACAATATAATTTAACTGAACTAAAAGTAAAACGGTTGAAAATTATTAATAATATAATTAACTAAGTCAAATTTTATGAAATCAAAATAAAATAAGTGAATTAAACTGAACTAAACATCACTGTTATAATACGAATTCTATAATCATTGGGGGCTATAAACATTTCATCGATAAGCACGTAGCGCAGAAATGTTTAATCACGCAGAGCCTCAAGTCCTACCGTCAAAACACAACATTCACAAGCCTTGATATAATCATATGAATATTCATATGAGTGGGTTTCCTGACAGGCAGCCTGTCCATAAGGTTGTGGACAGGCCACTTATTTCTTACCTTATACACTGTATTTCTTAAATTACATACAAAATTTAAATTTTTTGAAAATATTTTTTTACATGATATATTTTTATATTTTCACATTCAAATACATATTATTACTTATTTTAACTTATAAAATGCAATATTTAAATTTTATAAAAAATTACAACATTTAAGACAAATGCCCCTGAGGACTGTCCATAAGCTTATGGAAAGGCCGCCTTTCCTGAGACTTTCCCTATTCATATTTCCTCCGTTTTACCACATTTACTATCATTTTTGTATATATTTTTTAAGATTGTCGATTTTCATTTAATGACAACAGGTACATTATTTTAACCGCTCATTGAACTTTTTACTATTTTTACTCAATCCTCTGTACACATTTCAATTTGTGAAAAAAAGAAAAGCTTAAACATGCTAAACATAGTGAGATGTAGGGAGTAACGAAAGGAGATTATAAAATCGGACTCCTGAATTAAACAAAGTAGCTGGGCTGTCACACTAGAGAAAAAGCCCGTTAATGCTAATTAATTGTTGGAATTCTTTTAAATGGTTAGTTGAGCAAAATCAATCATTTCTAATTGATTAATGGGCTGGATTTGATGCTTATTTTATGTATCTCGGCCCTCCAAAATGCTGAAAGTCCGGTCCAATAAACAATGGTCCTAAAGCCACATAACATATTAGTGTTTTTCTGAAGTTAAACAAAATGGACCTTGGTAATCACTAGTCAATTAACAATAGAAGACAAATGAATAATTAAATAAAAGACAGTCTCGTGAAAGATGATAATTTCATAAATTTATGAATCGACTATTATAGTTTGAGTCCGTCTATTGAAAGACGGTAGTAGAATTTAATATAAAATTTTTGGGTTGCATAAATCAGGTTATAAACTTTATAACTATTACATGTTGCATAATAAATTTTTTATATTACAACTTACCCTTTTTACCTTTTCTTTTCCAAGACTTTGCCTTATAGTTTTAGCATTTTTATAAATTTAAACAATGTACTACTTTATAAGTTGAAACATATAGTAATGTGTGTTTGAATGTAAACATATTTTACTTTAGAAAACACTTTATTTAAATCTAAAAGTTTAGAATTTACTTTTTTGAAATTGTAATGTATTAGTTAAAAATATAATAAATTCTTTATAATTAAAGTACATATCACCTGTTAGGGAATTGCTTATGAGGAAAAAAAAAAGTGAAAATCACCTCTTAGGGAACTGCTTATGGGAAAAAAAAAGTGAAAAGGGACTTTCTTAGTTGGTTAAACCACCATTTGTATAACAAACAGGCTCTGAATCCAAGCCATGTCCCCAGTGAAGAATTGCTAATTAGATAAAATTAATATAAAATAGATATTTTTAAAAATATAATATGTTGGATTGATTAAATTGTACTTAACTAAAATCAGATAACATGTAATTAAATTGAAAAGTACATATTTGTATAGTTCAATTTATTTCAGTTTAATCAAAAACAAATAAAATTATATATATATTTAGAGGAAAAATAGTACTTCGTAGTTGTATTCCATATACATTCGCATTCGCATTCAATTTTGTTTTAATTTTAAAAGTTAATATCAGTATTATACGTGTATATACGTATCAGGGCGTAATCTAGTTAAATACACAGCGTGACATATCAACACCCTTACACAATCAAAGTATATACGGTAGAAAAATACTAAAACATCTATTATGATAAAAAAATTTATTGAAGAAGCGGTGATTTTCATATGAATGACAAAATGTCACGAACCCATATTTGACAAATTACACACTACTACTATTATATCATAAGTCATAATCATACAGACAATACATTCGTTTATTCCACCTTATTATCATTCACGGGGAGAGCGAATTTAGAGCCATTTTCAATTTCCCCATCATAAAATGCTGCAAAATTCACAATAGACAAGGATAATCTAATCCAGTGCAAAATTATAGAAGCTACACAAAATATCCTCTGGATTTCACATCAAAATCACCAATTTGGTGACTTGTTGGGGTGAAAGTGTGAATTGAGAGACTTGAGGGAGTGGTAATTGTTTGATTGGGCAGCCCATTAATGTATTACTCCGTCCCAGCCGAATGTGCACACTTTTTGGTCAACTTTCTCAGGTCATGTTTGACCAACGATAACTTTAGTTACGTATATTAACGGTGTGTTAAAATTTGATATTTAGAAAATGCAGCATGCAGAGAATCCAACAATAACTCACATGATGATATTGATATCTATATACTAGTTGAAATTTATGGTCAAACGTGTCTTGAGAAAGTGGACAAAAAAATGTGCAGATTCGGCTGGAACGGAGGGAGTACATAACATTATGATAACGAATGAAATCGGCAGCATTGGTCATCTTTGATGAAAAGAGTATAGTACCCTCACTATGAACACACATTACAGATAATGATCATCTCTCAACAAATGTCCCTCTCGTCTCTTAACAATGACCCCTCTGTTTTCTAACGTATTTTTGTAAAAGATGTTTAACCGTTAATACCTTTAGTCGCATATGATAAAAAATACAATTTTACTTTTTTAAAACTACACGTTACAGAGAATCCGTTGAACGTTTCGTGCGTATAATTGGAAAGCTTAAAATACAATTAATAAGCACGTTTCAAGCAATCATATATATCGCACGTATCGATGGAGTCAAGAGTACACTCGTTGTCCTTGAAACGAATGAGTCTCGTCGTGGAAATCGTTCCCTAGGATAAAACCATCGAAGTCAATTTTAACGAGTAAAATTACCTCGGAATCATACAAAGCCCGAAGGGCTATCACCGACAAAGATAGAGAAAGAAGATAAGACTCAAGTTTAGAAGTAGAGAGAAACTTGAGAAAAATGCGAGGTTTCTGTCTGACGTAGAGGTTCTATTCATGGTTGTCTAAGAAACCATATGGAAAGATAGGCGGAAGATCTGATTCCCGTAATCAGAGAAAATATTCTCCAACCACCAAATATTTTACAAATATTTGAATATATTCTAGAAAGATAAGAACATCTCATGTTCCTTATCATGATTAACCGCATATCAAATCTTATATATTTCACACGTGATTCCAAGAATCTTTGCTACGCAATTTGGGCTTTCTAGAGATTTCCACACAATCCAAATATGTTTTAGACAATCAAAGTTGGAGAAAACTTATTATGTGCGAATGAATTTCCGCCTAAATTTTCATTCCAAGAGTGACTCTTTGAGCATCCATATCGCATTCACCCTTTATCCATTTTGAGAGTTTAAACAGTCGATTTTACAGTTCTCACAGAGGAGAATAAAAAAATGACACCCACTAACACTAATTCAGTTTGAGCCCAACTCAAAGCGAAGCCCAAAAGTTGACAAAATTCAACTTATTTTATAATCATTTTTCAACAATCCCCCCCCCCCCCCCGTGAATAGATATTGATGTGGAATCAAAACAATCACGCCACACGGAGTTTGACTTGGTGATAGATTCATTTTAATGGCATAGATGCCGCATAGGATAAGTATGTGTCACCCTTTGAACTTTCCCTTAAGATAGTACACTTAGCCCACTGGTTAGGAAGTATACGCGATGTCCTTGAACTTCCCCAACCGCTTGTGTGAATGACAATGCACTTCCCACAGACATCTTTCCTAGCCTTTGTGCTTTTCCTCGGTTGTGTCCTTAATCAGGCCATGACACACCCCTAGTTCTGTAAGATTTCTAAGGAACTGCGTCCCAACAATTCCCTTTCGAAGTGGCCACACTTCTCGCTTACATAGGTGGTTCAAGTACTATACACTCGATGCCTTGAATCATTAAAAGTAATTTAATGCTTAACCTCTATTCACATTATTGTTTCTTTATCATAGGAACAAGATAGAAGGTATGAACCCCCACAGCTATCTTTGCAGTTTAGTTGTTCCTTTGATCCTAGATCTTGGGATCTCCAGTCACATAGGCTGGGTGTCCATGTATGTAACCCACCATTCATTGGACTTAGTCATATTCCTTTTGATGAGTTCTCAACTAACTCTCGATTTAATTTCTTCGTCAAGAAATCAGTTCAATCCTTTCATCAAAGAATCACAACCCCTTATCATACTGACCTTACGTAGTCAACATCGATAATTCTCGTAGAGAGTAGTTGTCTAATGCTACGGTATCTATGTCGAGACACACCATAAGCGATATAGCTTTACACTACATCAATAAGCATACACATGTTTTGGTCGTCCTGGGATATCCCCCGCTAAATGGTATAACTTTCCCAACGTTGTCCAACATAATGGACTTAGATTCCTCTCTGAACCTAGGAAGAGAGAATCATTTCTCTACACAACCACGAGTCTCACACACTACTTCTTTCCAGGGATCATTTCTAGATTACTCGTGTATCATCTTAATTTCCATTATAAGCAATGTCTAATGTACACTTTAATAGGTACTAATGACTCTTGAGTACTTTTTTTAATAGACAACTCACCTTTACAAAAATAACTCATAATGTTAGAGTCATTACATTGAATACGAGACTCAATCAGCTTATCAATATTCCAATCAATGAAAAAATCATCAATAAAATGACCAAAATGACATGGTCATTTTTCGTGTCCCTTAGCGTATATGCCATCATCAAACGAATTGGTTCAATATCTTTGGCTAAATAATAATTAGTTTAGTCAAATAATGAGTCTTTAGGAGCATTGAGATTTTCATGGTGAAAGGCTCGACGATACTAGAGTCTCCGATGGCAACAAAAATTCATACACGCGTAAGTTGCATTTAATGGCCCATTCCCTTTTTTCGAAAAGGTATCGAATATCAAATATGAATAAAATTGTCAAATTTTTACAATGGTCGGTTGGTTTCTCTATTTCTTGCTCGACTTCTATAAATAGAGTGGAAAATCAAATGCCAAGAGAGGTTTAAAAAAAAAGTTGACAATTAAGCACGGAGAGAGTTGGTTATGAATTTGAGGAAGTGGTAATATCCGACGGCCGTTTTATATTCATAGCTGATTTAGGAATAAATATACTCCCCCTGGTCCCTTAATTATGGATTCAACGTTTGGGCACAAATTTAAAAAAAAAGATATGATAGAGATTGTATTAGAAGTATAAAAAGTAAAATGTGTGAATAAAAATAATCTAAAATTTACTAAAAGGGGAAGGGGCCAATATAAAATAACCATAAAAAAAAAGAGTCATTATTAATCGACCGGAGTGAGTATCTAGTGTTAGAAGAAGAAGAAAAACATCAAACCTTGACAAATTTACGTATGAAGTGTAATCTTTGCCCAAGAAGTCAAGAACAATGGTTTCATATTTGGATGAAAACGAGTACAAATATCTTCCATCCATTATTGCAAGAAATATCTTGATATTTTTCTCCCAATTCCAAAAAAGCTAAAAGGACCCAAAGTACAAAAATTGGAGACAGCAGTTCGGCAGGGACCTTGTGGCAAGTGGTCAATTGTTCAACTGCCAAATGGTAATATGCTCCCTCCTCCTCCGTAGAATAATTGACACTCTTATAATTGATACTTTCTTTTGAAAAGAGTAAATTGAGTGAATGTAAATAGGGTGTTCATGATTCGGTCCAGATTAATAAAATGGATTAGATCGGACCAAAAATATAAGGACCAAAATTGTATAAATGAAATTTTAGTCCAGTCCTCGGTCCATTTTTCTAAAAGCTTCTGTTTTTTCGGTCCGAACCAAATGGACCGGTATTTTACTTATATATATATTTAAAATATTAATGAATTAGTTTAACATACAAGTTTAGATTTATTCGTGACAACTAATATTCTTCTATTATTTTGGGGTGAATTTTTCCAGTAACTTATATTTTACTATATTTTAAAGGAAAAAATATTAATTTGATTTTCTTTATAGCAAAATTTAAAGTAAAAAAATATACCGTATACTAGAATCCAGTCTAACCGGTCCAAGATCAAAATTATTTCGATTCGGTTCCGATCCAAAATACCCACTAATCGGTCCGGTTTTTGGTCCAACGTTTTTGGTGATTCCGATTCCGGTTCTAACCGGTTCCGGTCCGGTCTTGTACCAACGATTTTTTTTTACGATATTCAAAAAAAATGTTTGACCATTAATATGTTTAATTATGTATAATAATGGTATATACAAAGTTGATATTTGAAAACTATTTATTACGACGAATCCAACTTTATCACATAAGATACTATTATTGTTTATATATTTATTCAAATATATGGTCAAATTTTAATAGCGTTGACTGTCAAATAGTACGTGTGTAGTTTATGCTGGGAAAAAGAGAATACAATATTTTAGAACATAATTATTAATATAGAGAAAATTGAATCAAAAGAAATAAAAATAAATTATTTAGTTGAGAGTATTTTGAAATGTGCTATAAATGAAAAGTGTAGAAAGAAGACAAAGTCTAGGAAAAGACCGTCTTTCCATAAGCTTATGAAAAAATGGGGTTTAACTGGAATAATAAAAGGTAAAAAATTTTAGTTGCATTATTACAAATTTATAATGCAATGTGTAATAGTTATAAACTTTATAACCCGATTCATGCAACCCAAAAGTTTTTTCTTCATTTCTGCTAATATTCACTCACTTTAAACCTTAATTTTTTCATGGTTTATACAAAACGATCTTTCAATAAACGGACTCTAGAAAGAAACTGATCAAAATAAGAAGTGTCTAGGTGTAAAAAAAAAGAGAGGGAGTTTACCTTTTGGAGTGTTTAATAAATGTTACTCCCCTGTTCTCTATTATTGACACACTTTTCTTTTTTGAGTTGTTTATTTTATATTGACACATCTTTCATATTTGGCAAGCTTCCTTTAATTTCATCCACTCATTTTATTTTTTTACCTACATTCAATTTCATCCACTAATTTTCTGCAACTAAAACACATAAACTTATGATGTCACTATTAGTGAAAACCACGGGAGTAACTGTTGTTTAATGCATCTACTCCCTCTGGTTTTTTAACACTGAATCCCTTTTTTTTTTTGAAAATTTTCCAAGGCATGTTTAACCACTGATAAATTTAATTTCATACAATAGACCATAAAATTTTACTTTTCAAAAACTACGTGTTATGGAAAATTCAAAGATACCTCACATGACGTTCGTTATTATATGCAATTGAAGTTATTAATGGTCAAATACAACTTGAAAAATTTAACGGTAAAAAGTAGCTAATGTTAGAAAATCGGAAAGAATAAATCAACTGTAGGCTAATCACAACACTAATCAAGATTGTTTTATCGTTGTCATTGTATTAGTATACTTTGTATTATATTAAAGGGTTTGGTGGTAATTAGTTAAGCAGGGCCACAAGTTTTCAAGATACCAATTAATAAAACTAATTGGACTGTTTACGTGGACTTATGTGCCTAACAATACTTACTCCCTCTATTTCTCTATTAATGACACACCTTGGGTATTAAAATTTTGGTGATGCTAAATGAGTGAATTAAATTTAATTGAGAGAAAGAATAGTAAATGAATGAATAAAATAACCTTAAACTTGCCATAATTAGAAAGTGTCAATATAAAAAAAGAGTGGGTCTCCTGACAGGTGGCCTGTCCATAAGCTTATGACAGGCCACTTATTTCTTATATTATACACTGGATTTCTTAAATTACATAAAAAATTAAAAAAAATTGAAAATATTTTTTATATCATATATTTTTATATTTTCACCTTCAAATACATATTACTACTTGTTTTAACTTATAAAATACAATATTTAAATTTTATTAAAAATTACAATATTTGAGGCAAATGCCCCTGAGAACTGTCCATAAGCTTATGAAAATACCGTCTTTTCTGAGACTTTCCCAAAAACAATATCCAAAATTAATAAATGTGGCACTATTAATGAAACAGAAGAGACATCTCTAGTCGCTAGAGCCCATTCATTCCAACATTCATCATTAATTATTGAGAAGATAAATAACGACATTCAAATATCAGATAATCAGTGCTTGACTATTAAAATTCAGACCAAATACTTAATCAAACACATAACAATACTTGGTATGGAAGACGATTTCCTTATTAAGGTTGTATTTCATTTTAATTTTGTTCAATTTAATTTAGTTTAATAAAACTACTGTAATTTTGTACTTTACATAATCTTAATTTAATTCATTTCAGGTAAGGTGAAAACCTAACCAAGTATCTATAATGATGCCAAGAAGTTAAGTTTTTTAACTTTAACACGGCAATGACTTATGTAGGATCCAATTGAATGTCATTTTCTATGTTTCTTTCTTTATATTTTGTCAATTAATTTGAAGAAGAAACAAAATTGATGGCTTCAGGTTGCCTTTTGGCCCCTTCGATAATTAATGGAGGACTAAATATATGAAATATATGTACTCCTTTTGTTTTGTTACGTTTAATTGTTTGAATTTAAGTGAGGTGAAGAAAATAAGTGGATTAAATTGAATGTAAAAAGTAAAAGGTAGAATGAGTGGATGAAGTTGAAAGAATCTTACGAAAAATAGAAAGAGTACCAAATAAAAGAAAATATTTTTTCATAATAAGTGTGTCATAAATAACACAAGAGGGGCGTATGGTGGTTCTTGTCAAATTAATTATAAATCAAGAATAGTAATTGCTCCATATTGCAAAAGATTCTCTTTATTGGCTAAATTAAAATATTTGATTCCATTCGATGAAAAAGATGACGCGTGCAATGATTTTATTCCATAAAATAATATTTAACAACTCTTTAGGCTTGACAAAACTTCAAGATGCGATCTCACTAGTTGAAAACAACTTTATGCAATAAATATCACGTCACTGTGATTGAAAAAATGTTACTATCTGTTTTTTTCTCTATTAGCGGCACACTACTTTTGAGTGTTAAAATTTATAAGATACTGAACGAGTGAATTAAATTGAATTGAAAGAAATAAAAGTAAAATGAATGAATATGATAAATTTAAATTTTTATAATTAAAAAGTGTCAATATAAAAGAAACATTTAAAGTTAATAAGTGTACCAATATTAGTGAAATAGATGAAGTACTGATAATGTTTTTTCTTGGCTATACTTCTTAAGAGGTAAGTAAGGTTTTTATTTTCTTCTTCAAATTAATTACTCGTAAGGTAAACTTTTTGGAAAATTCATTCTTTCATAGATTTATGGAGAGAAGATATTCAACTACTTTCCCTGATTTGTTGTTTATGACAGACTTACTGTAAATGAATGTTTGCTTTTTATTTGCCACTCTTTTCATTTTTGGTAAGATTTCTTCAATTTCATTCACTCATTCTACTTTTTATTTTCTACATTTAATATCATCCACTCTTTTTCTTCACATAAATTCAAGCACATAAACCTATGGTGCTAATGAAAACAAAACAAAGGGAGTAGATTAATGAAAAAGTAAAATATTTTAATTGCAGTATTAAAAAATTATTATGATGCATGCAATAGTTATAAGTTTCATGACCCGTTAATGCAACTCGAAACGTTTATCTTCATTTATTCTAATTTACAGTTTAAACGTTGGTCTTTTCATGACTTATAGAAAGACTGTCTTTCAAAAGACAGTCTCTACTTGTAATTTAATTCATTATAAATTAATATAAAATTTAATTTAATTATCTTTTAATGTTATTATTAATTTTTATGAATTTGGATTTAATTTAAATTTGACGCTATCTCGAATCGGTGTGAAATCATACTCCCTCAGTTTCTCTATTAGTGGCACACTTGCCTTAATAGGATATTTTTTTTAAATGGCATGCTTTCTATCTTTTTATATGATTCATTCAATTTCGTACACTCATTCTACTTTATACATTTAATTTTGTTCATTTATTTTCTTCACTTAAATTGAAATAAATAAACCTATGATAACAATATTAGTGAAAGGGAGCGAGTACTACTCCCTCCGTCCCAGGGGAATCTGCAGAGAGAGAAATCTCTGCAGATTTTTTCCCCTGGGCCCCACACCACTGTGCCCCCCACGTGTACCCGAAATTTGCATGCGGCCAGAAAAATTAACCCAGCCTGAGAAGGGATAATTTTTCCCTCCTCTTTCAGTAATTAACTTTTCCCGCTTTTTTTGGCTCCCAATAAGGCGCCAAAAAACAGTGAACAGTGATAAAAAATTTTCACAGTGTCAATTTTACAGCAACTCAGAACAGTACTCTTACATTCCCTCTATAAATACAAGAACATTTCATACGGATTTGTTGTTGAGAAACAACAAAGAAGAAAACAGCAAAACAGAAGAGGACAGATCCTTCAACAATTTGAAACCCTCAGGTATGGTTTTTGCACTTCCTCGAGCCATCCCGACACACCCGAGGGCTGTGGTTGCTCTCGGTGCTTTGCATCTTCCCATTCCTCATTGGGTTTTTTTTAGGGAAAATGCGCAAGAACCTGACGAACGAGGAAAGACAGCATCTGGGGGAATTTTTGCTTGAGCAGCACAAGGATGGGAAGCTGTTGCATTCGACACGATTGCTGGCAGCAGCAATGTTCGACTGCTCCATACGAACAGTGAGCACCATCTGGGCTCTTACTCGGGCTCAAATGTCACAAGGAAGACCCCTGGACTTGCGTCATCGGATGACAGGCCATCCTCCGAAGAACAAGAGGGAGATCAACCTGGAAGAACTAAAATCATTGCCTGCAGTAAAGAGGCGCACTATTAGAGGTACAACAAAAGCACTCGGAATGGGGAAGAGTAGTGTGCAACGGGCAGTGGCAGCCAAGATAATAAAAAGCCACACAAATAGCATCAAACCAGCGCTCACAGAACACAACAAGGTATCACGAATGTGGTTCGTTTTAGAAAAGCTTGATCCCGAACTGAGATTTCGATCAATGGACCATGTTATACACTTGGATGAGAAATGGTTTTATTTAAGCCAAGAATCAGTAAGGTATTTACTGGCCCCGGACGAACCGGAGCCATATCGCACAGCTAAACACAAGTCACATATCCCAAAGTTAATGTTTTTATGTGCAGTGAGCAGACCAGTATGGGGAAATGATGGTGAACTGCTATTCGATGGTAAGATTGGCATTTTTCCGTTCGTGCAAGATGAAGTAGCAAAAAGAAACAGCAAGAACAGGCTAGCAGGGACAGTGCAGAAGGCAGCAGTACCAAAAATCACAAGGGATGTCACAAAGGAGAAGATAATCAAAGAAGTCATCCCAGCAATTAAGACACGATGGCCATCTCACATTCTCGGCAAATTTATTCACATTCAACAAGACAATGCAAAGCCACACATTTTCAACAATGATCCAGAATTCAGAGAAGTAGCTGATGCAGATGGTTTTAACATACACTTAGTCAACCAACCAGCAAACTCACCAGACTGTAACATTCTAGGCCTGGGGTTTTTCAACTCAATTCAAAGCTTACAACAAGAACATACATCGTCTAATGTTGAGGAGTTAATGGCAGCGGTGCAGTCAGCGTACGAAAGAGAAGATGCAATCACTTTGAACAAGGTATTTCTTACACATCAACTGTCGATGATCGAAATACTAAAAGCACGCGGGTCAAACAACTACAAGATCCCTCATATGAACAAGGACAAACACATAAGGGAGGGAACTCTACCAAGATCACTGCAAGTAAGTGAGGAGGTTGTGAGGGGCAGCATTGAGCATTTAATCAGCAAGGGTGCAGTAGATGAAACTGTGTTACCACTTATGCATGCATTAGGTTACAGGCCTTAGATGCATAATTGTAAACATTTTGGGGGTTGGTTACATGGCTTTTTTTTGCAAGCCAAGAACATCCCACTTTTGGTGTTCATGGGATGTTCTGCCACCAACCCCGGGTAAATGCTCATTTAGTTAATGAAGTTTAACCCTTTGTTCAGAACAAACTCTCATATTTTGCATTTTAAGGGAACATGCTTTATGTCACAGTGTGATGGCAAACAACCAGGGAAGATTCATAAAAATCTCAAGCAATCTTCGAGAACACATTTTTTCAAATCAGTTTCAACGATGCCACACAAACTCAGGGAAGACTCAACTCGGAACGGAAACTCAGCATTTTATGTCACAGTGTGATGGCAAACAACCAGGGAAGATTCATAAAAATCTCAAGCAATCTTCGAGAACACATTTTTTTAAATCAGTTTCAACGATGCCACACAAACTCAGGGAAGACTCAACTCAGAACAGGAACTCAGCAGTTTATGTCACAGTGTGATGGCAAACAACCAGGGACGATTCATAAAAATCTCAAGCAATCTCAAGGACTCAACTCAGAACAGTATATGCTCAACTCAGAACAGTATCAGCTTAAATATCACAGTGTGCAGGCAACAACCAAAAAAACTAATTCCATAACAGTATCAGATTATACTCAGAACAGTATCAGCTCAACTCAGATTCCAGCACTTTAAAAAAACTAATTTCATTTCAAGAATATCACATAAAAGGGAAGCCAGGAACGATTTCACCTCATCCGTTTCCAACCATTTCCAATGAATGGATCCACCGAAAGCAGCATCCAATGAATGGATCCTGCATATGTAGCAAACAAGTTAATCTCAGCACACGAAAGGCACGGGAGAGTTAGCACACGAAACTATACGGAAAAGGAACTAACCACATTTATGTGAACAACGAAAGACTTAACTTTTTGGGGGCCAGATTGCGATGAGACCAAGTCGGAGCTAGGGTTTGCGCCGACGGGCGTCGCGCTCCTCCCGCAACCAAGGGCATAACAGGTACAGGACCTGGTTGCTGCCATACATAGTGTCCTCCGGGTCATCCGGCACATCGGTCTCCCAGGGGAACCGCGTCGGTTCTGCAACGGCCCCCGTGCCTTCGACTCCGGGTATTTCACGGCTGGAAGGAACCAAACCGTGCTCACCGTCCCTAGGGTGAACTTCTTCTCCGCCATGCAAGTCCCCCATGGAGGATTTAACATTAGACTGTGGCACGGTCGGGCCAGATTCCCCTGGGACTGGAGTGGAGGTGGGCTCGCCGTCGCCGGCGACCACCGTTTCCCCGAGGGCTGCGTCAGACCTCCAGGCGGAGGTCGCATCATCCGCCTCCGTCTCGGGGACGAACTCCGATTTACTGTAAGTATCGGACACGTAGCACAAAGAACACCTCCGACAAGATTTATCGGTGGAGTTCGTTGCGAACGACATGCGAAACGCACCGAATAATCGGGTCAAAGGGGGGGAAGATGACACAAACAGCACGGATCTAGCGAAAATAGATGAAAACAACAATGGGAACTGGGGGAAGATGCGGAAAATCGAGGAGCTAGGGTTTCAGGATGAGGAAGAGGAAAATGGAGAGGAGCGTCTGGAAGGAGGATGGAGAGGATGGAAGGCATATGAAGTCGAGCCTGCTTTTCCACTGACCAAGGCGTGGAAAATTACCGATGCTTTTCATCTGCCCAATGCTTTTCATCTGCCCAAGACCAAGAAAAACCGAGCCTCATTCATTGCTCCCCACAGAGGAAGAGATAAGATCGAGAATCTCTTTACTTCTGCTTCGAGAAACGGTTGGGCAAGTGCATTATTGGGTTAGGGTTTGCAAGATGGGTTAACATTAATGGGTTCAGCTTAAGCTCAAATGGGTTTACACTTGGGCCCAAATTCAACTAATTAATGGGAATTATTTTGTAATTGTTTAAATATTGTGGGGGTAATCTTGGAATTTCACATCAGTTTTTTTGCCAAATATGGAAAGAAACAAAAAGAGTGCAGATTTGCCTGGGACAGCCCAAAAAGGAAAGTGTGCAGATTCGGCTGGGACGGAGGGAGTAGCAGATTTTGGTCAAGATGGTTGAACAGTTCTATACGTACTTTTACTCAACACATAAAGTTATTGTTTATAAAATTATCTTTAATACCTTAGTGTTTATCCCATATTTTAATGTAACATGTCACTTAATTAACAATATGTGAATCACTATACCTCGCCCTATATTTTACTATCCTCGCCCTAATACGTATACAAAATATATTTTTAATTTAATTTCAATAACTAAATTAAATTAAATTTAGATTAGATTAAATTTAAATAAATTAAATTTAAAAATAAATCCGGGCGCCGCCGCCGGACCGCCGGGCGCCGCCGCCGGAGTCTCCGGTTCGCCACCGCCTGGCCGCGACAGGGCGCCGGTCCGCTCGCCACGGACCGGGCGCGAGCAGGATCGTCCTCCGCTCGCCACGCCTTGTGCGCGAGCGGGACGGGCGCTACTCGCCATGCGTTGGGCGCGAGCGGGACGGGCGCCGCTCGCCATGCGTTGGGCGCGAGCGGGAAGGGCGCCGCTCGCCATGCGTTGGGCGCGAGCGGGACGGGCGCCTCTCGCCATGCGTTGGGCGCGAGTGGGACGGGCGCCGCTCGCCATTCGTTGGGCGCGAGCGGGACGGGCGCCGCTCGCCATGTGTTGGGCGCGAGCCGGATGGGCCTCCGCTCGCCATGGCCTGGGTGCGAGCCGGACGGGCTTCCTCTCCCCAACTACCCACATTTAATGTCATTTACTTTATCATACACCCGAAAAAGTTGAATTTTCTGCACATTTATCTACTCTAAATTTACGTTTTTTTAGAGTTGAATTTCGCCGGACCGGACACTTTATATACTGTCTCTACTAAATCCTAACAAACTGGGCCAGAACACAATTCGGCCCAAATCAACAGCAGTCCAATAAAGAGACAAGCGAGACCCCCGTTTGTTTCCCGGGGGCGACTGCCGCCCCCCCCGGACCCCCAGGCTAGGGTCGCAGAAGCGGCTATTACAATATTCAAAGACATACCAACAGTAATATTAACTCTGGCCATAATTTTATTTCATCAAATATAAGTGTCACATTTTTTTTTACAATTACATGTATGTTTTAGCTGTTAATATGAAATGGAGCAGTGCAAGCCATTTCGTCCGTACGCAGGATGGAACAAGGAGGGAGCTACACATTGTATACGTACGCAGTGCAAGCCATTTCGTCCGGATACACGTGAAGGAAAACTGCCCCATGCCCCCCGTGGTTAATCTGTGGACCACATTGAGGAAGTCTGATGTCGTTGGTTGGGAGTTACCCTTTCGTAGGAGGATAAGGGCTTGGACCAAAGCATACACGCCTCGTAATTAACTGTTGTACCCAGTGAAACATTTCGGCATGTACGCAACCGTTACAATTATTATCAAAGCGTTACAATTATTTTGAAAGCGTTACCGTTGCAAAAAGCGATGATTTATAACTTTAATATGCAAAAATAGTTGCGATTACATAAACGAGCAAATTACATTACTAAATAATCTGAATTTTTTACCACATCACACTAATATTAACATTCAAAGAAACAATTGTTAAAACATATCATAATCATTTACTACACAATTGTTTTCATCGGATTAATAAACTGGATTTTCATAAAGTTAATTTAAATAAGACTATGTTCTATTATGTTACATATATTTTCCAAATTACTAAAATAGTTATCATTTCCAAATTTAAACTAAACAATTTCTAAAAATAACAATTTCTTCATTTTAATTCCAAAATTCATTAAATTCCTAATATCAGATTTTTCCAAATTATTCTACTTTTTAATTTGCTATTGTATGATGAAAGAAATTAATTTAAAATGAAACCCTCCTATTTTCTTATATTTGCAACAAAACCCCTCTTCACCAAGTAGTCAACAACTCCTTGATGCACGGGTCGCCGAGTCCATCAACGGTCGCCGAGTCAAACGGATCCAAGTCGCTCATCATGTCACTCAGCATCTGATCCAAGTCGCTCATCATGTCACTCAGCAGTGCTCATCTACAACACAAGATATGTAATTAGTATAACAACAATTGATTTAAACTGATATGATAAAATAAATTAACATACATTTCAACAACGTGTAAACTGATATTTTGAAAGCAGTGCATAATTTCTATTTACTAATGGAAACTACATATTCTATAATGCATAGACAAAAGCGAATATAACATTAAAAAACCCCACTCCAAACAGCACATTTAATTCTCTTACAATCCCATACAACGAACTACACGTTTTTATTAATTGCAAATTATGAATTACATTACTAAATAATCTGATTTTTTTACCACATCACACTAATATTAACATTCGAAGAAACAATTGTTAAAACATATCGTAATCATTTACTACACAATTGTTTTCATCAGATTAATAAACTAGATTTTCATAAAGTTAATTTAAATAAGACTATATTCTATTATGTTACATATACTTTCCAAATTACTAAATTAGTCATCATTTTGAAATTTAAATTTAAACTAAACAATTTCTAACAATAACAATTTCTTCATTTTAATTCCAAAATTCATACAATTCATAATATTAGATTTTTTAAATTTGATCTACTATTTAATTTCCAATCTTCTAATTAAAGAATTTAATTTACAATCAAACCCTTACATTTTCTAATATTTACACCCAAATCCCTCATCTTCCTCATCCCTCCAACTACAACCTAAACCCTAAACAACCTACCTACCGCCGCCGCCGCCGTCCGCCGCCGTCCGCCACCGCCGACCAGCGCCACCTCCCTTTCTCCTCTCCTTCTCCTTCTCCTCTACCTCTCCCTCTCTTCCACTGCGACGACACCATCCCTCTACCGCCGGCGTCCCGGCTCTTCCACACCACGGCCCGAGCACGGCGCCCAAGGCAGGACACGCGCGCCAATCAGCGGCGCCACGCGCCGCCTGGCCGGTCCGTCTCCAACAAGCCAGATATAGAGTATCTCCACAAAAACCAAATTTCAAAATTGCTAAATGTCCCAAATCTAACAATCATAACAAGTTCCAATACAAGTCCTACGAAAAAAAAAATTGGCAAGAACTCACGTTTTTCCGGCACGGCGGCGGCGGTTTCCGGCGGCGGTGGCAGATTCCGGCGAGTTGCCCGGCCTGGTGGAAGAAATGGAGACTTGGAGAGAAGGGAGAAGTTTTCGGAAGAAGCAAATGAGGAAGAAGTGAAGGGAAAAAAAATCAAACCCACTTATATACCACTTTCTCCAATTAATATTTTTTAAAAAATATTAATACATGTATTCATACGTATTAGGGCGATGATAGTAAAATACAGGGCGTGATATAGCAACACCCTACAAACATTTATGCAATGAAATTCACATAAATGATTAGATTCCTCCTATCAAGTATCAACTGCAATTTTAAAATACCTTTTAGTCAAAAACCGCCTCTTAATTTTTTATATAAAAAAACCACTTAATCTGCAATTTACCCACTAATTCAACAAAAGGAAAGAAGACCAGGACACCATAGGCGAAGTACGACCACTATTTGTTTCCAATTAGTAGTTGACATCTCACAATTATAATTTAATTTAGAGTCCACCTCTTGAAAGACGGTATTTCTATAAACCTAGGAAAGACCAAGATTTAAAGTGTAAATTAGAAGAAATGAATATAAAATGTTCGAGTTGAATGAATCATGTTATAAACTTTATAACTACTACATGTTGCATAATAAATTTATAATATTGCAACCAAAACCTTTTACCTTTTATTATTTTAATTAAACTTCATCTTTCCACAACCCTATGGAAAAACGGTCTTTCCCATGACTTTACTTTTAGTTTACACTTCCCATGTTCCTCTAATAGTGGCACATCATTTTTTGTGTTAGAATTTAGGAGATGATAAATGAGTGGATGAAATTGGATTGAAAGAAGAAAAAGTAAAACGAGGGATGTAATAACCTTAAACTTGCCATAAATAAAAAGTGTCGATATAAAAGAAACATCTCAAATCAGAAAGTGTGTCACTATTAAAGAAACGGAGACAGTATCAAAAGCCTCCCAACATTTCAGATATTTTTTTTTAATATTTCAACCATAAGCAGCCAACACCATAGACCAATTATTGGGTAAGCACTACAAATAAGACACCCCTCCCACCACATTTTCACACACCTCCATTAATTCACAGTTTTTTCCAACAGAATTTTTTTTTCTTAAATTAAAAAAGAAGAATTAATGGAGGGTGGAAATTACAGTAGCAGTGACGATGAAGATAAGAAGACGATTGTTGTGGCGGTGGACGAGAGCAAAGAAAGCATGCATGCTCTTTCATGGTGTCTGAACAACCTCGTCGGAGACAACAATAATCTCCGACTCGTTCTTCTCTACGTTAAACCTCCTCCTCCTGTCTACTCCTCTTTGGATGCAGCTGGTAAGTGTGTTTTTGTGTGTTTTCCTGTCCTTTCTGGAGCGAATACGATGACGAAATATGATCCATTTCATTGGCGGAACTAGGGGATAGTGAGTCATTGCTCGAGTCAACCCTAATGGTAGTTAAGGCTGTCGGGGGTTGAGCGATTTTTTCTTGTGGGCTGAGCGGATTTCAATCTGATTTGTTTGGATCCAACGTAAAACAGGTTGAAATGGGTCGAATCTGTTAAGAATCTCACGCTAATGAATGACAAAGCTATAGCTTAATACTATGTATTTGAATGTGAAAATATATAGATTAGCTATAACTTAATACATCTATAGCTATAGATTAATAGATGGAATGGAGGAAGTATTAATTTTCACTAAATTTATTTTACTAAAAACCCTCTTCTGTAAATGTGTGTGGCTCTATAACTGATCCTTCTTAGTATTGTAACTAAGGCTTGATTTATTTTCCCTTTAGAATAAAACAGTGGATTACTGTTTGACAAAATCTTGGGAAACACCGTATTTTTATAAATTTATGGAAAGATAGAGTTTTAATAAAATAATAAAAGGCAAAAAGTCTTAGTTGCAATATTGAAAATTTAGTATGCAACGTGTAGTAGGTATAAAGTTTATAACCCGATTCATTCAATCCAAAAAATTTATTTTCATTTCTTCTAATTTACACTTTAAGGTCTTTTCATGACCTATGGAAATACCGTATTTCAAGACGGACTCATAATCTTTTGTATTGGCTGGGAATGGAACAGGATTCTTCCTCGGATGGAACGAGATCGCGACGCTGGAGAAACACAGTAAGGAGGTGGCGATGGCGGTGATGGACAGGGCTGAATCCATCTATCGCGATTTCGATGTACGCCAAGTTCAGTTTTGTTAAGTTTATCGCAGTTTGATCAAGTTTTATCGAATTTTTCTAACTCTTTCATTGATGATATGATGCAGATAAAAGTAGAGAAGAAAGTCGGCGCCGGAGAGGCGAAGGATGTGATCTGCCTCGCCGTTGAGAAGCTGAGGGCGGACATGCTGGTCATGGGAAGCCATGATTATGGTTTCTTCAAAAGGTAATTATTCCGACTAAACTGAATTGAGCTGAACTCAATACAATTTAATGCAATTAAAGTTGAAAATAACATGGTCTTAGTCACTGGAAATCATTTCTCTGTCTAAGATAGTGTGTTTAATGATGTTCATGATGGTGCCTTCAGAAGTCAGAACCTCGTAATTTTATAAATTAGATCATATTTTTTTCTTCTATTTATAAAGAATTGAACTAAGACAAATTCTTGGGAAAATGGTCGTTACATACGCTTATGGAAATATGGAGTTTAATTATAATAATAAAAGGTAAAAATTTTTAGTTGCAATATTAAAATTTTATTATTCAACGTGTAGTAGTTATAAAGTTTATAACTCGATTCAAAGCAACCTGAAAATGTTATCTTCATTCACTCTAATTTGCGCTTTATACTTGAAAGACGGTATTCCCATAAGTTATGGAAAGACCAATGTTTAAAGTGTAAATTAGAAGAAATGAAGATAAAATGTGCAGGGCTGCATGAATCGAATTATAAACTTTATAACTACTATACGTTGCATAATAATATTTAAATATTGCAACTTAGACCTTTTACCTTTTATTATTCTAATTAAACTCTGCCTTCCCATAAGACTTCGAAAATACCATCATTCTCAAGATTTTGCCAATTATCAAATTAAGGATAATTGGTGAAATTTTAACTTATAAGCTGTGATGCAATTTTGCAGGGCAATTTTGGGAAGTGTGAGTGAATATTGTGCAAAGAATGTGAAGTGCCCAATAGTGGTGGTGAAACTGCCTAGAGAAAACAGCATCAGAACAGAGTCAATAGATTTACAGGCCAAACTCATGAGCTAACTACTTAGATTAGCCCATGAAACAGTCTTAAAATTCCCAAATATATCATTTGTGTGATATATAGTGTAGCAGATAGTAATATATATGAATCCTTGTTGTAACAAATTAGAGACTTGATTTTCCAATTAATCAATGCTTTTGCCCAATCTATGCATTTCTACAACCTTTTAATAGCATATGTCATGTCAGAAAATGTTTTGCAAGTTTGGATATTGGCTTTTTCTAAGACGGTCATATTTTCTTATGCGGTAAAAAGTGAAATAATTTTCAACCGCTCATTAAACTTTTCACTCGTTTCATTCAGTTCTCTCAACACATTTCAACTTGCAGAGAAAAATAATACTAAACTTAAAGTGCCAAATATAGTAAAATAAGGATATTCGTGTGTTGACTTAAGCATTAGAGAGTGTTTCCTCCGTCACGGCAAAGACTTCATCTTGTAGATTGGACGAGAATCGATATTTAAATTGATATTCAGTCTGCATTTACGAAGAAATCAAATATACGCTATGTGAGCTGATGTATACATTTAATGAATTCGTATTATTGTCGTAACATGAATTTAATTCAATTGAGAAATTAAGACCAGGCGTTTTGTAGAAAAGGAAATGAATCAATTCTCTCAACAAGATTCCGATTCTGATTCAGGTATACCAAACACCATGTTATTATTTATGAATTACACAAATAATTTGTGCCCCAAAAACAATAATACTCCATCTGTTTCTCTGATAATGGCACATCATTTTTTGTGTTAGATTTTAGGAGATGCTAAATGAGTGGATGAAATTGAATTAAAAGATGAAAAAGTAAAATGAGTGGATGTAATAACCATAAACTTGGCATAAATAGAAAGTGCCAATATAAAAGAAACATCTCAAATTAGAAAGTATGCCACTATTAAAGAAACGGAGGGAGTAACACATAACTTTATCCTCAACCAACTGGGAGTAGCCCAGTAGTCAGGGCGTATGCCCGTCCCATGAGCACCCCAGGTTCGAATTCGACCTGGGGCAGTTTCTAGGGTTTAGTCTCAAATTGCACTGTGTTAGGTGTAGGAGCCCCACTTTGTGTGAGTTATGTGGGAGTCTCACCCCACGTGTGAGACACACGGGGGGCTCACCCCATTTGTATGAGGCAACATGAATTTATTAGTGTGAAGGAGTCCGAATATTTGTTTGGAAAAAAAAAACTTTATCCTCGTGCCAAAGTATTCAGCTGATTTGCAACTTTTTTCGAGCATCCCAAAGCCCACTAATCTGGATAGCAGGCCGTTGGTGGACGGGAAAAGTCCATTTTCCCATTAAAATAATAAATGGTGTAGTGAGAGTTATCAATTTAGCAATTTTCAAAGAGATTAAATTGTTTTTTTAGTCTCGTATAACCTTATATCATGTTCTGGTCAATATTTTCAAATCAACCCTTAAACAGCACCCAACAAATTTAAAACAATTTATTTAGTCCCAAATTTGATTTTTAAAGATAAACAATTAACGTGAGAGAAAGAACCATGTGAGACCGTTGGTTATTGTCCCAATTTTTTTTGTTTTCAGCTTTAATGTTTTGTTCTTTGTTTGGTTACTGCAATGTTCCATTCCGTACACAATTTGTTTGCCTTATTGCTTCACTTAGGGATTTACTTTTCCTTCATTTGTTTGCGTTATTTCACACTCGCGGGTGTATCCCCAGTGGTTGGGAGTTGGGTGACCTTTCACGAGGTCAGTGGTTCGACGCTCGGCAGCCACCTTGTGGGAATGTCATGAGTTAACTTGCCCTTTGGACCAAACAGATGACTGTGGTGTGGGCTAATGTGGACTGGTGTGGACCGCTGAGGGCGAGCGGTAGTCGCCAGATTTGCTATGGAGTAATGGAGATGCAGAAAAAAGAAGATATGTAAGTCTATTTATCTGAGTTATATGTCCTTTACAATTATGGTTAACTGAATTGTATATTGGCAAAATCTTGGGAAATCTCGTATTTTCATAACCTTATGGAAAGACGGGGTTTAGTTAGAATAATAAAATGTTAAAGGTCTTAGTTGCAATATTAAAATTTTAATATGCAATATGTAGTAATTATAAAGTTTATAACCCGATTCATACAAACAAAAAATTTTATGTTTCTTCTAATTTACAATTTAAACCTTGATATTTCCATGACTTATGAAAAAACCGTCTTAGACGTACTCTTATATATTATCTATTCTGTTTTGTTAGCATACAATGATATTCATGATTCATGTTCGCATACAATAACATTCATGACTTATTACTTACACCCTCCATCCCAAATTAAATGGTACGAATCTTTTTTCACGCTCATCAAGAAACTTGTCAAATCGTTAATATGTTTAATTACGTATAATTATGATATACAAAAAATTACTTTTTAGAAACTACTTGTTACGAAGAATCAAACCACATATCATATGATAATATTATTATTTATATAATCTATTTAAATATGTGGTCAAAGTTAGACAATGAATACTAACGTTTTATAAAGTGTGTAGTTTAATCCGGGACGGAGAGTAATTAATTTGCACGCATTATCAATGACCATAAACACCTGATTGGATGTGATAACCGAGCCGACGAGGTCAGTACAATCATCTATGTGTGTGTTTCTTTTTTGGTCGTTGTTAATCGTGCAAATTGTTTTCGTTAGCTTTGATTTTGTTTTATTTTTGTAATGTTGCTTTTGTACTCCCTCTGTCCCTGCCAAATTTGCATAGAATTTTTTTCACCGTCTTCAATAAACATGTTTGATTATAAATATGTGTAGGTATGAAAAATAACAGCACAAAAAAATACATATTTAGAAAATACATGTTACGACGAATCTAACCAGTAACCATGTCTCACACGATAAAATCATTGTTCATATATACATACAAATACGTGGTCAAAGTTTGACATTTTTGACTGAAAAAAATATTCTGTGCAGATTTGGTTGGTGCAGAGCGAGTAATGTTTATATAACTTTGTGTACAATTGATTCAGATTGAATGTTGTTTCAGCTCTGTTCTTTATCAATTTTTCCATCCAAAACAAGGTGAGTGACAATTCGTGTGTGTTTTAATGTTTTTTTGATGGGAATTCAAATGTATTTACTGTTGTTTTCTGTAGGTGGATTTGGAGAAAGGAATGTGTTTTTTAATTCTCTATTGGATTTTTGTTTTGTTAGTCTGTATGTGTTATTCTTTTGTAAGGCGATCACCGCTCGCCCTCAGCGGTCCACACCAGTCGACACCACAGCCATCATGTGGGAGGTAAGTCACGGTAGCCCAGCACCAGGACCATTGGGGCAGTCATACTCGGTGCCCACCAGGAAGCCCAAAGGCCAAGTTAACTCAAGATATTCTCACACGGTGGCTGCCGAGCGTCGAACCACTGACCTCGTGAAAGGTCACCCAACTCCCAACCACTGGGTACGCCCACGGGTGTTTGTTATTCTTTTGGAAGCTGCTGGTGTTGAAGTGTTTCAATTAACGTTTAACCTCAAAATTTCATGAATTGCCTTTTTTTCATCTTAATTTTTAGTGTAATCTAAACTTATGGTGCTGTTCCAAACGTTAATTGTTATTAATTGAGCGAAGTAACTTGGGAGAAGCCAATGAAGAACTTTTGCCTCTGGTGAAAATATACACATCTGGCACATCTGTATTTGCACACATTAATTTTTGCAAGTTGATTAAAATTATTTTTGACTCTTAATATTTTTACTTGTGCACATTTGAAAATAATAAAAAGTTGATATTATGAAAATAGATGTTATAATGATTCTAACAAGATCACACATGATAGTATATTATCTTATATATTACTCAATTTTCCAAATAAATAGTGGTTGTACAAATTCAAATGGGACAGAGGGAGAGTATCAAATGATTCACTTGAAAGAAAATATCAAATGCACTTAAATTTCAAGGACATCTGTATGTCTTTGGCCTTAAATTTCTGGCTGTCAAAGCGGAGCTGATTTTTTTTTTTGAAAGACCAAATTAAATATTAATTTCATAATCTAAGAACTAACTATAAGACAACACCATTGGATCTGTTGAACTTCAGTGGAGCCTAAAACTCCATCCATTTGAATATGTAAGGGCGTCCTCCTGAGAACACCCAAACGCTGCACCACCAATGAACCACCTCACCATCATCGGCCACCTGCAAGTTTGGAAACCACAACGGAGACTACTGACACGGTCTCATTACGCTGGGTATCCTCATCATAAAATTGCTCTAATATTCACAATTTTTTATGGGGGTATATTTTAAACCTTGGACCTCTATATTAGAGAAAGTGTGATTTACCACTAAACCGCAGAACTGATTTTGTTTCACTGAATTTAGATAACATCTAGGAGGGAAAATGACACAGGTTGGAGGATGAACCTAACTTTTTTAAAAAAGAAACATTTTAAAAATATTTTATAGTTAATTAATGTATGATTTTTTATTAGTGCTCTAGCTTATTTTTAATTTAGACTCACTTAATTCCTCTAAAATTTAAAAAGTTCTAAAATTTTCAATACTATCTTATAAAATAGATCCATCAAATTAAATTGTGACCCAAAAAAAAATATTATGACTCCGCCCCTACTTGCAATCTAATTTATTTTCTAAGTCAAAGAGATACTATACTAATAAATCGAAACCTAACTGGTTGGCCTAAACGAAAACTGAGCTGGTTAGGTGAGGGAAGGTTACACCATAGAATATTCATTTTAGATAAACTATTAGGAAACACTGTTTTTTCATAAGTTATTACGGAATAATTATTTATCATTTATCATACATCATAGAATATTTATTTGATACCTTGGGAAATACCGTATTTTCATAAGATTATGAAAAGACTGGAGTTTAATAAAATAATAAAATATAAACGATTTTAGTTGCGATATTAAATTTTATTATGCAACATATAGTAGTTATAAAGTTTATGACTCAATTTATGCAACCCAGAAATTTTATTTTATTTTCTTCTAATTTGCATTTTAAATTTTGATCTTTCCACCGTCTTTCAAGAGACGGACTCTCATAACTGTATAGTAGTAGTAAAAAATTTATCAATCAAACATGCCAATTTCGAGTTTTACCCCACTAGTGGCCCCCACTCTCCCCATCCCCATTTCTCCTCCTCTCTCCCGTCTCTCTCTGGTGCAAACCCTTACAAAGTCGCATAAAATTCAAGAATTTAACATTCGGGATGCTCTTAATCTCGATTTGCTCTTTAAGGGATGGACTCTCAAAATTTTATAGTAGTAAAAATTTTGATCAATCAAACATGTCAATTTCTAGTTTTACCCCACTAGTGGCCCCCACTCCCCATCTCCCATTTCTCCTTATTTCTCTAGTGCAAACCCTCACCAAGTCGCACACAATTCAAGAACCTAACCCTTGAAATGCTCTCAATCCCGACTTACTCTTTAACTAACCTGCGAGATCAGATCATAAGGTATACTGAAACCTAACTAACCTTGGGATTAAGTAACAATGAAGATAACTCGCAAGCAATGAGTATAATTCAAAAATTGATATTTTTTATTGATAAAAGTTGTACTAAAAATCGTGAATGACCTCCCTTATTTATAGGGTATAATTCAGCCAGTATAAATAGAAAGCTGAAATTACTTATGACAGGTTTAAGAAGTTAAAACAATACCTAAAATATATGATATTTTTTTCAAGAGAAATCTTAAATGAATATTGTCTTATCTAATCTTACTAAATATATTTCTAATCAAATCAGAATATTCTAAACCTTAAAGTAAAGCATAGCCAAAATTAAAATTTTCTAACGCCAACATGGCTGATTTAATGAGCCTTATTATAAAAACAAATAAATTAAGAATGATCACATCACCTCATTAAAAAAGTATAGTGTTCTTAATCCTAAAAATATTAAACTAAGAAAAGCATAAAAAATGATACTTTGATCTCGTATCAGGCATCGCCTGGAGGTACCACTGGGATGGGCCCCGCTTGAACTGGGCCTCTCGGAATTCTATGTCCATATGGGATTTCAATAAATTTTCCAAAAGACGATTAATCGGCTCGCCCTCAGCCGCTCCGGCTGCACCGACACCACAATCATGACCGGAGAGGTAAATCATAGCACTCCCGGGTCAAGCACATGACCCTCAAATATGTTCGGTGCGCACAAGGAGTCCCTCAACTATATAAACTCCCACATTGCCGTTGCCGAGATTCGAACCTGTGTTCCCAAGGGAATTAGGCTATGCACACCCAACCGCTAATTTCAATACATTTACCACATTTGTAGTTGGGGGAGAAAGGAATCGGGGTTTGAGTGAGAAAGGAGAAAGGAGACATGGAAAATTAGGGTTCGGGGTATTATAGACATTTCATATTTTTTTATTTTGTTTTTTTGGTTGGTAAAATAGTCTTCTTACTAAATTCCAGCCTTAAAATGCGGAAAGGGTTATATGTGCACATACACTAAATATCTAGGGTTATATTTGCACTTTCAATTATCACAAGGTTATATGTGCATTTTCTTAAGTTATGTAGGGTTATATATGCACTTCGCTCTAAACTGCAGAACAATCATTATCACTCTATTCAAGAAACATGTTTGACCGTTACTATGTCACCTACGTATAATATGTGTCAAATAAAAAGTTGATATTTAAAAACTACTTGTTACGATGAATTTAACAATACCACACATGATAATATTGATAATCATATAACTATTTAAATATACGGTTAAATTTGATAGGGAATAATGTTTAAAAAAAAGAGAAAAGTGCAGATATAACTCTGCGATAATTGAAAGTGCAAATAACCCTAGATATTGAGGTTATGTGCAAAGACTATTTTGCCTCTTTGTAAAAAAATAAAATAAATTGAAAAAGTATTTAAAATGTTTTGCCCCTGCCCATTTTATGTACCTTCCATTTTCTTCTTCATTTATCTTTGTTTTCTGCATCCTCCATTTTCTTCTTCATTTATCTTCGTCTTCTTCATTTGTTAGAAAAATTGAATCGGTTATGCACTTTCGTCAATTTTTTGGCGCTTGGCTGAGCAGCGCTGGAAATGGTGGCAGAGGTGTCGTGGGCCTAGAGTTTCGGGGGAGGGCTGGTGGCGAACACAAATCGGCGGTGACGAATCCCACGTCCTCATCGGAGCGAGCCACTGCGCGCGGTGGTCGAAGAAGAACACGAATCAACGGTGGAGAAGAATGACAGCGGTGAGGGGATGGGCTGGGGAAGGTCAACTCGTGTGGCTAGAGTTTCAGGCGGCGACGGTGGAGAATAATGCAATGGTGGAGAAGAATGGCGCGATAGTCGGAGAAGAACACGAATCGGCGGTGGAAAAGAATGACAACAGTGACGAGAAGAACTAATTCGTGTGCCTTTGGTTTCAGACGACGACGATGGATTCAAGCGGCGACGGTGGAGAAGAATGGCAGCGATGGTCGGAGAAGAACACGAATCGGTGAGGAGAAGAACCGATTTGTGTGGCTAGGGTTTCAGGCAGCAGTGGTTTTCAGGCGGCAGCGGAAGAGATTTGGCTAGGATTGCAGGCGGAAAGAGAAAAGAAAATGGAGTGGTGGTGTTAGGAGACTAACGATGGTGGCATTTTTCGGCGATGGTGGTTTAAGAGGGCTATAGGCCATTTTTATCTTTTAAAATTTTGTATTAGGTTAGAAAGACATTTTGGTCATTTTTAATCGGCCAATGGTCGGAAATGACAAGTCAATGTCAGAATAATGACTTTAGGGTTATATTTACACTTATGTATAGTAGGTTATATTTGCACTAAAAAATAACTCAGAGTTATATTTATATTTTCTTCAATATATAACGTTATATTTGTATATTATCCTAAAAAAGAGAGCAAGTGAGCAATTTAACATTAGAGCGAGGGAGGAAGGGAGTACTATATTTCATTCGTATTTATTTGATGGACATACTCTTCAGCCAAAATTTGCAAAACAGGCTAAATCCTTAAATCCTTAAATTAGAAGTGAGACATCAATAGATTATTTGTAATTTGTATTTTTTGGAATATAAAATTTTCGGTAAAGTTTTGAGAAATACAGTCTTTGTATAGGTAAGAAGGGTTTAATTAAAATTATAAAATGTATGTCTTAATTGTAACATGTAACGCCTAGTAGTTATAGAGTTCATAATCCAATTCATTCAAATCGAAAATTTTATATTTATTTCTTATATTTTACACTTTAAACTTGAAAGAGTGGAAAGACCGTGGTTTAAAATACAAATTATAATAAATGAAGATAAAATTTTTGAATTGTATGAATCGAGTTATAGATTTTGTAACTATTACACGTTGTACAATAAATTTTTAATATTGCAGCTAAAACCTTATACTTTTTATTTTTCTAACTAAACTCCATCTTTCAATAATCTTATGGAAAGACCGTCTATCCCAAAATTTTGCAAGAATACCATATTTCAAAAACCGGACCCACAAAATTTTATAGTAGTAGGCCGCTCTCTCCTCTCTCCATTTCTCCCCTTCTCTCTCGTGTGTGACTGTGTTTAGCAGCCTCAGCCTTGAAAAGAGAGAAAACAGAGCTTTATTCCGGCGGCTTCTCTCTACCAGATCCCTAAAATTCCGATGTTTATGCTCGATTGGTTCTACGGAGTCCTCGCATCTCTAGGGCTATGGCAGAAGGAGGCCAAGATCTTGTTCCTCGGCCTCGACAACGCCGGAAAGACCACGCTTCTCCACATGCTCAAGGACGAGGTTAGCTAGGGTTTTTCCCCTCATCCACGCCATCAATTTGTCTATTCCTCTGTGTTTTGTGTGTGATTTTCGATTCGTGCGATGCAGAGATTGGTTCAGCATCAGCCGACGCAGTACCCGACGTCGGAGGAGCTGAGCATTGGAAAAATCAAGTTCAAGGCTTTTGATTTGGGCGGCCACCAGATCGCCCGCCGCGTTTGGAAGGATTACTACGCCAAGGTACGTTCCTATCGGATCGGGTATTTGTGTCGGTGGATCTTAACGTGTTTTTGAGTTTGTGAATTATTGTGTTTTACTTGTGAGATTGGGTGGAATAAATTGCTCTGTAGGCTGATCTGATTGGGTATGGTGCTAATTCAGCTACAATGTTTTCCTGGAAATAGAAATAAGCATCCGTGTTCTGGATTTTGTTTCCTAGGGTTCTTCGTGATTAGTTCAGTGGTGGTTATTGATCCTCATTGTTTACGCGTTACAGCTCTCTTTCCGTAAATTATAGTTGATAATTGAATTCATCTGGTTCTCTTGACCGGATCAATCCATCCTCTGTTTTCTCAATTTCCACATTGCCTGGTGTTTATCTCTGCACTAAAGGGTTTAGATTGCATACCAAGGAGCCTTTAATCATACTCGGTTGTTGGAGTACATTAATCTTTGAGCTGTTACTAGGATCATGGTAGCTTTGTACCGTGATGGACTTCCATGTAAGATTGTGGACTTGCTGATTCTTCGGTATGGAGGAACATAAACTGCTATGTCGATTAAAAATAAAGATTACGGGGAATTAGTGATCTCTATTTTTGCATAATGGGTTCACTGGTTCACTCTCTCCTTGAGCTTTTTAGCAAGTTTGTCTTTGCCTGAGCTCCATTATGTTTTGTTACTCCATGAAAGGCGTCCGTAATGAAAGAATAGTGAATGAAATAGTTTTCGTTAACATTGTAGGGCAGTACATAAGTATATCCTTTTCAAATTTACTGAATTAATGTGTGTTTTTTCATTTCTTATGCTGGCTTTATATCAGGTCTATCTTGACTAATTACTCCCTTGCTTCTGTGTGGTGGTTTCATCTGCGGGCATAGGTTCCCTTTTCATAGCTATGCTTATACACATTGATTATTTTAGTTTACTGGTGTCGAGTTGCTGTTAAACAATATGAAATTTTGATCTCTTCTAGCAATCAGTCGAAATATGTTTATAGTTAGTTTACTACTGACACTGTTTGGTTTATCGGATCATAGGTTGATGCAGTTGTTTACTTGGTGGATGCCTATGACAAAGAGCGCTTTGCTGAATCAAAGAAAGAATTAGATGCCCTCTTGTCAGACGAGGCCCTTGCCACCGTCCCCTTCCTCATCCTTGGCAACAAGATTGACATCCCATATGCTGCCTCAGAAGACGAGTTGCGCTATCACCTTGGTCTAACAGGTATCACCACAGGCAAAGGGAAGGTAAACCTTGCAGAATCCAACGTGCGCCCGTTAGAAGTGTTCATGTGCAGTATTGTTCGCAAAATGGGATACGGCGACGGCTTCAAATGGGTTTCTCAATACATCAAATAGGCTGATCGAATCATTGCATCAGCATCAAATACCGTCTTCTCGCTTGCTGAAGTCTGGAAGGAAGAACGGACTTCTGAAACAGATTCGATCATTTTCGAATTTATTACGCTTCTTAGATTTTGTATGGATTGTGTTTTTACTTGGTTTGTAAGAAGATTAAGGGCCTGTAAAATTACTGGTAGCTAGGGCCGCGGTTCACAATTTTTTCTGCTGCCTTTCTATTTATTTTTTCCCATTGTGGTAGAGATACAACTTAGGACATTATATCATTCCAATATTTGTCTGTAGAAAATAATACCATTGCTTTTTATTGTGGACTAAGTTTGATCACGATCTCTTCTGATTTTCTGCTGCATGTCTCTTCCTTATTCTTTATTTTGTTTGACGGTCTGATTCTTCATTTAATTTATATATATATATATATATATATATATAAAAACTGTCACGGGTCGCCTGTTAAGGGTGCGAACCGTGCGGTCTAGCCGTGCTCTACCTTGTCACGACTACTGCCTATATGTATATAATTTTACTTTTTCAAAATCATGATCCATTTATAGGAGTAACAAGAAACACTAGTACGGTAGTACATCACTTCAAATGAAGAGTCCACCTCCGTTTCAGAACGTTTGATTATGTATCTCAAATTTCTCAATCAATATATAAGTTACAACTTTGTCTCTTCTAGTGTACTTTGTTTAAGGGACACTGCATACTATTTTCAACTATTGAATCTAACAAAGCTTGAACTTTCATTCAATTAAGTGGCTGGGGATACTCTTCAAAAAAACATTCACATAATGCGCCACTGTCGAATCTAGAACCATCACAATTACGCGTGTATGGACCATGTGCAATTTGGCATTCACGATCTGAGAAACTTCACCGACACAGTTCCATAACGCCGGATTCTCCCTATCAAGCACAGCATCAGACTACCCAATATCAAAATCTAACTTTATATTTCATAAATTCTTAATAAAACATCTAGAGAGTGTTCACAGTTGACAAAAGTTTATATCTTAATATATAAGATCACGTGTCTATGTTGGTATGCCTTGAATACTGTAATAGCCGCTTCTGCGACCCTGGCCTGGAATACAACTACATCTACAATTATGATAAGAATATAATTCCAATTCCAATTTGGACTGATGTTGATTTGGGCCGAATTGTGTTTTGTTCCAATCCCAGTTTGTTAGGGTTTAGTAGAGACAGTATATAAAGTGTCTCTCTTCTCTCTGTAAAAATTAATTCTGTTCTGCACTTAGATAGGTAGAAATCTGGCCAATTTCTTGGCGTCTGTAACCTGCTACCTATTATAGTGAATCCGTCTCCCGTGGATTTAGCCAAATTAGTGAACCACGTAAATCTTGTGTCTTGTTATTTTCGTTCATATTTTCTGTTCTTTCTCCATTCCGCACAACAAACTGGTATCAGAGCGGTTTCTTTTTCCGGCGATATCCGTAGTGGGTATATCGGATTCTGGGCTCATCAGATCGGGGCTGATCGGGGAGAAAGATGTCTGGGTTGAACGTGAAGATCGACAAGTTTACTGGGAGAAACAGTTTCAGTTTATGGCAGATCAAGATGCGAGCTTTGCTGAAACAGCAAGGTTTGTGGACTCCGCTGACGAAGGATTTCGCGAGCAGTTCTGGCGATGTTGTGAGTCTGGAAGAAAAGGCACACTCGACGATTATGTTGTGTCTCGCGGACGAAATCATCACTGAGGTCTCAGATCAGGAGACTGCTGCGCAACTGTGGCTGAAGTTGGAGAGTTTGTATATGACGAAACCTCTAACCAACAAGTTGCTTCTGAAACAACGCCTCTTCGGTCTCCGAATGCAGGAAGGTACGCAACTCAGAGACCATCTAGAGCAATTGAATACTTTGTTATTAGAATTGCGAAATATAGATGTGAAAATTGAAGATGAAGATGCTGCTTTGATTTTGCTAGTTTCTTTACCACTTTCGTATGAGAATTTTGTTCAGTCATTTATTGTTGGTAAAGATTCTGTGTCTCTAGAGGAAGTAAGATCCTCTCTCCATAGTAGAGAGTTGCGACATAAGGCAAATAGTACAGGTACAGAAAGTCAGGCCACTGGCTTGTTTGCTAGTGACGGAAACACAAAAGGCAAGGAAACCGGCAATAAGAAGAAGGGCAAGAAGTCATCTTCAAAGGGTCCTAATGCCAATGATGTTTGTAACTACTGTAAGGAGAAGGGGCATTGGAAAAAGGAGTGTCCGAAGAAGGCTAGTAAATCTGGGAGTACATCTGGTACTGCTGCTGTGGCTGAAGGGAATTTCAGTTCTGAAGATGATTTTGCTCTAGCTGTTACTGGGCAAAATAATCATTCTAATGCGTGGTTTCTTGATTCTGGGGCATCTTACCATATATGCCCAAGGAGAGATTATTTCTCAACTTATGAGCAAGCTGAGGGCATCATTACTACGACAAATGGTGTTGCGTGCAAGGTAGTTGGGACTGGTTCAATCAAGATCAGGACGCATGATGGTAGTTTCTGTACTTTGAACGATGTCAGGCATGTTCCATCGATGACAAAGAATCTGATTTCTCTTCCTACGTTGGATAGAAAGGGTTTCGTCTACTCAGGGAGTGATGGAGTTCTGAGTGTCTGCAAAGGTTCTAGGCTGGTTCTGAAAGGTGTTCTGCATGGTACTTTGTATTTTCTACAAGGTTCCACGGTTATGGATTCTGTTAATGTTGCATCTTCGGAGGTTCACCAGGATGATATGACTAAGTTATGGCATATGAGGCTTGGTCACATGGGTGAAAGAGGGATGCAGATTCTGTCGAAGTATGATCTTCTTGGTGGCCACAAGGTCAAGAGCTTGGACTTCTGTGAGCATTGCGTTTTTGGGAAGCATCACCGCAGCAAGTTTCCTAAGGCGATTCATAGAACAAAGGGCACATTGGATTACATCCATTCTGATTGTTGGGGACCTTCCCGAGTTGAGTCACTGGGAGGTCACAGGTACTTTGTTTCTCTCATTGATAATTACTCAAGGATGACTTGGGTTATCATGATGAAACATAAGAGTGAAGCTTTCTCGAAGTTCAAGGAGTGGAAAGCTTTGGTGGAGAATCAGACCGGGAAGAAGATCAAGAGGCTTCGAACTGATAATGGGCTGGAAATCTGCTCGTCTGAGTTTGATCAGTTTTGTAGGGATGAAGGGATTGATCGTCATCATACAGTCAGGAATACGCCACAGCAGAATGGCGTAGCTGAGCGGATGAATCAGACATTGCTGGCGAGAGCGAGGTGCATGCTCTCTAATGCTGGTTTGGAAACGAGATTCTGGGCAGAGGCTGTGAGTACAGCTTGTTACCTGATCAACCGCGAGCCTCACACGGGCATAGAGTGCAAAATACCTATGGAGTTGTGGTCAGGTAAAGTTGTTGATTACTCCAAGTTAAAAGTTTTTTGTTGTACATCTTATTATCATGTTAGTGATGGTAAGTTGGAGCCCCGAGCCAAAAAAGGTGTCTTTGTGGGTTATGGAGATGGAGTTAAAGGCTCCAGGATATGGTCTCCATCTGAGAAGAGGGTTATTCTGAGCAGGGACGTTGTCTTTGATGAAAATTCTTTGCTTAGATCTATGGTGAAACCCACAGTTGTGCCAGAAACTAGTGGAGTTGATAAACAGGTGGAGCTTGAAGTCACTCAAGGTGAAAATAGATTGGAACAATTTGAGGTGGCTCAAGAGCCACAGACAGAATCTGGGATACCGGAATCTCCACCACCAGATCCTCAACCATCAGGAGCTACAGTCTGCAGTTTAGCTCAGGACCGACCCAGGAGGGTTGGAGTTGGGGCGCCAAAGAGATATGGGTTTGAGAATATGGTGGGTTATGCACTGTCAGTTGCCGAGGAAGTGGATACTCAAGAGCCATCAACCTTCAGAGAGGCTACTTCAGGTACTGATGCTGACAAATGGTTTGCTGCAATGGGAGACGAGATGGAGTCTCTTCAGAAGAATCAGACATGGGATTTGGTTCAACAGCCTCAAGGGAGAAAGGTTATCACTTGCAAATGGGTTTTCAAGAAAAAGGAAGGGATATCACCTACAGAGGGAGTCAAGTACAAGACTAGAGTTGTTGCTAGAGGTTTTAGTCAGAGAGAGGGAGTAGATTACAATGAGATTTTCTCACCAGTGGTCAGACACACTTCCATCAGGGTGTTGCTAGTTATAGTGACACATCGGGATTTGGAGCTTGAACAACTTGATGTGAAGACCGCTTTTCTACATGGAGAGTTGGAGGAAGAGATATACATGACTCAGCCAGATGGTTTCCAAGTTCCTGGAAAGGAAAAATATGTTTGCAAGTTGAAGAAGTCCTTATATGGACTTAAGCAGTCTCAGTCAGACGAGGAGAAGGAGTATATGTCTCGGGTTCCTTATGCCAGCGCGGTGGGGAGCTTGATGTATGCTATGGTTTGCACGAGGCCAGATTTAGCACAGGCAGTCAGTGTTGTGAGCAGGTTCATGGGGCAACCGGGAAAGGAACATTGGCAAGCAGTGAAGAGGATCTTCAGGTATCTTAGAGGTACGTCTGATGTGGGTCTCATTTATGGAGGTGATACTGAGTGCTTAGTTACAGGCTACTCTGATTCTGATTATGCTGGTGATGTTGACACGAGGAGATCGATGACTGGTTATGTATTCACTTTGGGAGGTTCTGTGGTTAGTTGGAAGGCGACTTTGCAACCTACAGTGACATTGTCTACTACGGAAGCAGAGTACATGGCTTTGACAGAGGTTGCAAAGGAGGGAATATGGATGAAAGGGCTAGTTAGTGATCTTGGTCTACATCATGATCAGGCTACTGTGTATTGTGACAGTTTGAGTGCAATCTGCATAGCCAAGGATCAGGTCCATCATGAGAGGACCAAGCATATTGATGTCAGATATCATTTCTTGAGGAGTGAGAGGAGAATCAGGGTGAAGAAAGTGGGAACTGCTGACAACCCCGCTGATATGTTCACCAAATCTGTTCCACATAGCAAGTTTCAACATTGTTTGGACTTGCTGAACATCAGAGCTGATTAGGTGCTCTATGGGCAGTCCCGGGAGTGGAGGGCGAAGTCTACTCATCTGGCACTGTAATGGTGCATCTGGAGTTTCTACTTTGAGGATTCAAGTCAAGGTGGAGATTTGTTGGTATGCCTTGAATACTGTAATAGCCGCTTCTGCGACCCTGGCCTGGAATACAACTACATCTACAATTATGATAAGAATATAATTCCAATTCCAATTTGGACTGATGTTGATTTGGGCCGAATTGTGTTTTGTTCCAATCCCAGTTTGTTAGGGTTTAGTAGAGACAGTATATAAAGTGTCTCTCTTCTCTCTGTAAAAATTAATTCTGTTCTGCACTTAGATAGGTAGAAATCTGGCCAATTTCTTGGCGTCTGTAACCTGCTACCTATTATAGTGAATCCGTCTCCCGTGGATTTAGCCAAATTGGTGAACCACGTAAATCTTGTGTCTTGTTATTTTCGTTCATATTTTCTGTTCTTTCTCCATTCCGCACAACAGTCTATACAATACCAATTGATTTTATGCATTCCCTGTCACACCATAAACTGCACACATACTATTTGACAATCAACACTATCAAACTTTAACCATATATTTAAATCAACATATAAACAATAATATCATCGTACGTGATACTGTTAGATTCATCGTAATAAGTAGCTTTTAGATACTGACTTTTTATTCACCAATATTATACGTAATTAAACATATTTAACGGTTAAACATATTTTTTGAAGACCGTGAAAAAAATTTTGTGCAGCTTACGATGGGAAATTCAATTCTCAGTTGCAAGCTCCTCTTAGATATTGACGTTGGTAGATAGGACTAGATTGACTAGGAGATTGGAAATACAGTTCAACTGTCCCTCATCATCCCCGCCACTGGCTTCACAAGCTGATGCAATGGCGGTTTGGTAAGGACTGGGTAAACTATCAGAGGATATTCTATTAGTGTGAAACCTCTTTTTTCAAATGTCAACTCTACTGTCTGTACATATTTATTGATTTCCTGGTATAAATTATATGTTTATATAATTAAATTGCTCTCCCAATTTGACTATTATCAGCCGCAAGCCCTCCTTCATTGTCCTGTTAAATCAATTTTAAAAAATGAATGAAACTGTTTTTACTGCAAATTTGACATGAATTCTTGCTTTGAGCCGGTTAACCATTAGATAAGCTTATTTTATAAGCAATATAACTGTTTAAGTAATTTGATATTTAGTTTTGTATTTATTGCAACAAGATGTGTATATTTTCTTTAAAAGAAAATTAAATTATATCTTAAAATATAAATAATTATAATTTGATCCTATTTTTTTTATGATTTGTTTAACCGTTCGATGGTTTAATAGGAGATTTTCTTCAAAATTTATGGTTTAATTTTTTAGAGTATTTCTTTTCTAGAAAGATACTCCCACTGGTTCATTACTTTCTAATTTGGAGTACTTATTTTATATTGACAATTTTTAATTATAGCAAATTTAAGGTTATTACATCCATTTATTTTACTTTTCTTTCTTTCATTTCAATTTCATCCGCTCATTTAGCATCTCATAAATTATAACTCCCAAACGCGGTGTTACGAAATAGAGGGAGTACTATAAATTAAAGGCATGGAGTACTACACTCATTTAACTAATATGACACTTCAGTCAACTTTTTATAATCTCTCTCACATATATATATATATATATATATATATATATATATATATATATATATATATATTAACGTGATGTATCATTGAATTTTCCATAATACATATTTTTTTATTATCAATATTTTACATACTGCTATGATAAGTAACTAATTTATTAATCATCAAATATATCTTTTAAAAAATAAAATAAAAATTTGTCTAATAAATAATTAAATAGATGAAATATAAAAAAAAATATTTAAGCTAACTCGGTGAGCTTTTTATGTTATACTCCCACCTCGGTCCCAATTTAAACTTCCTAATTGTTTTTTGGAAGTCAAACTTTGTAAACTTTGACGGTAAATATAAATTAATTTATATATAATAAAAATATAATAGGAGATATTGTTAGATTCATCTTAATATATATTTTTTAAAAATAATTTGTGTAATATTATTATAGGTAACTAAGAATATTTACGAATATGTTCATTGAAAATTGTGAAAAAATAATTAAGAAATTTAAAGTGGGAGGAAGGGAGTAAGTTATATAACCGACTCCACTTGATTCAATTAGTGAATTCATTAGGTTGGATCGTTTCAAGGGATTGCAGTACTTATAGTAATTACTTTAATATTAGTTTATGGATTTGGTACGTATTAATCTTGTCAAAATATATTACACACTTAATCTTATTAATGTTAATTATTAAATTTTAATAATATATTTAAATAGCATGTGAGCGATAATTGTTGGACAATTGTAGACAGTATCATATGAAAATTTTTTAAAAAAATCAGCAAATAAGTATTCGAGCCTTTCTAGTTATATAAAAATGACGGATTAATCACTGAATAAAAATCCGATTAAGGTGAAAAAAATTAGTTGTAATCTAACCTGGGAGATAAAAAGTTCTTAGTACTCCCTCCGTCTCACCCGAATCTGCACAAGACATGTTTAACCATAAATTCCAACTAGCATATAGAAACCAATATAATCATGTGAGATATTGTTTGATTCGCTGCATGATGTATTTTCTAAATATCAAATTTTAACACACAGTTAATATACGTAACTAAAATTATTGTTCGTCAAATACGATCTGAGAAAGCTGACTAAAAAATGTGCACATTCGACTGGCGGGGAGGGATTAACCCCTTTCTTTTGAAATGAGTTCTTAGTAACACCTAGTCCACCATTATAAGTGGCATCACGAGTTGGAGCGGTTTAACAAACACCGCTTCTTCTTCCTTTTCATAAATACTTCTTCTTGTCACAATTCTTTCTTTTAAAATAAAATCTTCACTATAAAATCAAAACCAAACCAGAAAAGATAAAACGTACGTACATTTTCTCCCCCTGGTCTAATTCATCATGGGAAACGCGATCGCCCTTATTAACCGCTCCGGCTCCGGCGCCGGAAAAGGAAAGGTCGTGTTGCCGGACGGCACCGTCCTCGAGTACGACAAGCCGCTCACCGTCGCGGAGCTGATGATGGAGCATCCCCAGCAAGTGGTGGTTGAGTTCCCGGCGGCGAAAGCGCACCGCCAGAGGCCGCCGGCGCCGCTGCCGGCGGACAAGAGCCTGGAGATGAGCAGAGTCTACGTCATGGTCCCCGTCCGGCGAGGCAAGCCGGCGGCCGCGGCGCTGTCGTCGGAAGAAGCGCGGAGGATTCTGCTGAGAGCGAACTCGTTCCTGAAATTGAACTCCTTCGGCGGCGGCGCTGGCGGCGGAGGTGTGGAAGGGCTCTTTCCGCTGTTCGGCCGGATGTGCTCCACCGGAGTTTACGCGAAGATTCCGGGTGGTTGTAAGGAGGTTAATGATAAGCTAATGGAGTATGGAGGTCGCCGGGAAGTGCTGACTGAGGGAGGTGAAGTGGCGGTGGAGGAGCGGCCGGAGTTTCTGATCCGACAGGTTTCCGGTAAGGGGTGGAAGCCTAGCTTGGATACCATCACGGAGAAGTCGATGCATACCAAGGTTCGCCATTGGTTGTTTTGATGCAGGAAACAAGGAAACGATGTTTCACATGAAGAGTCGTGTTTCTGTAACTTAAATAGACTTAGAAGTATCGAGAATATGGTTTTCTTCTTCATCACAATCATTATATGTAAGAATATATGAATGTTTCTACGGGTAATTTGTAACGTTGATGTGGAATTAGTAGTAAAAGATGCAATTCTTGGTTGCATTCTATTGTTATGGAGGAATTTATGTATTTTTAGAATTTTCCGCCATAATTTTTACTTTGTTTCAAATGGATCTCTTATGAGATTATACACTTTTGTTTGTTGTTGGGCATATTTTTGGGCTCCAGATCTTCTATTAAACTTTTGTGTACCAGTATGTACTAAATCAATCAAATTCTACCATTTGCCCCTTATACAAGTGTAACAAAAGATCCATACGTGTGAACAAGCTTTAAATTGGAATTCCACCATTTACGATAAATATTATAGTCGATCAGAGTGGTAAACTTGCTATTTAATTGCAGGTCATACAGTTTAAATATCATGTTAGAGGAAACATGCCTTATTCTCCAAAACTTATTTAAATTTCAATTCAGTATAGTGTAGTGTACATTAATTTGGTGAAATTTGAGTTTAATTTAGTCACACAATACTTTTTTTCAACACACATTTTAGTTCAGTTCTTATTTAAATTTCAATTCAGTATAGTGTAGTGTACATTAATTTGGTGAAATTTGAGTTTAATTTAGTCACACAATACTTTTTTTCAACACACATTTTAGTTCAGTTCAAATCAAATCAGTTCAGATAAGATCTAAAGAACAGGGTCTTGGTCAAGAATGTGAATCGTTACCATAATTAAAAGTATCATTTTCGCGCTATGTGATATTTAAAGCACATAGTCCTAGGAGGTTTAAATGTAGGATTGAATTAAGGTTGTGAAATGATGGGAAATTGGTAAATGAAGAGAAAGTAGAGTTTAGGCACTGAGAAATGAATCATGGAGGGAGATCCAAGAACTTGAAGAGAGCAATGCTGTGAATTAGGTAACATTAGGTAATTCAATTCAATCCCAAATAGTGCCCTGTCTAGAAATTTCAGACAAGTTAACTACTTGTTTACCAATTCATTTTTAAAATGAAGAAATTTTGACCCTTTAATATAGAGAAATTATACCGTGCATTGCTGCACTACGTGGATTGTGCATTCTAAACGAGTACATCTCTTGAAAGACGGTATTTTCATAAGACATAGAAACGTCAAGGTTTAAAGTGTAAATTAAAAGAAATGAAGATAAAATTTTTGGGTTGCATGAATCGGGTTATAAGCTTTATAACTAATACATATTGCATATTAATTTTTTAATATTGCATCTAAGACCGTTTATCTTTTTTATTTTAATTAAGCTCTATGGAAAAACGATCTTTCCCAAAATTTTGTCATTCTAAAATACTTGAAAGTAATTATAAAATTTTAGATTGAAGTTGACTATAAAATATAAATTATGTGTTATGTGTAAAGTATGATACATATATATATTCTGATTGGCTGGATGTGTAAAAATTATGAATACAATATATGATTAATTAGCATGTAAATCATAATAAATATATCCAAACGCTTGTTTAATTATATTGTTTATTTTAATGAATGGTTAGACTACGCTTTACATCTTGTATTAATTATAACTTGTAAATTACCAAAATACAACTTCAAAATGTCAATCATTTTTACACTTCTCCCTATCCCAACAAAAATGAAACAAATTTACTTTTTGCCCTTTCCAAATAAAATGGTGTGATTTGAAAATTATCCAAAATGATATATAATATGATTTCAATTTTTTTAAAAACTTTTGCAACTTATACCTCAATTTTTTTTTCAAAATATTCATACTTTTCACAATTATTTCATGCCATGTCAATTTGTGTAAAAGAAAGAGTCAAAAAATAATTCCATCAGAGAAGGTGGTGCTTAGCGAGATGGGGCGCGAGAGCCTTTTCAGACTAAGTATGGGCCTAGGCCCATTAGCATATACTGGGAAGGCTCTGGTTCTAGGCTCCAAATCTTCAAAATGAAACTACTGAAAAAGGGCTTTGTGTCCAATTTACAAGAAGGCTACTATCTCCGTTTCACTAATAGTGACACCATATAGATTAAGGTGAAGAAAATAAGTTTATGAAATTGAATGTAAAAAGTAGAAAGTAGAATGGGTAGATGAAATTAAAGGAATCTTACCAAAAATGAAAAGTGTGCCAATATAAAAGAGATAACCCAACGAGGAAAGTGTGCTACTAATAGATAAACGGAGGGAGTATGTTTTAGAGATGGTATTTATAACATAGCAATGGTTGTATTCTGAATTTAAATATTATACATTATAGATTGTATGTGTAATAAAATGCATGTAGAAATATGATTAGATGAAGGAAAGTGGTACTCCCTCAGTTCCGGACTAACTTGCACAATTTGACTTTTATTAGTTGACTTAAAGTATGTTTGACCATTAATATTTTTAACTAAGTAGAGTTAAAAAATTATAATCATAATGTGTATCAATACACTATGTCACATGAGTATAGATATCTATATAATACATGGTTAAATTTAGTGTTTTTTTTATTATATGAATAGTGCAATTGCAAAGTTAAAGAGGGAAAAAGACCTTTTTGTAAAGACTACCTAATGCAATTGTTGGGCTCCAAAAAGGACCAGCCTCTATCCATCACCGCTTTTGACCCAACCCAAAAGGAGGCAATTGTCACACTTTCCAGCCCAATTCTTTACATTGGCCATTAAACTAAAAAACATCAGATTCCCAAGTTTTGACCAACTTGTAAAATAAATGAAGTGACACTCATCAATTTCACTATATTTGACATTTAATATAAGACAAAGTATTGGGAAAAATGGTTTTTCCATATTATTATGGAAAGACGGAGTTTAATTTGAATAATAAAAGGTAAAATATTTTAGTTGCAATATTAAAATTTTAGTATGAAACATATAGTAGTTATAAGATTTATAATTCGGTTCATGCAACCCACAAATTTTATCTTTATTTCTTCTAATTTACACTTTAAACCTTGATATTTTCATAACTTATGGAAAGACCGTCTTTCAATAGACGGACTCTAGTATATTAATTGAAAGCAAGATTTAAAAAAATATATGCTACATAACTTTATTTGAATCGTATAAAAATAATATAAATTTAGCATAATTAAATTAAATTCAATTCAATTAGAAAGAAGTATTGAATTAAACCTATCCAAAATTCACTTATCTACTCCATTCGTCCCATAATTATTGGCACAAATTTTTTTCCCAAGTTAAATTTTAAAAAAATTGAAGCTAAATAAAAATATCATGTGAGATCTTGTTAAATTCATCTTAATGTCTATTTTCTAAATATCAAATTTATATGCGCAATTGGTATATGTAGCTGTCAAACATGATCATTGAATACGTAAAAAAAAAATTGTATCATTAATTATGAGACAGGAGACTCGTAGCACAGTAAAAGCAATCACCGCTCGCCCTCAGCGGCCCACACCAGCCAACACCACAGCCATCATGACTCGTAGCATAGTACCCATCTGAATTGATGGGTGGCAAACTGGTTGCGCGCCATTTAAAAATAAAAATAAAAATAGTGTAATCATGTCAACGGTCTGAAGTTGTGCAAACTAATTATGAATGAATCTACTGATCCGAATCCGAAGAAGGATAATCAAATTAATCCCTTCAGATAACATTAAATACAATCTCCAAGAAGATTAAATCCCCGACATTTATTGCAAACATTGCGAAACAAATGCATCCATTACAGAAATTACCGTGAGTTTCTAAAGTAATGGGGAGAAAATGTTGATGAGAGAAGCCAATCATTTTGTTTTTATTGAAGGACGAGAGTGAATCTTGAAGGTTATATTTGAATTGAATGAATTAAACTAGAAGTGAGGGTAGTAAAATTAAGAGTCCGTCTCTTGAAAGGCGGTATTTTCATTCCATAAGTCATGAAATGTCAAGGTTTAAAGTGCAAATTAGAAGAAATGAAGATAAAATTATCGGGTTGCATGAATCGGATTATAAACTTTATAACTACTGTACGTTGTATAATAAAATTTTAATATTCAAACTAAGACTCTTTCATTAATTTCCCATCTTCCAATACGGTGTTTTCCAAGAATCTGCCTAAAATTTAATTAAACGATTTTATTAAAATCAAATTGGACTGAGCTAGAGGAGTATTAGAGTCATACTATGTTTCTATCACACGAACTATTGGTATAATAGAGACGTAATCTATGATAATGTGGACTATTAACACACGCCCACACACATAGAGAGCATTAATACATTCTCTCACACCCACAGGTGTACCCCAGTAGTTGAGAGTTGGGTGACCTTTCACGAGATCAGTGGTTCGATGTTCGGAAGCCACCGTGTGGGAATGTCCTGAGTTAATGGGAATGTCTTGAGTTAATGGGAATGTCCTGAGTTAACTTGGCATTTGGGCCAAGGGCTGCTTGGGCTTTCTGGTGGGCACCGAGTATGACGGCCCCCAATGGTCTTAGTGCTAGACTACCGTGACTTACCTCCCACGTGATGACTGTGGTGTCGGCTGGTATGGGCCGCTGAGGGCGAGCGGTGATCGCCTTAATACACTCTCTCACAATATTATTTCTTGGGGCGGCGATATAATAAAGATGGACGTTTGACTTACTATCTCACGTGCAACGGTATTATTCACCATATAAATGAGAACAAAAAGTATTACAGGCTAAATAATAGAAAGGGAATCGACTGGTGTGGGCCGCTGAGAGCGAGCGGTGATCGCCTTAATACACTCTCTCACAATATTATTTCTTGGGGCGGCGATATAATAAAGATGGACATTTGACTCACTATCTCACGTGCAACGGTATTATTCACCATATAAATGAGAACAAAAAGTATTACAGGCTAAATAATAGAAAGGGTGGAACAAAAAGTATTACAGGCTAAATAATAGAAAGGGTGAGTCTCCTGACAGTCCATAAGCTAATGGACATATAAATTTTTTTTACCTTATACACGGCACTTATTTAATTACAATACAAATTTTGGAATTTTTGAAAATATTTTTTATATCTTATATATTTATATTTTCACCTTCAAATACAATATGGAGTATTATTACTTGTTTTAATTTGTAAAATATAATATCTAAATTTTATTTAAAAAATTGCAATATTTGAGGTAAAAAGCACTGAGGACGGTCCATAAGATTATAGAAACACTGCATTTCCTGATACTTACTCTAATAGGAATATATCCATTGGGCCAACCAAGCCAATATTGGACTTTGATTCCATTTTTGTAGTTAAATCGGTAGTAGATAGAAATGACCTGTGATCTTACATACTACTCCTCCATCACAGTTCACCGCACACTTACTTTTTCACGATTTTCAAATTTTATGTTTCACCGTCGATGTCTCTAATCACATATAATATTGCCGCATAAAAAATTGATAGTTAAAAAATAGATGTCAGGATAAATTTAACAAGATCTCGCTTAATATTTTCATTACATATAGTAAATTAAATGTACAGTCAAAATTCAGACCTTGATGATTTGTGATAAAGGAAGTGTTACATTGTAGTTTTTGCCCTCTCACCAATGTGAGACTCTTAACAAGGGACATCTATGATTGTGCGACGTAAACCTGACATAATTATGTAATAATCATGAAATTAACGAGAATGATACCACTGTTTTTCTACTAATAAAAACAGAAAATAGAGGGCAGCTGATGAAATTTGGGATGAATGAAATCACCCACATCCACCACCAACATAAACCTTGTTTAGTTAGTTTTCATTCTTAAAAAACTACTAGCTTAAAACAAATTTAAGTTTGGAAATTGAGAATGTAATAATTTGAGCAAATAAATGACCTCATTCACCTAATGGGAATCAAACTGACATCTAAATTTGGGGGCATATTGAGTTTATCAAAATATGTGATTGAGTTTAGTAGTATTATCTGTTTTGTTGGTTCCATGAAAATGGCACAAATCGATGCCGATAAAGCACAGAAACTAACTAAACAAAGTGTGAATTAGCGTAAACGCTGAGTAATCGAGACATTAAAAGATGCGAAGGGAGACGCCGCCACTGCCAGAATCAACCATAATATTTGTTTTTTTAATGAGTGGGGCTCCTGACAGACGGTCTGTCCATAAGTTTATGACCGACTACTTATTTCTTACCTTATATACTGCATTTGTAAAGAGTCCGTCTCTTGAAATACGGTCTTTCCATAACTTTCCATAAGTTATGGAAAGACGATCTTTCCATAAGTTATGGAAAGACCAAGGTTTAAAGTGTAAATTAGAAGAAATTAAGATAAAATTTTCGGGTTGCATGATCCGGGTTATAAATTTTATAACTACTACATGTTTCATACTAAAACTTTAATATTGCAACTAAGACCTTTTACCTTTTATTATTCTGATCAAACCCCATCTTTCCATAAGCCTATGGAAAGACCGTCTTTCCCAAGACTTTGCCTTTGTTAAATTATATACAAAATTTGGAATTTTTGAAAATATTTTTTATATCATATATTTTTATATTTCACCTTCAAATACATATTATTACTTGTTTCAACTTACAAAATACAATATTTAAATTTTATTAAAAAATTACAAATTTAAGGTAAAAGCCCATGTGGATTGTCCATAAGCTTATGGGAAGACTGCCTTTACTGAGACTTTCTATTTTTTAATAGACTAACTTAGGCCATATTTTCTAGAGCCTACCTGCTGTTCAATTCAGCTCAAACCAATTAAGTTTAGTTTTAATCCGTGTAAATTCATTTTGGTGAAATTTAACTTAATTTAGTTATAAAATACTATTTTTCAACACACTTCTTTTTATTTTAGTTCAGATTAGATCCAATCAAATCAGATCAGTTGAAATAAGCACCATAAAACAGAGCCTTACAGCTGGTTCTCTAGAGCTTTTATGTATTTCACTTCAGTTAAGTTAAGTTAAATTCAGTTCATCGAAAATATAATTTGGTGAACTATAACTTCATTTAGTCATACATTACTACATTCCAACCCTTTTATTTATTTAAGTTTATTTCAATTTAAATCAATTCAATTCAAATCAGATCAATTCAGATAAACTCCATAAAACACCCCCTTATAAAGAATACATTTCACTGGAAAGCTATCATGGAAGACAATTTATATCAAGTAACATTCACACGTTGGTTAATCTTAGGAAAAGATAAAATCTTCCTTGCTCACTCCTTACTCAAGAAGAACTCCATATTAAGAACCGGTCAATAATGAGAAACTTCTCAGTAATGCTTCTTGCTGTGAAAATTATACTTACCGTGGTAACAGGGGCGGAACTACTATGATGCGTGGTAGGGCTCCAACCCTACCTGAGATTCCAGCGCCATGGTAATAGTGGTCAATTGTGCTTCCCGGCAAGAGCTCTGCTTTTCCGGCTTCAATTTTCATCTTTCTGGTCAGAAGCAATCGGAGAAGAGGGCTGTTGAAGGCCTTCTTTTTTGGCCCATAATTCATCAAAACGACGACATTTTGATTAGTACAAAAGAAAAAAATTAATATCAAAATTCAAAATTTGGGTATTTGTATTAGGCTAAAAATACAAGACCTAAATTTTGCCAAAAACGCATCTCCTCTGCCTCAGCTACGCTCCGGGCGTCGCTGCCCGCCGCCGCCAACGTCCCACCACGGGTCGGAGACTCCGGACGCTGCTTCACCACCTTCCCTCCTCCAGCCCCACCTAAAAATAAATCCTGGTTCCGCCACTGCGTGGTAATATTGTGGATCCTCTAGAATATTCTTGGATGGATTCACACAATGGACGTATGTTCTCACCGCGTTTAAAGTTGGCCCGATTCATCCAAAATGAAAGTAAATTGACATACATATATTTTTACTGGGCAATGAATAGGGACAAATGTACATGGGTTTGCCGGGAAGAAAATATTTTGGAGTAATTTTTTAAATAAAAAAATTACTATCAACCTTCTCTGACAGGTAAAGAGAAAAGGGAAGTATATTTTCTCATACCAGCCCCATTATATGTACATATTTCTGGCTTTGCCCCTACAACCGAATAATATTATTGCATGTGGTGGACAAAGTTATTGCTTAATGTATAATACTTCCTCCGTCTCAATCCAATTTACAAAATTTGACTTTTTCATATCGACCACAACTATTTTTTATTATTAATATTTTAGTTATGCATATTTAAAATATTATAAAAATAAATGTTAACACAATTCTAATGATATCGCACGTGACAGTATATTATTTTATACATTATTTAAAATTTACTTTTCTAGATTAATAAAGTTGATTTAAATGAAAATAACTAGTGCAAATAGAGTTGAGACAAGGGGAGACCAAACATTCGCAAATTAACTTAAATAAGGAAGAATATATATATTTTTTGGAAAAGTCTTGGGAAAGACCGTATTTTCATATGGAAAGACGAGGTTTAATTAGAATAATAAAAGGTAAAAGGTCTTAGTTGCAGTATTAAAAAATTATTATGCAACGTGTAGTAGTTATAAAATTTATAACCCGATTCATTCAACCCGAAAATATTACCTTAATTTTTTTGATTTATATTTTAAAACTTGATCTTTTCATGAATTAATTTACAAGAGACTGACTCATATTTTTTAATTTTAAAATGAGAGTCTTAAATAAGTTTTAAGTTATAGATGTCCAAGTACATTCATTCTTCATGAATTTGGGTTTGGGGCCGTGGGTTAGTGACGGGCACGATGGATCCCGTGCTTCCAGCTGAATGGATTACTGTAATATTATCATCAAGTCTAATATCCCTTTCTGAAAGATTTAAGGCGGGTTTATAAGTGTTTTGTTTATAGTCTAAACACATATTTTACGTTTGGTAAATAAATGAAGAATTACTTATTTAAGAAGTGTAACTTATTTTTTGGAGAAAAAATAGAAGCTGATATTTTCCTATTTTAAAATAAGTTAGCTTTAGTTATAAATATAGCTCTACCATAAACACCTTAATTTTTTTTTTTTTTTCTAAAAAAAAGTCAAATTTGTTGGACGTGTGAGATCACATGTCCAAGATCCAGTATATCCATTAAATTCAGAATAAAAAGATGTCGTTTTACCTCGTTGTGAGTAAGTAACTATTTTGCCATCATTTAAGTTCCTTTGACATGAAAGCTTTGCTTCAGATAATAAATAGATACAAGTACACTACCACATTAAAAAAAAAAAAAAAGTCAAAGAAGGGTGAACAAAATGAGTTGGCTTGACTGAGTTGTGTTTATAAGTAAAATTGTCTTATTTTGACTTGTTTTGAAAGTAGGGGAAAATCGATTCATATTTTCCCCCAAAATATAGCTTCTACTTTTCTAAAGAGCCCGTCTCTTGAAAGACGGTCTTTCCATAAGTTATGGAAAGACCAAGGTTTAAAGTGTAAATTAGAAGAAATTAAGATAAAATTTTCGGGTTGCATAAACCGGGTTATAAATTTTATAACTACTACATGTTTCATACTAAAAATTTAATATTGCAACTAAGACCTTTTACCTTTTATTATTCTAATCAAACCCCGTATTTCCATAAGCCTATGGAAAGACCGTCTTTCCCAAGACTTTGCCTTTTCTAAATAAGTATTTTCTATCAGTTTACTAAACACTAAAAATATGTTTAGTTTAAAAGTAAAACACTTACTCCCTCTGGCCTCAATATATTAGCACCATGCCAATGGGGACATTTTTTTAAAAAAGTAAAATGTGTGAAGGAGATTGTATTGAGAGAGTAAAAAGTAAATTCAGTGGATGAAAATAATTATCTAAGACTCCCTCCCTCCCACGTATTTTTGCATTATTGTCTTTTTGGGACGTTTCACCTATTTTTACACTTTTCACTTTATTTATCTTTTTAGCCAAATTTTATTCATTTTTTATATTACAAAATAATGAAATTAAATGGAAACGAAAAATAAAATGAAGGTATCCCATGCATAAACAATTAAGTATATAATAATGAATTATTTTAAAAAACATTTTCTTCGTAATCATAAGTTTAGGCTTGATAAGCTGGCAATGCTCCCTTGGATACCAACATGTTTGGATAAAGGTAACAAAGCCCACACCCCTTGTTTTTCCTTCCTCTAATTTTATTCAATTCCTCCATTATCTCTTAAATAATTATTAGTTTGAATTTTATAAGCAACTAATCAATCTCCCTAATGAAATTACTACAGTCGGCCCACTAAGATTAGCGCACTTTCTTTGGATGATATTTTTTATTGTCTCTCTCACGTAATTTTCATATTTAGTGAGGACAATAGTGTAGAGTTTCAACTTTACCCCTTCACTTTATGATATATTACTCTTTTTATCTTGCAACTCGCTTCTTTAATAAAGCCTAACAGTGTCATTTAGTAAAAAGGTGAGACTAAAAGGTTGAAATTATAAAAATGAGTGCCTTTTTATTGGGTGTCGTTATTAAAAAAAATTGGAAGAGTACAAGTATGTCTTTGATATTTCAGGAATTATCGATGGATCGTCTCACACATAAACTTCTCCACCCATCTAACTTGAAATATACAGAACACTAACTAAGGGTACTTTAATAAAGACAATATGTTCAACTTATTTCATCTCCAATCAACTCAACTGAACTCTTCTCAACTATTCTAATCTCTTCTCAACTCAACTCACCTCTTCTCAATTCCAATCAACTCAGCCAAGCTCTAATAATTTCAGATCGTCGACTTTGAACTCCATTCAAATCTTTTTAATTTAGAAAGTTCTTTAGTCTATTTTGAATATGAAACTTATTGTAAATGTTGTTCATATATGAATGTATGATTTATTATAATTATTGTGATTATGAAAATCATACATACTATTATTAATTTTAGTTCAACTAAATCATTTCCTTTCAGGTATTTCAACCTTGTTAAGTTTAGTTTAGTTTGGTTAAGTTCAGCTCAATTGTATGTAGTTTAGTTGAATTCAGTTCAGATGAACTAATTTCATAAATATGCTCGTTTAGGTCAACTATTAATATTTTTCACTATGTTATACATAGTCTAGGTCCATCTATTCCTTCCATTGATGTCGGATCCAGTTATTTTCGGTTTGATTTGGATGTAAACAGTTCAGTTCATTTAAATTCATTTTGATTCAAATTAAATTAGTTTGTTTAGATTATTATTTAAGTTTAGGTTATTTTAATATTTTAACTTCAGGGTTCGAATTCTATAATTACATCATATATTAAAATTTTAAATACTTTATTTAATTCACATGCACTATAATTTATATTATATTTTATTATTAATTATTAATATGTAATATGATTTAAGTGTTATCTACTTTTAATTATTTTTTGTTCAATTAAGTTTTCAGTTCTGTCCAGTTTGATTCAGTTTGGTTCAATTTGATTTAGTTCGATCCATTTTAATTCAGTTGCGTTCTGTTAGACTTAGCACACTTCAGTTTTCTCCAGTTGGGTTCATTTTGATGCAGTCCGGTTCATTTTGATTCAATTTAGTTCAGTTTAATTCAGTTCAGTTTAGTTTGATTCAATTCGGTCTAGTTGTTTTAGTTCAGTTTAGTTTGATACAATCAATATAATTCATTTCATTCCAGTTTGACTAAGTTAATATCAATTAAATTCGGTTAATTTAATTTTGATTTTGTTTAGTTCGTTTTGGTTCATTTTATTTTATCGACAATTAATTCAGTTTAGTTCATCTACAATTAATTAATTTAGTTAAGCTACAACCAGTTCAGCTCAGCTCCAATCAGCTCAACTAAGCTCAACTCAACTCTTCTCAGCTCTTCTCAACTCAGCTCAGCTCAAATCAACTCAACTCTTCTCATATCTTCTCAACTCCAATAAATTCAACTCAGCTCAACTCACGGAGATAAGGTAGCACTTGCATATACTTATACACTATACGAATGAAGTATAATTGGAATAAATAAGATAACAAATTATTTAAGTGCTACTAGCTAGCTGCATAATTAATGGCCATGAAAAGGGTACAATACTATATTGCCTGCGTTTTTTAATTTATGACATCATAGGCTTAAAATATTATAATTTAGCTGAAGAAACTAGTTGATGAAATTGAATGTAGAAAAAAGTAGAATGACTGGATGAAATTAAAGGAATCTTGCCAAAAATAAAAATAATGTCAAATAAAAAAAATATTCATTTATAATAAGTGTATCATAAATAAGTAAATAACAAAACATAGGGATCACATGTTAGTGTTGCATTTATAAAGTGTCGCGGTGCATCCCATATTCCCATGAGAGAATGATCCCCACATTAGATGTAAGGTTCTATTTCCGTCCCAACCTAAGCTGCATTATTTGATTCATTCATTTATATTTATTTTAATTTAATTAGTTTATTAAGATATTAGAAGGTAGTACCCTCACAGAGTATTATTTAATTTTATAATTAAAATTAAGTAATTTTAATTAGATGAATAGTTAAATTGCAGTTTAATCCAACAGATTTCAGCAGTACGTGATTTTGCTTATGCTCTGTGTTTTTGGCGTTCCTGCGAGTAGGGATCTTGCTCTTCAAAACCACATATTATCATATGAGTTGTAATGTGGTTGGATTCAGCTCCTTCCAATTCCATTTTCTTCTGCTTTGCTGGAGAGTCCCACACATTCAATATTCTAGAGTATATTATAAGTGCAATCAAATATCAACACAACTCTTCACTCTAGAGAAAATATGTTGCAAAAATAGGGCATAGTTTTTTACCATGTAAATCATCCTTTTTAGATGATGGGAAAAACCAATCGTTTGCAGATGATGAGAAAAACGCTCAGCGATGGCATTTAGTCATTAGTATTTTTTTTATAGGGGGAAATACATTAGGCTCCCCAAACCAACCGGAATACCCTTAAGAATTTAAGTACATAAGTGTTTTTGTCCAAAAAACAGCGTGGACAAGGCAAAAGGAGTGAATAAGCTAAAAAAGAAGAAGATAGAAAGATAAAGCGATCGTGATTCCACAAATTTGTCCTCCACCCCCTGTGTCGAAAAATTGTGGCCAGACGACCGCTAATCTACATGATCCACGATCATGTGTAACTAGAATATATCAAGTCTCCTAGGATAGCCACATGATGCACAAACAAGTCTGTCATATATCAAGGCTGTCATCCGTTGTGTATCTAAAATGTGGAAATAATATATCCCTTCTTGTGAGAAATTGAAGCTCCCGAGAACCGCTGAAAATCTCCATAGGTGTCTCCGCTCTTGACCGAAGAGCAGATTTAGCCAAGTAGTCCGCTACTTGATTTCCTTCTCTTACTGTATGACTGAATTCAGCACATGTTTGCTCAGCTATTCTTCTGATTTTTCTCAGCAATTGTGTAATCTGCCACGGCTGCTTTTCAATGTTCTTGATGATTCGGAAGGCTGACTTGCAGTCCGTTTCGATGATGCAGTGAACATCAAGAGTGGCCGCCCACTGTAGACCTGCAAGAATAGACAAAAGTTCAGCTTCAAGAATGGATGTTGCTGGACTGGGCCGAGAGATTAGGTGATGTACAGTCCCGTTTGCGTCCCTTACGACACAACCCAGACCAGCAAAATTATGTTTAAAGGCCGCATCACAGTTGATTTTGAAGCCAGACTCAGGAGGGTTCTATCGTCTGATGGAAAGCCTTCTTTTTTCCCTCTGAAGCACACGAGAAATCAGACCATGTGTAACATATTGTAAATCAGAGGTCACACCAAGAATGTTATTATGAGCAGTATAGAGCAAGTTAGACTGATTCACTATTAGTTTCCATAGAATTAGTGGACTTGGATTCTCATTTTCATACATCTTTTTGTTCCTACCTTTCCATAGTTCCCAGCAAATAATCATAGGCAGATTAGTGAGAAGAGAAGCTCTTACTTTAGATTTGCATTCCATATTCCAGTAAAAATCAAGTCTGTCATATATCGAATGAAAAATCATGTGTGGAATCTGCATAACTTTATGAAATTTTCCCCAAATTTGGCCTGAGAAAACACATGTGTTGAAAAAATGCGATAGACTATCAGTGTTCTTGCAATGCACACACTTAGAAGCAAGAGATATCCCAGCAGTTTTAAGAATGTTATCAAAGGGAAGTCTATTATTTAAGAGCTTCCAAGTAAAGAAGGATACCTTTTTGGGGATTATGTGATTCCAAACCCTATAAAGCAGAGGTACCTTGTTTTTCTTCGGCCTGAGTGTGTGGTATGCCGACTTGATTGTGAAGTCACCTGATGCTTGTGGTTTCCAGATAATAATGTCCCTGTTGTCAGTGAAAGAAATATTTTTCCCTGTCCAGTTCGAAATCCAGAAGCTAGAGTTGCCATTACCAATTAAAATCTGAGAGTTCGTTTCGGCGACGGACATCACCCTTTTATACCTTTTCCAAGTATTTGATGTTCTAAACCTGTCCGGCGTAGCCCACATAAACCTTGACCATAGAGAATCCCCTATTTGCATTTTCCACCAGATTTTGGTGGAGAATGAATCAATAATGGTCCTAATCCTTCTAATCCCCAGGCCGTTTTCTGATTTAGGGTATGTTATCCTATCCCAAGAAATCCAATGTTTCTTATACCCACCCGTATCAAGACTGCCCCAAAGAAAGTTGCTAAGTATGGATTCAATTTTACCAACAATATGAGAAGTAGGGGCAGTGACTGCCCAAATATGTTGAGGTATGGCTGTTAAAACATGTTGAATTAATGTTATTCTACCCCCTGCCGAAAGCCAAATATTTTTCCAGTTTGCTATCCTGTCCTTTATCCTATCAAGTAAGGAATAGAAATGTAAGTTTAGCTTTCTTCCCTTGAAAATAGTGACCCCTAAATATGTAAAGGGAGTTTCTCCTTTACTGATTCCAGTTAATCTTCGGATCTGATTTGCCTTTGCCACACTAAGCTTTCCTGAGTAGTAATTGCTCTTGGCAAAGTTTATCTTTTGTCCAGTACCCCTTTGGTAGATGTTGAGGAACATCATCAAATTTTCAAGGGTTTTCTTGGTTCCTTTGATGAACAAAACCGTATCATCAGCAAAAGAAAGTTGAGTCAAGGGAACAAGAGTTTGGGGCGTACTGAAATATTTCAGATTTCCTGTTTGGAATTGAATCTTTATGTTCCTCGTTAGTAATTCAGTTAAAATGTTAAAAAGAAATGGTGACAGAGGATCACCCTGTTTGAGACCTCTCGAGGGTTTAAAAAAACCATGTGGTTCACCATTTATTATGACTGAAAACCAAGCCGCATTCAAGTTATTCATGATTAGCCTCACTAGATGGCCGTCGAAACCGAGTCTAAGAAGTAAGGTGTTTAGTATCGACCAAGAGACTCTATCAAAAGCTTTCATCATATCAAGCTTCAATATTAGATTGAGGGTTTCTGATTTTTTGTCCAGCAGCCTTATGGCTTCTTTCATTAACAGAATATGCTAATCATGAATAGCATTTAGTCATTAGTAATAATCAACTTATTGATGGAATATTTAAAGGACATGTTGATTATATTGATCTGTGTTATTGCAGATTTGAGATTCAAGAGAGTTGTTTGGTGAAAATTATGATCATTTGACTGAAAAGAACGTATTACACACCAATATCATTATGTTGAACATGAATCTTGTCTAATTGTAACACCACTTGATCCAAAGCATGATACGTGTTGTCCAAACTGCAAACACTTTGAAAAACACAATTCAACGTACTCAAATCAAATAAAGGGAACCCCTGATACAAAAATGCAAACGAATCGTGAGCACACGACATGTGCAACCAGATCAAGAGTAAAACATTGCCGCGAAAAATGAAATCGATTTATCATTACGAACACGACGATCTAATCGGTCATGTTGAAAACAAGACTAATTTATGGAGGCAAATTTCACACTTATCTAATAAATAAATATTCAGAGCAGGTAAAGTCTTGGAAAAAAACGTATTTCCACAGAAAATATGAAAAGACGAGTTGAATTTAAATTATAGAAAGGTAATAAGTTTTAGTTGCAATATCGCAACGTGCAATAGTTTATGACCCGATTAATACAACTTGAAAATTTTTTCTTAAATTTTTCTAATTTACAGTTTAAATTTTGATATTTCTATGAATTAGGGAAATACCGCGACGGAATCTTATCCATTAGATCAGGCAAAAAGAATAGGCTTTGTACTCGAGGATGATGAATTTTGAACGGAAATAATATGGCTTTGATGGCAATTATTAAGTAAGCATAAGACTGGAACTAATCAGTATAACCAGCCTAATCATTACTTAATCCACTGTTTAATAATTGGATCCAATGCTGCTACGTAATCAATCAACAAGAGGAATTCAATTAGTGTTTAGATATAACTGATTGAGTGATTCTATTGAAAGACGTCATTTTCATAAGTCATGGAAAGATCGATGTTTAAAGTGCAAATGATAATAAATGGAGATAAACTTTTCGAGTTGCATGAATCGGGTTATAAACTTTATCACTACTACATGTTGCATATTAATTTTTTTATATTACAACTAAGATCTTTTACAACTGCCAGTGGTTAAAACGCTGAATATTCATTAGAGCTTGATTAATTTCTTAAATCCCCGGTTTAAATGACTAAGCAAATAATTGTGATTTTACAATTAGTTAAATTATTCGGAGATCGTACCGTATCATTAACTTGGTAATATTCTACATAAATCATAGTGCAATACGAAATTGGCAAATTCTTGGGAAAGACGGTCTTTCCATATGCTTATGGAAAGACGGGGTTTAATTCGAATAATAAAAGGTAAAAGGTCTTAGTTGCAACATTAAAAATTTAGTATGCAACATGTAGTAGTTATAAAATTTATAACCCGGTTCATGCAACCCAAAAATTTTATCTTAATTTCTTCTAATTTACACTTTAAACCTTGGTCTTTCCATGAATTATGGAAAGACCGTCTTTCAAGAGACGCACTCTATGGAATTTAGGAGAAAAAAAAGTTATTTTTTAGGTGTCACAGTACATTACAATGCCGTTGCGTATCAAACTATTCCCTCTCCGTTTTCCCTCCATAATTTTCGTTTCCCCAAAACCTAAAATTAGAAAAATGAACTGAAATTGAACTAGACAAGGCAACATATGATTATGAAGTCAGAACAAATTAAGGAAAGATTTAAGTGATCCACATTAAGTTAGGCTTTCTTATCTGCATTCTAGTTTAATTAAGTTCAATTCAAAAAATAATAATTTGGTTAAATATAACTTAATTCAGCCATACATTACTAATATTCAACACATATATTTTGATTCAGTTCAGAAATCAGATGGGTTCAAATAAACTCCAGAGAACATGAACGTGAAAAGTTTGATTATGAGAAATTAATATCTTCATCTATATATTGTTTTACCGACATTATCTGAAGCGACTGGGTTGGCCGCTGACCGAAACAGTTTAATTCAATTCAACTTAGTTCAACATAAATTTGATTTAATAAAATTTATCTTAAAATTAGTTATACTATCTTTTGTTCCAATACAATTATTTTTAGTTAATCTTAATTTTATTCGGCAAAAACAAATGGCAAAGTCTTGGGAAAGACGGTCTTTTCATAGAGTCTTTTCATAGGCTCATGGAAAGACGAATTTAATTAGAATAATAAAAGGTAAAATGTCTAAATTACAATATTTAAAATTTATTATGCAATGTGTAGTAGTAATAAAATTTATAACCCAATTCACAAAATTCAGAAATTTAATCTTCATTTCTTCTAATTTACCCTTTAAACCTTGATTTTTCCATGACTTATAAAATGACCGTTTTTCAAAATACGGACTCAAAATAAATTCAGGTGAACATGGCCTTAATAGATAAAGGAGATGTCACTCTACATTAATTCCATTTTTCATCTCATCTAGTCTAATAAGAATGGAACTGGACTAAAATAAAGAAAGCTAAACACAATAATCATTAATTTAAATTGTAATTAATTGAAATTATTCAAACTTGATCAAGATTAATTGAATTCAACTAAACTAAACTGAATTGAGTAAAATACAGTTAAATTATTTAGAAGAAACAACCTAGCACAAAAAATAACAATATAAATCCACTTTTAAAATCTTACTCCCTCCGTTTTTTTATTATTGGCACACTTTCCTTTTTGGGTTGTTTCTTTTATATCATCACACTTTCCATTTTTAGCAAGATTCATTTAATTTCATCTACTCCTATGATGTCAATATTAGTGGAACGGAGGGAGTATTATGATAACATGAGATGAGTAGCTGTAAATTACTCCCTCTCCACTAACATTGACACACTTACCTTATTCATTTTTTTAAATGACACACTTTCTATTTTTAGCAAGATTCTTACAATCACATCCACTTATTCTATTTTTTTACTTTCTACACTCAATTTCAACCTCTTATTTTTTTCACATTAATCTAATAACCTAAATCCAGTGTGACACTATTAGTGAAACGGAGGGAGTACACTAAGATGATGAGAGGTAAATTATGTGGTTCTCTAAATTCATATACAAGCACATTAAGATAGTTTTTTGTAGGTAAAACTAGGGTTAGGTGATATGAAAGACAAAACTAACAAACTAGTTAGTTGGAGTTGGGCTAGACAACAATAACAAGCACCCTACAAAAAGAAAGAAATCTAGGATATGTGTCAAAACTAGAGCACATGTTTATGTTTTAGTAGGAAAAAAATTATTATTATTATTATTATGAGTGGGCAATGGACAATAAATTATTCACATGCCAAACCACAGCACATTCAACAACTAATATGATGAGCAATGAGCACCCCCCATCCATCCATATTCATTTATCAACAATATTCATAGCAGCTGAGCTAACCATTTTTTTAATATTTTAAAAATGAAAATGTTTTTTCATGTACTTTTGTGTGAATTTTGCTAACCAATGAATATTCTTTGTGGACTCATTTCTCAATCAATCAACATTTGGACCTCCTCACTAGTCATTGCTCAACATGTATAGATGGGATTAATCATTTTCATCCAAGTTCGAAATAAGTATTGCTTTTGAAATGAAAGTATTAGTATTGCTTCTATATCATCATTAGAATTGCTTGTGGTTTTGAATGATTTTAACAGTTGAGAATGCGCTCAAGGGAGATTATCGAAAGTGGAATCGACATCAAATCCAAGCATTTCATTATAAAACAATTAAATTACATATCAAACTGACTAATTTTCTCGTTTTACAAATAAAAATGTAATAAAAGTTGTAAAATCACTCTCACGCATGGGCGGAACCACAATCCCACTGAGACAAAAATTACGGGAAATTCGGGTGGTAAAATTTTTTTAAAAAAATTATCAACCCCCTCCATTAAGGAAAAAAGAATAATTTTTTGTTTTACTAATAGATCAGCCCCCACCATGTATATATCTTGGCTCCGCCCCTGCTGTCACATATATTAATTAGTTACCAATGAATGTTTTGAGTCACTCAACAAGGGAACAATAGAAACTAGAAACATACGAGTCATTGATCAAATTCAGCAAACTGCACATACTATGAATAGCTAACAAAAACATATAAAGGAAGTACTCCCTCTGTTTTGCTTTTGACACCCTAGTTTTACGTGTTACTTTTGCAAACTGAAATATATGGAGAGAATTAAGTGAAGAGGACAAAATATTTAATGAATGATTGAAAAAAAAACACATTTTACTATAAATGAGGTGTTAATTTTAGTTTTTAGTAAAATATACAAAAATGAAAAGCGTGACAAACTTGAGAAAACGGGGGCAGTATGATTTTAATTTGTGAGAAAGATCATAGGGGAAAAGTAAAAGTCATGAATGAGTCATATGGAGTACTCGATTAGAAGTGTATTACACAAATGACAAATTAATCTACTCCCATTGACTTAGATTTTAATAAATTGGGTTACTTGGGGCTTGGGCAATGGTGTGAAAATAAGTCAACCATTTACAGCTTAGTTTTATTTTGTTCGTTTATTTATAATAAGAAAGGAATTACGTAGGCATGCACGCTATGTGTGTTGAAATTTAATTCATTTAACTTTGTTTGTTTTCCTAAGTGAGTTTGTAAGTCACCATCATAAATTCAGAGTTTAATAGAGTATAATTTTAAATGACATCACCAATTACATATATATATATATATATATATATATATATATATATATATATATATATATAAATATAAATTGCCAATGACAAAATATTTTGAGAATCAACAAGGCAATTTTAATGGTGGAGAAAATGCATTTATATTTTACGTTAAAAAGTCTAAAAAAACATACAATTAACCTTTTGAACATTTCACTAGTATAAGTTAGTATTTAAAATATTTTTTTAAAAAGAGTATAAGTTTGTACTCCGGCCTCTGACCAACTAAAACTTCAATATTTTTTTTAAAACTTTCTTTATTTGACCGTCAATAAATAACCTATTTATACAAATAAATTATAACAACTCATATTTAGAAAATATATGTTACAGAAAATTTAAAAATATCTCACGTGATAATATTCTGACATGTATTCTAATTAAAATCTATGATCAAATATATTCGGAGAAAGTTGAACCAGAAATGGTGAAGATTCAGTTATATACCTATATATTTTTGGTACATAATTTTTTCAAAGTTTAAATTGCGTTGATCATATATTTGATTAGATATAAATATTTACAATAATACCTTGTATGATATTGTTTGATTCGCCACAACATGTAATCTGATTAGATTGTATAAACTTTTTCACGTTTATGTTGATAGTCAAATGCTCCCTCGGTCCCATATAAAATGATACAATTTTATTTTGAGTTAAGTGATCATATAACCTTATGTTTTGAGAGTTTGTACTAACATGACCCTGCGAAGTTGAAAAGTGCTATCATAACCGTTTGTTTTGCTATAATGTGCTAATATAACACTAGAGGCCTGAATTTGGCCGGAAATACATGAACTGACTATTATACCCCTATTAAAAATAAAAAAAACTAAAAGGACAATTATGCCCTCAATGTCTATTAACCACAAAAAAATCCCCTTTTCTTCTCTTTTCTCGATTCCATTTTCTTCTTCTCTTTTATCAACGGATGACGTCTGAACCCATCTGAACCTGTCTTCTTCTACAACTCTCCCTTTCGGTGCCTCCTGTAACATACCTCCTATCTGGTGTAGCAGCGGTAGGGCTTGGGTTTTCAGGTGAAACAACAGTCGGCTCAGGGTGATGTTACAGTGACGTCTCTTCGCGAATCAGCATCTCTAGGGGGGCTTGGGCCTGGCTTGGATCTTTTCGCGACGGGGTTTGGGTTGGGCTGGCCGCTGGTGCTCGTTGCCCGGTTAGGACGAGTGTTGTGCAGTGGCGGGATGGGCTCATTTGCTATTACGGTGTGGCTAGGGTTTAATTGGTGGTTGGGGAAGAGCTGTGGGGCTTGGATTTTCGTCGATTGGTGGTGGTGCTCGAGGGGGATGAGGAGGGCGAGGACGACGGTGGGTAACAACGACGAAGACGTTGCTGGATGGCAATGGTGGGATTCAGTGGCGGCGATGGTGGAGTCTTCGTCCTCGTCCTCGTCCGCTGTTGGCAGAGCTGCGATGGAGCTAAGTTCCGTGATGACAATGCTGGTAAGGTTCAACGGGTAAGGCGGCAGAGCTCTGGTTTTGTGTTTGTGATTTTTTTGTGGAACAAGGGCTTTTTGTTTATGAGTTTTTCAATTTCTCCGATGTTTAGTTTGATTTTTTGTGTTTGTGTTTGTTTGAGTTTTGATTTGTGATTCTTTGTTGATCGGTGAGGCGATGTTGATCGGTGATTTGTAATTTTCTGTGTTTCTGACGGCGGTGCCAACGGTAGTGGAGTGGCGGCGGCGTAGTGGCGGCAGCGTGGTGGTGATGGTGGTAGTAATGGTGGTGGTGGTGCTTCTGGAGAAGAACCCTAGGGTATTTTAGTCTATAGATTTGTAATTTGAATGACAAGGGTAGTTTAGTCTTTTTAATTTTGGACAATGCTACTAAGTCAACACCAGAATAGTGTCAAAAGGTTATATCGGCTCTTCTGATGCAAAACACGGGGCTACAATAACACCTTTCAACTTCACGGGGTCATATTAGCACAAATCTCCAATATAGGGTCATATTAGTATTTTGCCCTTTTATTTTTTAGTCCATCTGATAGAAATGATAGAGTTTGAAAGTTACTTAAAATGACAAAGATCATGTTGTAAAATTTCATAATGTCATTTTTAATTTCAACAACTTTCAAATTGGATCCATTATTTTACCAAAATATCACTATTTTTTCACATTTATTCCATGTCATATTAGCTTACATAATAAAGTGAGCGAAAAGTAATTATCATTTGATCCCTTACGGAGGGAGTATATTTTATGAAAACATACAAAATTTATGTCGAAGTATAACAAGAGTCCGTCTCTTGAAATACAGTCTTTCCACCGGTTAGGAAAAGACAAAAGTTTAAAATGCAAAATAAAAGAAATAGAGACAAAATTTTTGGGCAGTATAAATCGGGTTATAAACTTTATAACTACTACACATTGTATAATAAAATTCTAATATTGCAACTAAGACCTTTTACCTATTATTTTAGTTAAACACCATTTTTTCATAAGCATATGGGAAAATTGTATTTTCCAAAATTTCACCGTGTAACAATGGAGTATATTAACTGTGGAGTACATAGTAAGATACCTCGAGCAATAAATGAATAAAATCAACCTAATTATGACGTCATATTGGAGATTTTAGCTCAGCTTTCTCATGGCCGAGCATTTTGCTTGGTGATGAAATGGTGATGTGGAAGTTGAGGCCGGCACGTGGAAATAGCCATAATAATGGTTTATCGTGACGTGGCAATATATGTGGGACCACGCTCCACATTGTACACCCTGTCATCTGCTTCCTCCTCATCATTCTTCCTTCCATTTCCCTCCATATTTTGCAACAAAACAAAACCCCACCCATAGTATTTTATTTCTCACAGTATTTCCAAAAACAATAGTAATAAAACGCATACACATAATAATGTAAATAATTGAAGAATCAAATTATTACTCAAATGGTTGAAATAGTATACAAACATTATTGAAATGATTTTTTTTTCCAATGAATCATATCATCCATTTTTTTGGAGGGAAAACACCCAATAACTAAACACATTCACTATGAGAACCAAAAGTTACATATCAACGAGAGCGGTAACATTATTTTCAGAATGTGTTAAATTTTAAGATATTTTAAGAGTCTATATTATAACCAATTAGTACTAAATGCAGTGACTCAAAACTCCATCTGCTAGTCATTTAGTTTATAAGAAACTGAGAATTTCAATGCACCCCTGACGTGCAAATGTGGAAACACTCAATGTCCTAATATTGATCCAATCAAACGAAAATCTCCATATCTGTTCAATTACCCAACTCAGACTCCAATACCAATCTATGCTTCAATATCTGTTGGGCTATCATATTAAAACCGACTAATACTAAGTGAAGTGAACCAAAATCGTCTATGCTAGTCATTTATTTTTTTTTTAAAAAAACCAATGCAGTAATTTCAACATAATATTATTTATTTTCACAGAAATTATGATGGTTTGACATGAATTATTGAATTCTATTTCACTATCCAAACAATGGATCATAAAAATGTACTCAAATTAAATTGTTAGATGACTTCATAACTATTTTTGCTAGACTTATTATGCGTAGAAATAATTTTTTAAAATGAAGAAGATAAAAAGGGGCGTGAGGTCCCAATTAGCCTCCTTTGCGTGGTGGTGAGAAAAATGGAAAAAGGAGGTTGGGGAGACTTTAAGGCAAACCCATCTGGCCATATGCAAAGCTTCATAAATCTCATGTGCAAACATTAATTATTATAATATATGTATATTTGAAATCCATTTGTAAAGCAAAGCAAGGCAAAGTCCCGTCCCACCTTTTTAAAGCGCCCCCAAACCAATTCCGATGATTCTTGTGGTTCACGACTCCGCTTCCCACTTTTCCTTTTTTTTTCATCTTTCTACCTTTGTTTGTGGAGTCCGTCTCTTGAAAGACGGTCTTTCCATAAGTTATGGAAAGACCAAGATTTAAAGTGTAAATTAGAAGAAATTAAGATAAAATTTTCGGGTTGCATGAACCGGGTTATAAATTTTATAACTACTACATGTTTCATACTAAAACTTTAATATTGCAACTAAGACCTTTTACCTTTTATTATTTTAATCAAATCCCGTCTTTCCATAAGTCTATGGAAAGACCGTCTTTCCCAAGACTTTGCCTTGTTTGTGTATTCTACAATAAGATAATAAAATTCTTCTTTAACTTGAACTGAGGTTAACGCAATGAAAAAAATATTATCTCAGGGTACTATATAATAGAAATTCTCCCAATCCCATGGTTGATACAAATGATCATCGGGGGCATATTTAGTTTTATGCACGTTTCACTCCTTATTTTTCCCAGCCCATGTGCTTTTACTGTGCTCACCAGTGGCTGGCACAAATGGTCGTCAGGGGCATTTTTTGCACGTTCCACTCCTCATTATTTCCCCACCCCATGTGATTTGATTGTGCTCACCAGTGGCTGCTGAAAACGGCGTCGTTTTGTGTCCTCTTACCTTTGTTTCATCCGCCTCTCTCTCTCTCCAATGGAGGGGCTCGAGAGGTACTGATTCGAGAGGTGATGGTTCAGGTGAAGAGGGTTCAAGTGGAGAGCTTCCAGTGGAGGGGTTCGAGAGGTACTGATTCGAGAGGAGACGGTTCAGGTGAAGAGGGTTCAAGTGGAGGGCTTCCGGTGGAGGGGTTCAAGCGGTATGGTTCCATTGGAGGGGTTCGAGAGGTATTGATTCGAGAGTTGAAGGTTCAGGTGCAGAGGGTTCCAGTGGAGGGGCTCGAGAAGTACTAATTCGAGAGGTGAAGGTACAGGTGGAGGGGCTCGAGAGGTACTGATTCGAGAGGTGAAGGTTCATGTGGAGAGGGTTAAAGTGGAGGGGTTCGAGAGGTGAAGGTTCAGGTGCAGAGGGTTCAAGTGAAGTGGTTCCAGTAGAGGGGTTCGAGAGGTACTGATTCGAGAGGTGAAGGTTTAGGTGCAGAGGGTTCAAGTGGAGGGGTTCCAGTGGAGGTAATGATTCGATAGGTGAAGGTTCAGGTGGAGAGGGTTCAAGTGGAGGGGTTCGAGAGGTACTGATTCGAGAGGTGAAGGTTCAGGTGCAGAGGGTTCAAGTGGAGGGGTTCCAGTAGAGTGGTTCGAGAGGTACTGATTTGAGAGGTGGAGGTTCAGGTGGAGAAGGTTCAAGTGCAGGGGCTCCAGTGGAGGGGTTCGAGAGGTACTGATTCGAGAGGTGAAGGTTCAGGTGCAGAGGGTTCAAGTGGGGGGGGGGTTCCAGTGGAGTGGTTCGAGAGGTACTGATTCGAGAGGTGATGGTTCAGGTGAAGAGGGTTCAAGTGGAGGGGTTCTAGTGGAGGGGTTCGAGAGGTACTGATTCGAGAGGTGAAGGTTTAGGTGCAGAGGGTTCAAGTGGAGGGGTTCCAGTGGAGGGGTTCGAGCGGTGTGGTTCGAGAGGTAAGGGGTGAAGGTTCAAAGAAACACACACACAAACATATATATATATATATATATATATATATGAGACATATACATATATATATATATATATGAGACATATATATATATATGTATATATATTGAAGAAAATCGAAAGAGACACATAATCTGAAATAACAAATATTCAAAATTTTTATACAATGATAGAGTACTTTTGATAGAAACATGTATTTATTTTAGATACGTACATATTTATTCAAAACAAATAAATATTCAAAACAAATATTCACAAACATATTTATTTATTTACGACAAAGTCTTATTTTAGACTGACTAACATTTAAATGTTGACATTTTATAATCAGTGAGACTAATAGGGTCATTTAACATTTATTTTTATTCATTGAATTGAGATATATACATATAATTATATTAACCTTTTAAAATGAATGTCAACATATAAATAATTACTTTTAAATAATTTGAATGAAATATTATAAATTAATCAATTTTTATTGTATTCAATATTTAAGGTTTTCCAACTAAATTAATCATTTCACTTCAAAACTCATATAATTTTTCTTAAATAACTAAACTTTAAAATTTTAAATAAAACTTAGGCAAAGTCTTGAGAAAGACCGTCTTTCCACACGATTATGAAAAGATGGGGTTTAATTAGAATAATAAAAGGTAAAAGGTCTTAGTTGCAATACAAAAAAATTATTATGCAACGTGTAGTAGTTATAAAGTTTGTAATTCGATTCATGCAACCCAAAAATTTTATCTATATTTCTTCTAATTTGCACTTTAAACATTGGTCTTTCCATGACCTATGGAAAAACCATTTTTCAAGAGACAGACTCACAGACTTAAATTCAATATTTTAATTAATAATATTGCGCAACGCGCGATGATACTTCACTAGTACTGATAAAATTTGCTTGTGATGATAAATTGAATGAAGTCCAATTCAAATGTAGGTATCCTGTATTTTCTTAAATTTGACACAATTTTTATTTTCATATATTTTTTTAAGCTGCACATTTTTTTTAGATAAAAAATGAACAAATATAAACAACCCATTAATTTTTTTTACTCTTTTCACTCACTTTTATCCACACATTTCAACTTATAAAAAATTAAATCTAAGATTATGGTGTCAAACCCAATGAAATGTAGTATCTTCGAACTAGTTCACTTCAGTTCAACCGTCAACTATATGTAGCACATGAATATTTACTTGAATAGAAAACTCATTAATTATAATAGAGAAAAGTGCATATATAACCATATATAATTGAAAAAAGTGCAAATATAACCATGTGCTAATTAAAAGTGTAAATATAATTCTAAATATTTAGGTTATATGCAAATATAACCTTTTTCGTTAATTTGGGGTCGGATTATGTTAAAAAGACAAATTCACCCTTCTATAAGAAAATAAAAATACTAAAATGACATTCATACCCCCTGAAACCCCAAAATTCATTTTATCATTCTCTTCTTCTACCACCAGTTCGAATGTGGGCTTTGAATTCGAGCTCCAGCCGGTGCTACCGTCTCTTGAGATGGCGAGAGGATAAAGAGGCGATGGCGGCGTGCCGAATAACTTCTCCGGTAATTCTCTTCATTCACTGACCCCATCTTCGACGGCTCCATATTTTCTTCTCCCAGTACTGCGTCTCTGGCATCTTCTCCGTCACCGGCAAAGTCTCCCTCCATGGTGTTGCCATTTCAGGCGCTTCCCTTCATTGGTACCCCTATGATTGTTGTTGGATGTGGCGATTGAGAGTTGTCGCCAACATCATTGGTTTTCGATGAAGGTGGCGATTGGTTGGGCACACTGTCGGGTGGGGGTTCATGGTCGTTCATGGTCGGTACTATCTTAAAGGTTCTGGTCGCCAGCCGGAGGAGGCAATGGATGATGGCCCGAGTCCTATGTGAGTGAAAACGGGTGCCGCCTCTTGAGATCCCCAACAAGAAGAGGAAAACTTTTCAATGTGAGTGACAGTGAATGTTCTTGAGTCCAATGATTCCTGAGTCCAGTGAATGTGAGTGACGACTTGAAGGTTTTGATCTCTGTTGCTCTGTTCTTGCTCATGGAGAAATCAAGGGAGGATTCTAAGTGGAAGCATTACTTTGAGATGGGTTGATTTCCTGTCTTTAAATTGTGTTGTTTGAAGATTCTAGAGAAAATTGGATGTGGATTTGAGATGGGTTGATTTCTTGGATTTGACTCACCGACGGATTTGAGTCTCCAACGGTGGTGGCGGAAAAGTCGAGAAAGGCTTCGTTGACGACAGATTCCAGTTGGCTGTCACGTGGTGCTTGGTGATTCGTTGATGGCAGATTCGAGTCGACTCGCCCCCGGATCTTGACTTGCCGGGTGGTGGGGGTTGGTTGGTGGTAGCGGCGGAGTGGCTGGGCAGTGGTGGCGAGGTGGCTGGGCAGTGATGACTGGTGGTGAAGGTGTTTGTGGCTTGGCGGGTGGTAGTAGTGGCCTGGCGATGGAGGTGGAGCCAGATGGGTGGGGGTGGTAATGGTGGTTGGCAGAGAGAATAGAATTGTCCTTCTCATCTAAAGCTTGGGCAGGAAGGTATTTTAGTCTTTTCAAATGGGTTAATGCCTGGAATTCATTAGTCAACGCCGGAATCATGGCCCGAGGGTTATATTTGCACTTTCATTCAATAATCAGGGTTAAATTTGCACTAAAACCCAACTGAGGGTTACATTTGCACTTTCCTCAATATATATGGTTATATCTGCATATTACCCATTATAACAAGTGGACTATTCCCTCTATCCCAACTTTATTTGCACTGCAATCATTATTACGCTATACAAGAAATATGTTTGACCGTTAATATGTTTATCTACGAATAACAACGACAAATAAAAAGCTAATAATTAAAATTTATTTATTACGAAAATTGAATAATATTATATACAATAATGTTATAATCTATATATTTATTTAGTTATGCAATTAAACTTGGATAGAAAATAATATCAAAAAAATTCAAAGTGCGAATAGTTAGAATAATGATGAAGTACATTTTGTTGGGAAAAAGAAAAACTTGATGGGCACTCGACAATGCACAACGCCAATTTCACACTACATCCAAAGGCAACATATTTTCCGTGAAATTCAATTAATACCAAGTACCAACCTATGCAACATGTAATACTTCCTCCGTTTTTTTTTCATTAGCACACTTACTAAAAGTGGTGTTTTTTTTAATTGACACTTGCTATTTTGGGCAAGTTTAAGGTTTTTACATCCACTCATTTTACTTTCTCTTCTTTCAATTCAATTTCATCCACTCATTTAGCATCTCCTCAATTCTAACACCAAAAGAGAGGTGCCAATGAAAAAAAAACGGAAGGAGTATATTGTGTGATTTTGTTAATGAGATTTCACAATTAAGTGGTATGGTTAATAATGGAACAAATTAATATGAGAGACGCGGCGTGGACCAAGGGTGAATTTTGAGTTTATTTAATTGCTTTGATTGTTTTCAGCAAAAACACACGCTTGACACAGTTAATATCTCTATTTACACATAAAATGAAAATTTAATATTTATGGAATACATAATAAAGTGAATCTAATCCGATTAAGTGTGATATCTTACATAAATTCATGCGTTATTGAGATTTAACAATTAAAATGACATGCCTTTGACTTTAAAGAACCAAAAAAAATATTTTAATGATTTTTTTTTTATTTTAGACCACATAACTAATATATAGTCATTTTATAATTAATTGGGTGATTTAATGCTTATTTTTATTTACTAAAATGCGGTTTTCACAATTCTTAAAATATTTTAAAATATTATATTGAAAATGTAGATAATTATAATGCGGCCATAAAAATCATAGGAATGATGTTTGTTACATTAGATCTAGTCTAAAATGAAAAAATCTCTAAATATATATAATTATAAGTTATAAAAATATTTTTAAAAGATACACGTTACATTAAATTTAATAATATACTAATAAAACTTTACTGTCAAAGTAACTACTCCCTTAGTCCCAACCAAACTTGCACATAATCTTTCTCATGGTCTCCACTAAATATGTTTGAGTGTAAATATGTGTAGTTACGGAACGACACATGAAAATGTAATATTTAGAAACTACATATTACGGAGAATCTAACTATATCTCATACGATAAATTTATTTTTCATACACGTACTCAAATTTGTGGTCAAAGTTATACTCCCTCCATCCCAATATTATTGGCATATTTACATTTCCAAAGTCAAATATGATAAACTTTGACACTGAATATAAATTAATTTATGTAAAATAAAAATATCATGTGAGATACTATTAGATTCACCTTAACATATATTTTCTAAATATCATTTTTATGCCAAAATGTTATACTCCACCCGTCCCACTTAAATTGCTTATTTTCTCTTTAGAGGTCAAACTTTGAAAAGTTTGACTGATAATATAAATTAATATATAAACAATAAAAATATCATGATGTGAGATGTTGTTAGATTTGTTTTAACATCTATTTTTTAAAATATCATTTTTATGTGGCATTATTGTAAGTAAATAGAGATATTTACGGTCAAACATGCTCATTGAACATCATAAAAAAAGCAAATAAGCAATATATAGTGAAACAGGGGGAGAATGTCAGAGGTATTAATGGTCAAATATGATATTAAAAATCGTAAATAATAAATAGACCATTAATTATGATGAAAGGAGTACTACTTTAAATAAAATTAAAATTCTATAAAAATTTGGTTGGGACGGAGGACGTAACATTTTGAGTTAACTTACAAAAACCAGAGTGTAAAAGTTTAACGAGGGAGGGAAGAAGTAGCTTTCAAAGGGAGGGAGAAATAGTACGTTGTAAAATTAAATTTTCAAATAATTGTTAATGAAAGTTTTAAAGTCAAGTTTTGAAAAAGACGGTTTTTCTGCCAGGTTATGGAAATATGATGTTTAATTAGAATAAAAAATTTTAAAATATCTTAATTGCAATATTAAAATTTATTATGCAACATATAGTAATTATAAAGTTTATAACTCAATTCGTGCAATCTAAAATTTTATCTTCATTTATTCTAGTTTACAAAATATTGATCTTTCCGTTATTTATGAAAAGACTGACTTTCAAGATACAGACTCAGGTTCTAAAATATGATTGAGTACGTCTCTTCAAAGACGGTCTTTCCATAAGTTATGGAAAGACCAAGGTTTAAAGTGTAAATTACAAGAAATGAAAATAAAATTTTCGGGTTGTATGAATCGGGTTATAAATTTTATAACTACTACATGTTGCATACTAAAACTTTAATATTACAACTAAGATCTTTTACCTTTTATTATTATAATTAAACCCATCTTTCCATAATCCTATGAAAAGACCATCTTTCCCAAGAACTTGCCAATATGATTTATGATAAATACGTGAAAAAGGCAGTAAATACAGGTATTTGGTGGCGAGATGCTGAGTGTGATAGGGATATGTGTAGAGAATAGTAGATGGCCAGCTGGCAGAAATCAATTTCGCATTGGCTGGCAAATGAAAGGTCAAACCCAAAGCTTAGCTGCCATGCTTTTTCCCTTGCCATCTGCCATCTGCCTATATACTCCCCACTTTTCCCTATTTCCACACCCTCATTGTATTCACTATTTCTCAAACCCTAGATTCGATTCAAGGACAAAGGATGAAATTAACCCCACATTGAATTTTGAGATGTTTGGATCATAACAAAGAAGTAAAAATATTTCACCAACGCATATTATTCATGTTTATCTTGAGCTAAATTCATCGTAATTGAATTGAGTTGGATTAAATCGGAGAGAGCTGAAATATGTAAAGCCGATTTGAAAAGGATAGCATATTTTACGCATATTATAATGTATACACTTTGAGATAAAACGTTACGTCATGATTTTATGAAAAAAGATAGAAATGGATTCAATGAAACTCAATTAAAAATATTAAATTAAGGTAAATTACAGTAGACACAAAAAATTGAACCGCCTGAAACTGAGATACGTTTAATTTGAAAAGGTAACGCCTCTTACGCGCATCAAAACACATACAGCGTCGGGCGAAACAATAAGTCCTGATTTTACGAAAACGGAAGGGAGTAGTATTTTATTTTCACCTTTAGAGGCATAACATTGATAACAACCGACCATACATCAATCCCAAATTTGTGGAAATGAATGCAATCTTTTTTAACAGGACCGACCGAACGATTCGTTCAAAAATTGATGAGATATTATATGAATTGGATTTACATGTCAACCAAAAAGAGAAGTAAGTATATTGCATCTTATCACATCACAGCACATTCTATAATTGAAAAGATGGAAAGGATCTTAATTGATCTAACTTGATTTAAATTCAGCTTTGTTTGATTAAGTTCCCAACTTAAAACCCCATTTTCCAAATAAAGAAAAGGACTAATTCCAGAAAATACATCTCTGTACACGTACGCGTATTGTAATCGTATTCTCCCGTATTTTCACAATTTATTAGTTGTAAAGCAGGCTTGTTAAGTACGCCTACCTTCATATATTTTCATAGTACATATATCTCCTCTTCCTCCTCCTTCTTCTTCCTAGCTTTGGATTCAAATAAAATCTCACTTTCTCTCTCTAAAACTCTCTCACTTTCTCTCTCTAAATTGGGGAGGAGGGTGTGAAATGTGCTGCTTTTCTTCTCCGATCAGAATATTCGCCGGAGCCGCCGCGCCGGAATTACCAGTGCACTAGTTGGAGCAGTAGTTTTAGATACTCGGAGAATAATTATATAATAAAAAATAAAAAATTATAGTTGTTGAATAATAATGGCCGAGCGCCACCACTACTCAACCGTGGCCGCCGCGCCGCCCTCGATGTCCTCCGCCGCCGGAGAACGGAAGCACTGGTGGCTCACCAACAGAAAGGTACCATAACTAACTAATTAACTGTCTCACTGCTCTTCGTTCTTTTATCGCTGTCTAATTACGGTGTTGTTTTCCGATGATGAGCAGATGGTGGATAAGTACTTGAAGGAGGCGAAGATTCTTCTGGCGACCGGAGATCAGGCGGAGATTGCGTCCGCGTTGAATCTCGTGGAGGCGGCGCTGGCGATCTCTCCGCGGCTGGAGCTGGCGCTGGAGATGAAGGCGAAGTGTTTGCTGCATCTCCGGCGGTATAAGGACGTGGCGAATATGCTGCAGGACTACATTCCGAGTCTGAAGATGCCGGCGTCGGAGATCGGAGACTCGAATTCTTCCGACGCTAGCTCCTCCGGCGGCCTGTCTAAGGAGCAGGCAACGCTTCTCTCCGGCGCCAGCGGCGAGGAGGCGGAGCCGATCTTCAAGTGCTTCTCTGTTTCAGATTTGAAGAAGAAGGTCATGGCTAGTCTCTGTAAAAACTGCCACAAGGATGGGCAATGGAGGTAATTACACTCGCTTCTTCCTCTGCGGATCCTAATATAGTTGTTAGATTATACTCATTGAATGAATGATTATTCTTTGAAAATCTCCGTCCATATTTGAAACTCTGCACATTTCATTACTTAGTAATTAAATGCATCTTTAATGATAATTACATATGAATTGAATCAATCTAATATTCGCGAGTACTGATTTTACTGTAAATTTCATTTGCGATGTTTAGGTATTTGGTGCTAGGTCAAGCTTGTAGCCATCTAGGTTTAATGGAGGACGCGATGGTGCTCCTCCAGACCGGAAAACGCCTCGCCTCGGCGGCATTCCGGCGGGAGAGCATCTGCTGGTCAGAGGACAGCTTCTTCTTCCGCGAACTCCCTGTCTCCGATCAGCAACCGCAGACGCCGCCGTTGACGGAGGCGGACAGCATCTGCCGCCTCTTAAGCCACATCAAGCTCCTCATCCGACGAAAGACCGCCGCGCTCGCGGCCCTGGACGCCGGCCTCTACACCGAAGCCATCCGCCATTTCACCAAGATCCTGGAAGGCCGCCGCGGCGCCCCTCAGGGATTTCTCGCGGAATGCTATATGCATCGGGCCTCCGCTTATCGATCAGCGGGGAGAATTGCTGAAGCCATTGCTGATTGCAATCGAACTCTTGCATTGGAACCCTCTTGCATACAAGCACTCAACACTCGAGCTGCGTTGTACGAAACGATTCGATGCCTTCCGGATTCCCTCCATGATCTGGAGCATCTGAAGCTCCTCTACAACTCCATTTTACGCGACCGGAAGCTCCCCGGTCCGGCGTGGAAACGGCAGAACGTGCAATACAGGGAGATCCCGGGAAGATTGTGTTCTCTGGCAGCTAAAATGCAGGAGCTGAAACAAAGAGTCGCTTCCGGCGACATTGGAAACGTCGATTACTATGCTCTCATTGGATTACGCCGTGGCTGCTCGAAACCAGAGCTAGAAAGGGCTCATTTGCTCCTTACTCTGAAGCACAAGCCGGATAAATCCTCGGGATTTATCGAGAAATGCGAGTTTGGAGATGAACGCGACGTGGATTCGATCCGGGACAAGGCGAAAATGTCAGCATTGTTGCTATACAGACTGATCCAGAAGGGCTACACCCATGTGATGAACTCCATCACGGAGGAGGAGGAGGCGGAGAAGCAGAGGAAGAAGGCGGCGCAACCTCCGCCACTGCCAATTCAACAGCACCAGAAACCCCAGCAGCCACCAATTTCCGCCACCTTTGACAGCGAAGATAAGTTGGATCATATCAGACTTGATATCAAGTCGAGCAGTAACAATGCAGCTGTGTTTCAAGGAGTTTTCTGTAGAGATCTCTCCGTCGTCGGAAGCTTGCTTTCTCAAGTCGGTTTTAATCGGCCGATCCCGGTGAAATACGAGGCATTAAGCTGCTGAAAAGAGGAAATGTTGAAGCTGAAGAAATGAAGAAATAAGGATAAAGATTGATTATGATTAGTACTACTACTATTACATCGCCGGGAAGAATCTGATATATTCCGGCAGCCGGCGGTTATTTTTGTACAAAAAGAAGAAAACGGTTAATGGATGCCGGTGCCGGTGCCGGCAGGGAAAATTTTGTTTACCCACCTACCATCTATTAAATTTCCACCCCCCTCTCCATTAAATCCCATCTTTACTTTTTTACCTACTTCTTTTACCTGTATCTGTACAGAGTTAAATTCAGTACTGCTCAGTTTCTTTCTTCTTGTGGTATTTTCTTGAACTTGTGTCAATTTTTTTTAACCTCATGCATTCCATTTATTACCCGCCCTGCTTGTAGATTAGTACTAGGAGGTACAATAATGCCTCTCTGCTCTGGATGGATAAAGAAGGGCTCTTGGCTTATTCAATGCTTTTCTCTGTGGAGTCTCTTCTTAATGTGTCAGTGATCCTTTTTGTCAGACTGGCTTTATCCATTTTGACATTCCTCACTGGATTTCATTAACACCACTTAATGAGAGCATTGTTTAGATTTCAATAAAAACACGACTCTTCACGTGGGGCAAACATGAAAGACGTATTTTTATTTCTATAGAAACACGCTCTTTACGTGCGATTTACATGGAGGATGGTGCTTTCATACATGTATAAATTCAACTCTTCATGCGGTTTTCTTACTTACAAGGATTATGGTATTTTATATCTGTCGAAACACAACTCCTCACGTGCTACAAACATTGAAGATGGTGTTTTAATATTTATAGAAATACGACTATTTATCTTGGCTCATGTGTGATGGACAGAAAAGATGGCTTTTTATGCAGTATTCATAGAAACACGACTATCTATGTGGCCGAACATATGGAAGAAGTGATTCTAATTGGTTGTTTTGTTCACATGGATTTGGTTGGTTTTTTAGCTTTACAGGGATGATGATGGAGATGATGCTGAACCAGAAGGTAAGGAACCGGATTCACCTGATTTCACATGCATGGAATTCACACTTTTCGTTAGCCAACAATTGGTCACACAGGCATGTGCTTTCCTTTCATCTTCTTGTTGAGATTTACAGAATTGTGCATTGTGGATTGTGGTTGGGTTTGTTGCACGAGTGTAAGTTACTAGTTAGGGAGTACTAATATTGAATCCCTTGCCCATATTCTTGAATCTTGATGATGATCATAAGTGTAAGTGTACCTTAGCATTAGGGGTGTCAGGCAATGAGGCATCACACAGGATGGGTCTCAATCTCATACCATGATGAGTTGATGTGCCCTCAAAAGAATATTGGCTAGTCCATTCTACCCTAAAATGCCTTCTATAAGCCGATGCACTCGCCCTCACGGTCCCACCATCCCGGCAGTACAGTTGATTGATGGGTAAATTACAGCGTTTCGAGAGTCAAACAATGGTCTACAATTTATACTGGTGTCCACAAGGAACCTCTCCAAAGGAGGAAATTTCCACACTGCGGGTGCCAGAAATCGAACCCCGATTGCGGAGAATGAAACCAGGCACTTAACCACTCGCTTGATCGCGTGGTTACCTAAAATGCCTTCTGTAGGGCACCCAAAATGTGGTCTGTTAATCCGTCTGTTGTCCTAAAACAGATATTTTATTGGAGTAATTAGATCAATTTTTCCATGAATGTTGAATTGTGACTGAAAAAGATTAACGACCGTGGCAGAAAGTCTGACAATTTTTTAAAACCCAATTAAAATGAAAAGTGTAATAACTTTAGAAAAATGAAGGCGGTAATTTCTTTATGAAGAGATTAGGGTCCTACGGAGAACAATAATTGAAATGGCCTAATGTGATATGATTACGAGGTCAATGATGAGGCAACAAATTAACTTTAACGCCTGATGAGATTCAGCTTTATGATTTTTTTCTTTTCACGAATGTGGGTCAAAAGTTTAGCTTTGTTCTTGGCTCGTACCAAAACTAACACTGTAGATGCTTAATTGAAGGGACAAGGTAGTACTAACTAGACATTAAACAATGTAAATTTTGTCTGAATTTCTCAACCAAGGTAAGTAGGCTGTAAAAATAAATAAAAACTGCATAGTACTGTAAAGTACATACAGTACTAGATGAGTTTTGGTGTAGGATGGCCTCAGACTGGCTTTTCATTCAGTAAAGTTGACACATCCTCAATCACCCCCCCTTTTTCACCACCTTTCTTTAGTCCTCTCATTTTCACCTTAATCAAATTTACTAAAAACAGGTTCGATTCCCCCCTTCCCCGTGGAGTTGCATTATAATGACTTTAAGTTTGTGGGTATACCGTATTAAGTGTGGAGTATCACTTTGTGTGAGTCATGTGAGAGTCTCGCACCACCATTGTGTGCAACACCATGAAAAGTATGGTTTTTAAAAAATAAAAAAGTTTATTAGAAAAAGGTGATAAAAATATGACCTTGCACCGTTCTTTTCAACTATGCTAAACTAAATCGAACTCTATACAGATCTTTACAGTTAACAATTGAGTTTAACTGTTCTAAATTAAACTGAACTAAACCAAATTGGCTGATTCTATACAAGCTATCATTATCAACAACTGTTGCAATTAAGTTGAAAAGAATATGACCTTGCACTCTTCTTTCTACTAAAATAACTGCTCTCAATACAAATTGGTATCATTAACTAAAGAACACACAAACACAAAAAAAGTGAATCGATCTGAATTAAACTAGACTAAGCAAATTCTGCACAAACTGAATAAAATTGCAGTGTCTGATCCCTTTGATTCACCATGAGCATATTTTGTTGCTTGAAGCACCCTGAAAACTTACTGAACACGGTGAAAAAGTAAAGAAGAAAAACAGGGGAAGAAAGGGATTTGAGATAGAATCACGTGGACGCAGGTGGGAAAGGAAGTTTGGTGCCACTACAAAGGTCATCCTAAGGAATCACACACAGGAAATGGCCTCCCAAAGGGTACCTTACATCATGCATTATGGCTTCCACTGCAAAAATTATTGCCCTTTCTCTTAAAAATAATGAAGTTGCAACACATGCGTGAAATGAAATTATTACTCCATTTCCTCAATTTCCTTACATTATTATAATATTATCATTTTTTTTATGTTTGAGATTTTTTTATATAAATAAGGACAATTTTTTTTGGTAATTTATATTATATTATATTATTTATTTTACTTTTTAAAAGCTACACTGTGATTTTGATTTCCTCTAAGCATTCTATCCGGTTAAATTTATGTGCACGTCATTTCAAGAAATAGTATAACTACATTCTTGGTTCCGGATTAATTTGCACAAATTTTTTTCTAATCAAGTTTTAAATTTTGTTTATATATTACACTCGATATGTAAATATTAATATTACACATGATTTTGTCAAATTTATTGTAAAATATTTTTTATAAAAATATATTGGCAAAGTTTTGGGAAATATCGTCTTTTCATAGATTTATAGGAAGATGAGGTTTAATTTTAATAATAAAAGGTAAAAGATCTTAATTGCAATATTAAAATTTTATTATATAATGTATAGTAATTATAATATTTGTAACCCAATTTATGCATCCCGAAAATTTTATCTTCATTTCTTTTAATTTGCACTTTAAACCTTGGTCTTCCCATAACTTATGAAAAAACCGTATTTCAAGAGCCGGACTCAAATATATCGATGATCAAACATATTTTTTAAAATGTATATCAAATATTTTTTTTTGCAAATTTTGTACTCCTGACTTACTGGTATAATTTAACTTTAAAAGTCAAATTAAGCTAAATTCAATTATTATATACGGAAAATTATTACTCTATTCGTCTCATAATTATTGACATTTTACTTTTTCACGGTTTTCAATAATCATATTTGACCGTTAATATCTCTAGATACGTATAGTATTTTCGCATATAAAATTGATATTTATAAAATGGATGTTAAGATGAATCCAATAATATCTCACACGATATTTTTATTATTTTTATTATATATATATATATAAATTTATATTTAATGTCAAAGTTTACCAAGTGTAACTTTAGAAAGTAAATAGTCCAATAACTTTGGGACGGAAAGAGTATCACGTAATATAGTGTTGATTTCGACATAATAGTATTTTAATTTTAATTTTTTATTTAAAAATATGTGGTGCCACCAAGGCTAGGCAGGCAGGCATAGCTGGATCACAGTATTCATAATTTTGTTGATTTTGTTGATTTTGAAACAGTCAAAATAAGCCCATTAATATCCCTTCTGATTCACAATTCGCACTGAAACGAAGAATTCTTTTTTCGAAAAATATAATTTAGAGGTCATTGCCCTAGTTCATAATCCATCCAAAACCAATAGAATAATATGTGTTGACTATTCCTCTACGAATCTACCGTAACATTTTGTACAGTGTCTCAGCTGCATTTTTATTCTCATTTTTTAAAAACAAATCATTGAGCATTTTGGGCGCTTTTATGTAAATCTTAGAAGAACATGATAATAATCTCTAGGTTGATTTTCATTTACTGAAGAAGTCGTAGTAGACTGTACAAGATAAGAATAAATTCCCCTGACTAAGGGATTAATTGATACAGGATATCTATTTGTCATCTATACAAACTCTGTGTACGTTAAATCCAATCCCCCGACAAGCTCATGAGTGGGGACGGTCATGAAGCTTGTCTCGACAAATGGCAAAGTGATGGTTATTGACAACCTTGGTGAAAATGTCGGCAAGACGAACAACAAGCTCACCGGAAGTCACTTGTTCACGAACGAAGTATGCTTAGAGTGTTGACGAAACACTGGATTCGCAGACAGAAAAGTGACACTGAGATTATCAGCTTTGGTGCTAGATTGAACAACCCTCTTCTGCTTGTGAGACGACCAACTGATGAGATTTCCACCGAATTAGACTATGAATCCGTGTTGAGATATACAGTCATCTATACAAAATCTAAGTAGGTTAACATTTTATGAGAATGGAAAGTAACTACTCCTTATTCCAATTAAAACATGTTTTATTCACCATTTGAATAAATAGGTTTAATTTTTAAGAGTTCATCACTTGAAAGACAGTATTTTTATAAGTCATGGAAAGACCAAGGCTTAAAGTGCAAATTAGAAGAAATGAAATAAAATTTCCAGGTTGTATGAATCGGGTTATAAACTTTATAACTACTATACGTTGCATAATAAAATTTTAATATTGCAACTAAAACAATTTACCTTTTATTATTTTAATTAAATCGTGTCTTTCCATAAGCCTATGGAAAAATGAAATTTCCCAAGAAGAAAATTATGAAAAATAATTAAGACCCCCACCCCACCCCCCGAAGAGTCTGTCTCTTGAAAGACGATTTTTTCATAAGTCATGGAATAACCAAGGTTTAAAGCGTAAATTAAAAGAAATGAAAATAAAACTTTCGTGATGCATGAATCCGGTTATAAACTTTATTACTACTATGTTGCATAATAAAATTTTAATGTTGCAACTTAGACGGCGTCGAGTAACTGATTTGCCGGCGGTTGCGATTCCTCACACAGAGACATCGTGGCACAGAGACCAGCAGCTCTTCTTCGTCTTCTACTCAGCAACCACTGCGCCCGGCGAGAACGATGAGAGGCGGAGCTTCTACAGCGGAGGACGTCGGAGCAACAGTAGCGCATCCACAACGAGCCCACGGTGGAGGAGCTGGCAAAGGTGAGGCGACGATGACTTCTCTGTCCAATTTCTGTGACGGAGAGAACATAAGAGGAGCGATGTTCATGCGCATGAGATCCATGCACGGCATAACGGGGACGACCGTGTAGTTCACACACAGCTACGGCTGACGGCGGTGGTGGTTGACGAAGGCTGGTGACAGCGGAGGCATAGTAAGGTTCTAGAACCTTGATGAGGCGAGGTTTAATAGTTTTCAAATATTTGCTGAGGTATAATATATTGTTGACCGAGTTTACTTCATGAATGAATGTTTGGTCTAGTAGTTAGTACTCTGCCCTTGAGCTGAGGGTCAAGGGTTCGAGTCCTCACTATGACCTTTTATTTTGAAGAATTTATGTTATTGATGTATACTGAGCTTTAGTATTATTAGGCTGAGTTCATGTTCAATAATAGTCTTTGGTGTAGTGGTTATTGCTATAGGCTTTGAGGTTCCCATAAGGTTTTTTTTTTTGAAGAATTTTTATTCTTGAGGTATTGTAGATTTTTTGTTGATGTTTTTAGCTTTTTTTCCCCCTCTTATGTTGATGTTTTTCGTTATTCGGGTGAGATTTAATTGATATTAGTTGAGGTTTAGTAGTTTTTTCTTTGGATAATATGGATAGATATTTGTAGTTTTAAAATTTATTTTTCTTATGTTTTATGCTTGAGGTACTGCAGTTTTTGTTGATATTTTAAGCTTTTTTTCTCTTATGTTGATGTTTTTCATTATTCGGGTGGGATTTAATTGATATGGGTTGAGATTTTGTAGTTTTTTTGGGGTAATATGGATTGATATTTGTTGTTTTTTATTTTCTTGCTGAGGTTTTGGTAATAAGTTTGTAGTGTTTTTTTTCTTATGTTGACGTTTTTCATTTTTTGTTAGTGTTTCGAATGTAGGTTGTGGGTGCTTATTTTATAGCTTGTGTGTGTTATGCAAACGTGCTTAGAGTACAACTTGTAAGTGCTTCAATCGTTGCTTGTTAGAAGTTGATGTTTGTAGCTTTTTTGATGATATGGTTGATTTTTTGTAGTTTTTTGCCTTGCGTTGACGTTTTCCATTTTTTGTTAGTGCTTCAAATGTAGGTTGTAGGTGCTTATTTTATAACTTGTAAGTGCTTCAATGGTTGTCTGCTAGAAGTTGATGTTTGTAGTTTTTTTGATGATATGGTTGATTTTTTTTAGTGTTTTTTTCCCTTGCATTGACACTTTTCATTTTGTTAATGCTTCAAATGTAGGTTGTTGGTGCTTATTTTATAATTTGTAAGTGCTTCAATGGTTGCTTGTATGTGCTTCAATCGTTGCTTGTTAGGAGTTGATGGTTGTAGTTTTTTTAAAATGATAATTTAACATTGTTGAGGTTTTTATGATTTTCAGTTTATTTTTTTATTAGTTGTAGTCGGCTTTTTTTTTAAAAAAAATTTTGTTGATTTTTATTTGATTTATATATTTTTTCTATTTCATTTGATATTATACATACTCCCTCCGTTTCTTTTATTATGGCACATGTTGACCATGAAATTTTTCATGGCATGTTTGACCAGCGATAACTTTTATTGTATATATGTATGGACATTATGTGAGATGTCTTTGGATTCTCAGTAACGTATAGTTTTCGAAAAGTAAACTTTCATAATATAATATCGTACGCAACAAAAGTTATCGATGGTCAAACATGCCTTCAAAAAATGTCAGAAAAAGAGGTGCCATAATAAAAGAAACGGAGGGAGTATATGTTTTGCTGTAATTTTTAGTTGATTTTTTATGATTTTTCGTTAATGTTCTGTTATTTTTAATTGAGGTTGATGCAGCTTTTTATTGCATTTTTTAAAAATTAATTAATTATTTTTCTAAATATCTTTTGAATTTTTTTTGCAGATTGCAGATGGCAGGAAAATAATGAGAAAAATTAAACAAAAAAAGCTTTGAAAAGTTATTAGCATAGGTTCCTGTAAAACAATTAGATATACGCTCATTTAAATAATTAGAGATAGGTCAATAGAAATATAATATCGTTAGAATTGTAGAAAGACCCCTGCCTAAAAGTAGGCGGCCTCCCTAAATTAAATTGTTATTAAATTACCAAATTAAATTAAACAGTTCATCTAGATCTCATTCAGGACAACCCATCGCCGGCGACACACACCTATCTCCATCGCCGGCGACCTTACCCAGACGACACACCCAGCTCGACGAAACCAATCCCTCATGCGACGATGAAATCGTTCTTCTGCTATTTCGCCGACTTCAACTTCAACAGACGCACAAAGAAATCCCCAACCCTTCCTCGTGATTAATTGTTGATGAGCTCACCCTCAGAGAATCTGCAATCCTATGGAAAGACAGTATTTCAAGAGATGGACTAATCTGCAAATATGCAAAAAGAATCAAATTCCATTTTATTGCAAATCTGCAATCCCTAAGAGGAAAGGCACCAGCACATTTATTGTTTGTGAAAGAGAATCGTCAAAACAAGATTAGGAGAGGATTTGACCGGCGAAGGAGTTCAAAGGAGGAATGGAAGTGGTGGACAGTGGAATTACAGAGGGGTAAGTACGACAATTTGCACAACTTAAATTTTTTGTTCCATTTTCTATCGTATGACATTTTATTAGACTTATGGTATTGTATAATTTAAAAATATTAACTGTTAAAAAGTTAAAACTGCTGAAAGTAAAAGTGTGTTACTGAGTGTTCCAAGTGAGGCTCAAATTATTGATTGATATTTGTATACTCTATAGTTTGAAAAATGGTGGGAAGGCCACATGGAGGCCTGCAAAAATTGAGTTGGAATCTGATGATTTGAACTGGGGAAATGGAGGGGAGCAAGTAGTGGTGGGGAAGTGGAAAAAACATGCCCTATTCACATCTCTCTCATCAATTAATAAATATAACTTGCATTTGATTTCAAGAGGAAGCCAGTAATGTGATTGGTGCAGTTTTGTATGTTTTGGAAACCCTAAATCTTGTCATGCATGCTCAGAGTTTTTCAGACAAATAATAATAGTAAGGTACTTGAATAATGCAGTGTACTTGTTTCTATCCACTTAGGATTCAAGTTTCAACATGCATTTGCATTATTTCTAGTGGGCTAAGGGTGGAACAGCTTCGTATGATAGAGGCCGTGTTTGGCAGAGTTTTAAGTTGTCGTAATTTTAATCAAAACACTTTTTAGTGTTTAGTAAAATGGGAAAAAAAGATAGCTTATTTTAAAAGTATAAATAAGCTATTTTTAGAGAAAAGCAGAAGTTGGTCTACCCATGCTTTAAAAAAAACCTAAATTTAGTTCAGCACAACTATGTCAAACAGATCCAAAGTCGGAGATCTCTCGCATTAATTCTAAAGAAAAATAGCATGTCGCATTGGGGAAGCCATTTACTTATTTATGTAAGTATCTTACCCCTAAAGAATAGGGTTTTATCACACTTTCACATTGTAGCCAAAGAATCTCTGACCTTATTTGTTTATGTTACTACCTCCCAATGTCAATATTTTAGTATGACTTTCTTTTAAACCTTAGTATGCACGCCGTACTAATACTTTCTCAATTTCAAGGCACTTGGTTTGAGAAGTGACCAAGTGGTTCTCTAAATGATAGTGATAACTTATGTAAATTCGAATCATGGCAATCATAGTACTTATGAGAGTTTTATTCATTTACATTGAATGAGTTTTCTATGAGATTCTAAGCTTCGTAGTTTGATTTGATTTTAAATCGTAATTCAAAATTCATTCACTGTATGAGCCGGAGAATGGTTAAAATGAGAGTTTCACTCCTCTACCAATTTGAGAAATATCTTGAACCAAACAAGTACACAGTGCCATGGGGACTTGAGAAATCCGAGAATAAGATATCTTTCAAAATAGTTGGAACTTATAGGACAATTGTGTACGTTACAAATGAATAAGGAGGTTGAAGTTTGAATTTCTTATAAATTCAGTACTCCCTCCATCCATCCCTCTGAAATTGTTGAACATTCTTAATAAATCAATTAAGCAGTAAATTTGAGTTGCTCATTTAATCTTTGGTAGAGCATTATATTTCAAAAAAAGTCAGAAAAGAAAAGATTTTCGATAAAATGGTATTATTAATTCGATGAATAAGATAATACTGTATTAGTGAGATGCAGAGAGTAGCTTATGGATGTTTGAATGTTGGGAACATAAGAAAGAGTGGAGAGATGGTGGCCAGATAGATATAATGATGTCAGTTGGAGCATCATTCAAAGGTAATAAGCATCCAACCCATGTGCTATGGATATCATCAAAACATGTGACCACTCTAAAATATGCGATCTGCTAAAATAACTGCCCATCTCAGTCGAATCTGCACAATTTTTTATCAATTTTCTCAAGATATGTTTAACCATAAATTACAACTAGTATATAGACATCAATATCATCAGGTGAGATATTGTTGGATTTCCTGCATGATATATTTTCTAAATATCAAATTTTAACACACCGTTAATATACATAACTAAAGTTATCGTTGGTCAAATATGACCCGAGAAAGGTGATAAAAAAGTGTGCACATTCGACTGGGACGAAGGGAGTATAAATAAATATTTTATTTTATTTGGCACACTTTTCATTTTTGATAAGATTCTTTCAATTCCATCCACTAATTCTACTTTTTTTACGTTCTGTATTCAATTTCATCTACTCATTTTCTTTACCTAAATCTAAGCAAATAAACTTATGGTGCCATAAATAAAAAACGGAGGAATACTAAGTTTTATTTCTAACACCTCTCTTTGTATCATAAAAATCTATTTCCTCATAAATATACGATTGTTACATACCAAATTAAAAGTAGGAATGTTATAGAGTAAACTAAATTAAATGTAAGAATATGAAATGAATAAAGTAATCTAAGCTTTACCAATAATATGAACGGAACAAAATGAAATGTGTACCATTATTAGTAGAAAAACCAAAAAGAATATGCATATCAAACACCGACCATCATATCCTAAACTATAACCCAACTTTGTCACAAACCTAAACAATTGCTGCACACAAAGTGCTCACTTCAATCCTAGATCTCAACCAATCAACAATGGCCTTGTTGATTGTGTGCCGTAGGTGAGATACTGTGATGTCATGTTAATTGTTAATTAATTACTACTAACTTGAAACTACTTATTTATTTATTCGTACTGGAACTAAGCAAAAATAAGCAGTGGTCCTGTGCTAGTGAACAATATCATATCCTATCTACAAGGGAATTGAGCCCTGATTCCTGTCCAATTGCAATGCTGCGTTAGTACAGGGTATTCATTGTACACGATCAATGCAGATCATATTATAAACAGAATCTGAAAATAAGATGTATGAAGACATTTCGGCCATGTTCTTTTCAACTTTTTCTTACTACTTAGTTGTGATCTACTATTGTTTCTTTTCATTATGGTTATTTTCAATTCAATAGAAAATCGACTCAAAATAACGAGATCTTTCTACACGTATCAGAAAAGAAAACTTCATGTGCGACAATAACTCATCTTGGTCGAACAATCTAACAAAACTCAAAACAGAACCAATATTGCAGCCACACAGCATACACAGTCTTACAAATTCAAGTATCATCCTAATAGAGGATTTGGAGATCTCATATTAGAACCAAACACATCCATTTTTTCGGAATGCAAAAATACTATCTTTAGAGAAGAAAATGAAATTTTCCAAGTACTTGACAAAAAAATTGGAGAGAACAAGTGAAATTTTCATTGGGCCTCAATCGTATCCAAAGTGATCTACTATTGGGTTTTACAATCCCTCCTACATGTACCTCTTTTGTCAAATGCTGCCCCATCTACTACACAACATATTCTTATTACATGCTAAAGCTTTGTCCAATATAAAGGCAACTATGTTTGCTTTAAGAGAATATAGCATGAACGGAACGCTTACTTAGAAAATGGTAATAGAAAGACAAATTAATGTTACTTACAATGCCTTGAGCTGCACCTACTTCAAATACCAGGTTCTCTGTGAGCTAAAGATGAAGATGACAATATTGTTGAAGACAAGTATAGATGAAAATTCACATAAGGTTAAGAATTTAAGATAACGATGTTTGAATTATTGCTTCAAATGTTACAGGGGATTAAAATAAGTGTATGCATGCATATGAACTGAAATACAAGGAGGAGCAAAAGAGAGCTAATAGTGTTACTTTGGTTTTGACCTGGACTTGGCCACTGTTTTCTTGGACTTCTTTCCAGTTACTTTGCTGCACTTTTCACAGTACCAATCCCCTTCTGGGACAATTTCAAGTGGAGGATCTAAGCAACCGATGTGAGCACCGATACCACAGCCATGAGAGCCGCTTTCATCGCCACAAATCAGCATTTCTTCTCCATTGTCACCTGAACCGCACAAACGACACTTCACATCACTGGCATCATTTCTAGGAGGAGTTGAAACCTCCGTAACATCTTCCCCACGGCTGACTAGGTTACTAAATGACTTTGTGGCCCAAGAATGCGTGTTGTATTGCACGTGCCTATCGAGAGGATAACCTGGCTTACACACGTATTCTACCAGATAATCAGCCACGACACAGGGTATCTCGTGTCTTAAGAACTCTTGAACCCAAACGTCGACCCGTGGCATCCCAGGACTGACAATGGCAAAGTCTACTACTCCTGACTCGAGGAACCGAGTATACGGAGGTGAAGTTGCCAGTATAGTCCCATCTCCGGCCTTCACAACACGCTTCAGTGTATCCTGATTGAACAGCAAAAGCAAAGAAAGATGCACAAATTACAAATTATGGAGAACTTTGGGAACAGATGCTTATATCTAGTGCTGATACTACAAAGGAAATAAACTTCCATGAGGTACAAAACTTCATTCAAAAGAAGATAAGGTAGCAAGCATACCAGTGGAGGGGCAATGCATTCTCCATAAAGAATTATACGCATTCCATAAAATGCACCATGTCTAGTCCTCTCCCTCAATTGACGCCACTTCCTTGGGGCTTCCAGGTTGATAGCGCCATCCTCGTTAAGCCCTTTCGTATACCATTCATGTGGCTCCTCAGCCACTAACATTCCAGCCTCGTTACTAGCAGCTAAATAATCAGGCTTCAGAATCCAACTGCCAAAACCAATTAACGTCGGTTCAATCAGAGTGAAGTTTGTAACTCGGTAGTTAGGAAAAAACATAATTATTTGAAAAAAAAAACCTACTAGATTACTAGGAAAGTACTCATTGGCTTGAGGGCATACCTTCCAGATGCTGCAGCAGCAAAAAACTTTTCAGTTCGGCGTATTGGATCTGGTACAATTAAATGTGTTGCCTGATAGTTCCATTGGTGAGAATCTCTGCACACCCTTCCTTTCAGACGAGTAATCGCCTGTCTAAACTCCTTTCTTTGCACCTTATGCCCACTTACTATAAACCATGCAGGATCTATTCTCTCTTCACCTGGACTTAAAACACCTTTTTCCTGGGATTTTCCATTCTTAGTCAATTTTCCAGTTTTCTGCTTTTTCTGCTTCACGTTGAGGTTTCCAATATCAACAGACTTATTCTCCTTATCCATTTCCATCAAGTTCTCTATTTTATCCCCCACCGCAGCAGTTTGAAGACCCTTTACCTTCTTTGCCTTTGCTTTAACTGTAGCCAATACTTTTCGAACACCCTTTTTCTGGCCAACTTTAGTAGAACTCCCTACTTTTGCCTCTCCAGGCGAGTTCTTTTCAATTTCTATTTCACTTAAACAACGTTTACCTCCTCTGATAGTTTTGACTGCTTCATTACTGTTCATGACTATTGACTCACTCGGTTCCATATTCTTGAAAGGAATTCCAGCTTCTGTTACTAAGTTCTCCTCAGCAGAAATAAGTAAATCTCCCTTCACCTTCTGCGATCTTGCTTGGTCTGCTGTTAATCTATTCTTTAGACCCTTCTTTCTGCCACCATTAACAGAACTTCCTAATTTCTCCCCTCCAGGCAAGTTCTTTTCAATTTCAGTACTTTTTACACCATTGTCAACTTCAGTACTCTTCGAGACTATTGACTCGCCTTGTTCCATTTCCTTGGAAGGAGTTCCAGCTTCAGTTATCAAGTTTTCATCAGCAGAAATGAACATTTCTTCCTCTCTAACCAGGATTTGATCATCCGTCTGTTTGTTTTCCACACCAACCTCGTGTCCTGTCCTTGTATCAACTGAAGGCAGCACATCTATATCACCTGACAATCTTTTATTGACAACAGCCTCTAATTCATAGTCTTCCTGATTCTCTGAAGGTTCAGTCTCTTCCATCCCATTTCTTGCCTTACTTATCTCTTTGTTGCCGAATCTAAGAGAATTGCCCAGATTGGTGTGTTTGTTCATATCTGCACCAGAGGTTGGAGAAACGGCTTTCTTACTTCCAGAATCAACTCTCTCAAGGTCCTGAGTCTCCTTGCTCTCATTAGAACCGGTTGGAGGACTCTCAGAAGAGATTTTATCATTAATATTGGGGGACTCTTTCTGATTTGCACCTTTCTTTCTAGCAAAGCTTGGTCTAGATCCCAGACTTTTTTTACTTAATTTTGAGCCCTGAGTTTTTTTAGCCAGCGTCTTTCTTCTAGTTGTTTTTGACCGAGAGCTTCCATCACCTGCAGGAGCGTCTAAACCAACTGCTGTTTCGGGTTTCTCATTACTTCCAACATCAGTTCCAGGGGTAGGGACTTCTGCGTGCGGTGGCTTGGTAGAATCAGAGAGTACACTTTCAGGTCTATCAGTACTAACGTCAGCAACATCTGTATTATGATCTAAGGTGCTTTTCCTTTTCCTTCCTGAAGACATTGAACTTGTTTTCCCGCTGCAATTAGCCTCAGGAGTGACACTGTTGAAAGGGTTAACCAGAGTATCCTTCTGAGGACTCAAATGAACATCAGCTTTCATAGAACTGTTGACAGGAGAATGACTCAACAACCCATGCAAATCATTTGTAACAGGTTCTGGTGCAGATTGCTTAGCCCTGTTCTCGTTAACCACACGTTCTAAGGTGACATCCAACGTGTGATCTGTTCTCTGTAACTTTGAGCTCCCCGAGGAAATGGCTGTATTTCTCTTTTCTGGCAAACTACCGAATTCCCAATCTTCAGGATGGAATAGATTTTCTGACAACGGACTTTTCAGGTTGGTAGACATATCCCTGGCAATGTTGTTGCCCACAGATTCTAAAGGAAGAGTGGCTTTTCCTGGGGTCTTGGAACAATTTAATGCAATAAGGTTGGATGGAATTAACTTCGGTGATTTCTTGTTACCAGTAGAAACTGAAGCTGAGTCACTTCTAACCATAGCCGGAGATGGGGTTTTATCCATTGACTGTAACTGAAAGCAACCATGAATGTTTTCTGTGCTTCCGTTTCCAGAAGCAGATACCACATTATGACTCGGAGTTCCTTTTTCAGATGAAACTTCATTAGGTTTTGTCTCCAATACCTTGGTTAACAGAGGATGTGATACAGAAGCAATTTCTCTAAGCGGCTGTCGCTTGGTTCCAGAATTTGGAGCCTCTTCTTCGGAATCCTCCGCTTGAGCTTCCATCATCTCCAATTCATATGAACTGCACAGTAATATGCATGATTAATAAACGAAACTCCAAAAGCTAGAAATGGAAATTTGTAGTGCAAGCAAGAGTATGAAACTATAAGAAATGAGCAACAAATTTGCTCTGACCTCTTAGCATAGTTAGCTTCTGGAAGAATGCTCCATTGTTTTAAACTGTCCAAGAAGAGGGGACATGGTTTGGTACATCAGCAAGAGAAACTTAGAAGGGAAGAAAACAACAATAAATTTGCTAAGAATGATATTAGAAGCTTTAATTGAATGAGATTTCTGATCAATTGAGTTTAGGATGTACCAATCCTCTAGCCATAGATGGTTGACAAGTTTTACAGTATCAAACTTCTTTGCGAGTTCATACTTATCACCTGTCAAGACCACAAATATTGAAATGTAAACTGAAACTCTAAGGTCTTAACATAATAACCGAAGAAGTGAACAAGTTCAAATGAAAGATCATGCAATTCTTTACTTGACAAACGCTTAAAACCCGATTGAGTAAATTTTCTAGTTTCATAACCAATGAGCGCCAGAATATATAGTAAAATATACAACTGCAACCAGAAAAGACCAACCTTCGTGTTTGTAGCATATAAGATGTGTAACCTTGGCTACGGCCAAAGGTTTGGAAAGAATTGCACCCATCATACTAATCATCATCTGTTAAACAGAAGAACCAAATCTTAGAAGGTTTGAATAGAGGATCGTCATCAAAGAAACAAATCAAAGACCCTTCTCAGAAAAAAACTTTGGAAAAAACTTAACAATGTAACCAAACAAAAGGATGCAAGGCAGGTGGATACCATGATGTCCTCTCGTAGATGGGCTTTGTATCCAGTCAAGCAGACAACCAAATCTTTGGCACCAGGAATCCCATTCAAGTCCCTTAAAGGTCTGTACATGATCTGCACAAAGAAAGATCATAAATTTCAGTAGCTATAAATAGGAGGACAGCGCTGCAAGAAACTATACGGCCTCATCCATTCAGTAGGTTGTATTGTTGTAATATGCAAAACAAAATGTAGTCTGTATATATTCAACTACGTTGTCATAAATAGTGAGTGCGTAAAACTTCCAACAATATATACTATGAGTTTATACTTGCAACAAGCGATTTCAGCTGCAACTCCTTGTGTTGCAAGATTGGTGTTACGTCTGCTCTTTCACGGTCATGAAGAGATAAGTTTAAGCTAGTGTAATGGAAAATTATTTTTAAGATTAGTCAGCATGACGAATCTAACAAGGTTCAATGTGATATTGCTAGTAGTAGTATATCAATGGGATTACAAAACCAGTATAATGTAACACAAATAGTGGGGTGGAAGGAGTATATAGCTTACTTTAGATCTACGGAAATTTGATTTGATGGAATTTAGCTTACTTTAGTCATCTTATTACTAGTTTTTCACATACTTATTCACATGTCAGTTCAGCTCAGTTCAGATAAGCTAGGAAGAACATAGCATTAGAACATCAACTTCCTGGACCAAACAGATAAAAAATAGGTGACCGATAATAAGACACGCACAGTAAAAATTAGTTCTACCTTCCAAATGGCTAAAATTAACATTTCTACATTGGGCAAAATATGCAAGATGAAGGACATAAAACAGTGCCTACCACACCGAACAATCAACACTTGCAAAGCACTAGGATACTTATTATCACCACAAACATATAGCAAATTGAATCAGCCAACAGCACAAAGAAGCTGGTTAGAAAACAAACCAATGCATCGTCAGCAAGCCCCCCGATGTCAAAGCTATGGTCAACCCACGGAGTGGTTACCACCGGCTTGCCGTCTCTTCGAGCTGCAACACAGACCGGATGATCCTGCAATAATCATGAACCGAAGATGTACTATTAGGCTCCACTTTGCTTCATCACAAATTTATTACGTAACAACATATCTAACAGGATTTAACACGGTGACAAATTTTCTTATATATCAATGAAATTGCACATTTATACAAAGTAATCCAAAAAATTGAAGAAAAAAAAAAGGAACTCACGTAAACAACTTTATCGACAATCACGTGAGTGCAGCGGCTGCCGTACCGGCCAACATCTACGCCGCCGCCGCTTATTATTTTTGACCGGACCTGAGAGAGAAATCGCGAACGGAAATTAAACAACTAATCAATCAATCCTTCCGTACAGGAAGCGGATAAATTAGGCATTGAGAAATACCGCTTGAAGTGCGTCCATATCGGGGCCTAAAAGGACGAAGTGAACTCCGGCGAAGGTTCTAGGCGGATCCTCGTAAAGTGCCGCCGCCATTTCCTTAGGTTAACTCGCTCCCGCCGATTGAGAGAGTGGAATTTTTCGCTGTCGAATGATTATCGATGGTTTTTATGCAAAGAAAACATAAGAATCTGTTGCAGTATTCGATTGCGAGAGAAGATATTATGCGGAGCTGAAATGAAGATTTTGAGGAGTAGCTTGCTGGGGAAGATGAAGAAAGTGGGATTATTTGATTTTTGGGGGAATTATTTTGGCGGGGAAACGAAATTTATTGGGCCTGCTTTACCAATTTAATGATCAAGCAATTCGGCGCCCCGGCCTTCACTAGCTGGGCTGGGCTTTCTAAGTGTTTGAGAAAATAAAGGATAAGTAGAAAAAACGTGTTTTTATAACTCCCAATTTTCGATAAGTTTAAAATATGGCAAAATACTTATACGACCCTATATTTTGGAGTTTTGTGTTAATATAATCCTTTGAAGTTGAAAAGTGTTATTGTAGCCCTGTGTTTTGCATCGAAAGTGCCGATATAACCTTTTGACACTATTTCAGCATTGACTTAGTAATTTCCGAAATTTACCAAAATTAAAAAGACAAAAATAACCCTAGTCTTAAAATTAAATATGTAAAGACAAAAATACATTTGTTCTTCTTCTTCTCCATAGCCACCTCCGCCGCCGGTCCGCCACCTGACTCGCTCTCCCTGACTTAGCCAGCTCGGAATCAGTCCCCCTCTTCTTCACCTTCTTCAAATCCATCTCGAACCCAAGTCCCCTCTTTTTCACCTTCTTCAAATCCATCTCGAACTAGAGTCCCCTCTTCTTCACCTTCTTTAAATCCATCTCGAACCCGAGTCCAAACCCGGCGCTCTCCACCCATCTCTGACCCGACTCCGCATTATCGTCAGAGTGATCCTTCCCCTTCGATAGCGTCGCCCCTGACCCAATCTTTTCCGCTGCTCCCGCCTTTCTTCCTCGAACTCTCTGCTCTCCACTACCCAGTTCCTGCAGGTAGCTGCTCCGCCGCTGCTCGGCGAGTAGAAGAGGAGGAGGACGCAGTTTTTCGGCGAGATGTAGGGAGTGGAATATGACGGCGGATGAAGGGAGATGGTGGCGGAAGGCAGAGGTTGGGAACCAACCCCTCGAGATCAGAGCACCCTAACCCCTCGAGATCATAGCACCCCGACCCTTCAAGGTCAGAGTACCCCATCCCTTCAAGATGAGGGCGTTCCAACCCTTCGAGGTCAGGGTACTCCAGCCCCTCGAGGTCAGGGCACTCCGATCCTTCGAGGCCTGAGCGTTCCATGTCGAACTCAACCATCCCGAGTACTCGAATTGCCAGTCCGTCTATCCTTTCACCTACCACTCGAACCACTCTTTGAGGGAATAAGACGCTAGGGTTTTAGGCCATGGATCCGATCTTCATCCTTGGAGGTTCGTTTGACCCGGCGGCGTCGAAAATGGGTCTCGCGCTCAGAATTGAATCCTCGTCTGAACCGCATTTTTCCGGCGCCGATAATGAGGAACCTGCTCTTTCCATTTGTCTTAATCTGGGCATTATCATGGGATTGCAAACGAAGATAACACAGTGGGCATTTCATCATTGATGATTCCAACTCAAGTAATTCACCATGGTCGGCCGCTAACGGCTCTATTCAACCATCACACAGCAAAAATCTCCTAACATCCATCTTGAACCTAATTAATCCTAATGTATGATCCCCGTCCGTCAATGACATTTAAATACCCAGAATGAAGAGCTCCTTATGAGTGTTCATGAGACAAGGGGGTAAATTTGTTTTTTTGGCATAAAACAGAACATGTTAGGTATAAATTCCAAATGAATCAAGCAAACAAGGACGGGCGTTGTCCGGGGTTTGAACACAAGCGTGGTTGGGGGATTACCAAGATTTGGACACAAGCAAGGCCGAGTGGATAACCTGGATCTAAACACAAGCAAGGCCGAAATTTGCCCAGGGTCTCAGCTTAGTCACTAGTATTTCTATATATAGAGAGGGAGTCAAGTATAGTTTGACCGTTGATTAGTTAAAGTCAACTTAGTCACTAGTATTTATATATAGAAAGTTAAGTAAGGTTGGATCGTTGATTAGTCAAAGTCGACCTAGTTATTAGTGTTTATATATTGAAAGTTGAGTAAATTTTGACTGTTGATTAGTTAAATTCAGCTTAGTCACTAGTGTTTACATATAGAAAGTTAAGTACAATTTAACCGTTAATTAACTAAAGTCATCTTAGTTATTAGTGTTTATGCATTGAAAGTCAAGTACAGTTTGACTGTTAATTTATCAAAGTCAGCATAGTTATTAGTGTTTATATACTGAAAGTCAAACAAGGATTAACCGGTGACTAGCTAAAGTTGTATTTATGTATACTAAATCAATTAAGGGTTAAACGTTATTTATTTAATGTAAATAAATAAATGCTGATCGTTGATTAATTTAACTTTACTTAGTTATGAGTTAAAGTCAACAAAAGAAGTGAATGATTTTGAAAGTGGAAAAAAAAAGGGAGGTCTCTGTGGTAGTGAAAGCCTCTGCTCGAATTAATTTTATGTTACGATTTTAACGACCTCGAGTGAATGCGGGTAAGTTGTACATCAAGTTATCATAGATAACATAACACTTTTGTGTACCGTACCTATTGAACGGTTTAGGACGATCAAGACTTCCTCCTGATCTTTTGTAACCAATACAATACACAGATAATTTACAGAGGTTTGTGGAATTTCAAACCACCCCATCAGTCAGATGATCTTGGAAAAAGAAAAAGAAAAAGGAAGACAAAACCTTACATACAGAAACGTTCTCCATATAAAAACTTGAATATCACAACATGAAATACACGATCAATTAAAGTAAAGGCACGCGCATGCAAACTAAAACCGCCCTTATATTATACACAATGGATATATAAGGCCACGGCCACCAAATAGCTACTTAAGGGTGTACCCGCATCTGATGGCATACTGCACGAGCATGCCGAGTTCTGTCTCATCGATATAACCGTCTCTCCCAACGTCGGCTTGTCTGAGCGCCTGTGCGGCTCTGTAATTAGGAAAATAAGAACCCAGGCGTCTGAACGCATTCGCCAGTTCCTGTTTGCTCAAACGCCCATCACCATTTAGATCGTGCTGCCGGAAGTATAACTTCAGCTGGTTCTCGGTCAAGGCCACCCCGGAGAAAGCGCTTCGTCCGGGGATCCTGATATCAGCCATAATCGCCATTGCAGCTGATGTTTGGATGAATAGAGCGGATGCGATGTGGGTTGTCTTTATGACTGATATATCCTCCGTCAGAAAGCATGCCTATCAAGTTTCTTCTTTCCTAAGTTTTAAAAAGTTTATTCCAAAGTTTTCTCTTCGAATCCGATTCGGCCATCAAATGCGGCACCCCAAATTATTCTCAAAGTTCAACACACGCACACCCTAGCAATTTCAATTTCTTTCGATGTTGGGAAAGCAGATTCTATTGTTTTTTTTAGATTAAAAGTGTTATATCCGTTCAAGTACTCCATCTGTCCCAATTCTATTTGCACTTCTGCTTTTTTTACACTATTATCTATCAAAGTTTGACTGCATATTTGAATAAATGTATGAACAACAACACTATCGTATATGATATTGTCGATTTCGTCGTAACAAGTAGTTCTAAATATACGTAGTTATTTGCCGTTAGTATGCGTAATTAAACATACTAACGGTCATTAATATTTCTTGAACATCGTGGGCGGAGGGAGCACAATATTTGAGGGCTTATCCCAAAGCATGATACTTCTGTTGAATGCTTTATAAATTGAATAGGGTTAAGGAAAGACGGTCTTTCCTTTTTGTCATTAATGGAAATTGAGAAGTGTATATTGTTATAAACAACTTAATGCATGTCCATTTACTAGTGGGGAAAGTGGCAATTAAAGGCGGTTATATCGGACCACACCTATAATCGCGACCAATTAAAGACGGTTTTGAGAACTGCGTTTAAAAACACCCATTAAAGGCTGTTATGAACCGTCTTTAAAAGTCTGGTGGAACCGCCTTGAATAGGTTATGAATTTGGAACCTATTCACCATCTGGCGTCCCTATAGTTATGTTGCGAACTTGGAACATAGTTTAAAGGCGGTTATCAACTGCATTTAAAAGTCTGGTGGCACCACCTTTAATACGTTCCAAACTCGGAACCTATTCAGCCTCCATCAGCCATGTAGGTACGTTCCGAACTCGGAACACTGTTTAAAGGTAGTTATGAACTGCCTTTAAACAGGTGGAAAAACCACCTTTTATTATTTCCTCATTCAGAACCAGGGCAACCTCCGTCGGCCATTGTGGTTTCATTACCGGAAAACTGGTACATACGCACTGGTAAAAAATCCTAAGGACAAAATGCTGATATACATGTACCTTATTGCACTGGAAGGACTCATGTTTATCAAAATAGAGGTGTCTATACACACCGCTATGTGTAATACTGATGTAGGATAAGTTGTAAGAAATATGAAAAAGCTGTGAAAATATTATGTTTCGTACCGTAAAAAATATACCAGTGTTCAGTAGCGGTGTTATTGATAAGTATTGCACCACTATCAATTATACTGGTGTATAAGTTTGGTTATGATTTAAGGTTCTGAACTGGTAATTTATAATATTAGTGTATATAAAATATTTGCGGTAAAATGGAATAATATTAGCACCGGTATTCGAAGAAATCTATGAATAGTATTTTGACTGCGCTACCGTCATCTACAACTACTCTGTGAACAGTTGCATTTCCAATTTCTGCTATGATGACCATGGGATCGTTGTGCGGAAAAGTGTTGGGTACCTCATCTTCTTCGCTGAAGGTAATTGCTTCATTTGGCCGAAACCTTTTATCAATTGGTTCTTGTGAGGGAAAATATCTTGCCTTGGCCTTCTAAGCATTGTTGGAAAATGACTCTGTGGATCCGTGTATAGAGAGGATAATTGTCTCTGGTGCTTCGCTATTCACGTTGTCGTTGTATTCTATAGCCGCAGTCATTTTTTTTATTTTTAGCCATTTTGGTCGCAGTAACTTGGTTTCTTGGAGATGGGTTCGTTGTTTTATTCATGTCCCCATACTGGCTTGTTATTTTTTTCTTGTACTGGCCCAAGTTGTCGTTCCTCAAATTTTTTCAATATGTCTTCTTAGGCCCCTGCAATACTCTTTTTCATGGCCATGATCTTTGTGGAAGGAACAATAAAAATACCTGGATCTCTTTTCTTGTGGTGCGATCATTGGTGCTGGCTCTCAAAACAGATCCTTATTTGCTAGCCATATCTCCTTCTTTGTCTTCGTTAGAGGCGTATCTTATAATGACGAACCCCGCAATCCTAGTTCTCCTCTTCTGTAAGCGATATTTCCTTTTCCTTTTTGAGGCCAGCTCCTCTGAGAATCCTCCATTGTTTGCTTCTTGCTTCGCTCCTTTTATATTTTTCTATTGTTCACCTCATCTGTCCGCACATGTTGTTCAATCATCTTATGTAGTTCCTTGGTTTTCTGGCATGTTCCTCGTCAGCTCTTTGTAAAATTCTCATGATGTCATGCCCCCTGTAAAAGCTGCATGATCCGATTGAAATGATAATTCACAAACTTGTAGGCTCTCCGTGACAAATCAGTTATGATACTCTGTGAGGCTTTCATCACTTCGCTGCGCTATGTTGTTGGGATCAACGATCGTTCTAGTGAACTTATATTTCGGGTAGAAACATCCCAGGAATAGATCTGATAACTGCGCCCAAGACTTGATACTTCCATTCGGTAGGTCTTCGTACCTTGTGATTGACGTGCCTAATAAAAAGATGGGAAACCCCTTGCATACTAATTCTATGTCCGCGTCCCGGAATCTCATACGGTTTCTATATGAATGCAAGACTCTTTTGGGTCTATGGTACCATCATAACTTTAACATGCAGTGGGAGCTTGAAGTTTTTAGGCGTCTCAAAATCTCGCAAATGTGGTGCAAGAGACGACTTGTCCACGTCATCTTCTGTGACAATGTCACGCAACTCTTCTTCATAGTGGAGATGCTCGATTTCGTAGTTTACCCTTTTTTCTTGCTTTGGGAGTCTTTGCCTTGGAGTCTTCAAAAATTGATCATACAGGTCTTCTCTGTTTGCTTCTAAGAATGCCTTGAAAGCCCCTTTTTCCTTGTCACCATTATTATTAGGAGATTCAGTTCTTCTTCTTCCTCTTATGTTTCCTCTTTACTAGGCTCCTTTTCCTTACTTGGGGTATGATGCTATTAATGGTACGTTCCTAATTACGTCCAAGCATTTGTTCTTGTGTTTGATGATTGTGGCTTTTTTCACTCCTGGTGAACACCGTTGCTTACTTAAGCAACCTAAAAATGAAAACAAAAAATTATGTTTGCCACAGATGGCACCAAAATGATGTGGTAGCCTATTAAGGTAGCTTCTTCGTTGTTCACATCTTTGAGTTCCTTCACCTGCAAAGCCAGTCCCGGAAGTGATTCCGGGAGAGCGTCTCCGACGATCAAGTCAATCTTATCTTCAAGAAATGGAATTTCTCAGGATAGTAGCCCCTTACTTGGCCTCTTCTCCGTTTGCTGTATTTATAGACTGACATGAACGCGTTTCCCTGTTTTTAGGAATGGAGATCTTAAGGTTTATCACGATCTCCACTTTTGAGTTCTTGGCATTCATGGTTGTTGTTCGTTCCTTCTTTAACGGTCCACGTTCTTTGTAGTGTGTGCTTAGGTTTTCGATGATTTGGGCTTGAACAAGTTTTACTTCGCTATTGGGTGTTGCTGGATTGGGCCTAACAATCTTTAGCGTCGCTTGCTGGGCCAAATATACACTAAATTTTAGCATAAATGATAAGGGAGAGAGGTACAATTAGGATAAGAATGAAATTTTAAAATTTCAAATTAGGGGGACAATAGTACCAATCAATTAATTCCATGGAATGTTGTATTTACATAAAAAAATCCTAAGGAATTAGGGAATTTCAAAATTTTGAACCAAAAATGCATTTTTATTTTGAAATTCAAAATTTTAAAAAATTTGTATTTCTGGAATAATTTGGCAGCTGAAAATTGGAAATTTGCACAGAATGTTCTTGGGACCAAAGCATCGTTACAAATTTCAAGCACGAACCAAGGCCTCGTGCCAAACTTCAGGCACGAACCAACCCTCGTGCCAAACTTTCTGGCACGAGGAATCCCCTCGTGCCAATTCTCCTGTGACCGTGTCAAGTTTTGGCACGATGTTGCCACAAATTTTGACCTATTCCGTAGCTTTCCCTCTTTTTGAAAAAACAATGTCTCTGACCCGCCTCCACTCGGGGTCGTTAATTGTATCTAATTAACCCAAGTAGAGGACGGTAGGTCAAAGATAAAATTTAGATTCCGCACCCAACTCCCTACTACGCTACCGATAGGGTAATTAGCGGTAAGCACTAAGTATGTCCACAGAGATGCTATGGCATAATAATCAATAAAAACCCAACCTCGTACGGGTCTTCAATCCGTACGAGTGAGTGACAGGAATAGTTAGTAAAACAAACAAGGGATGTTTAGTTTTATTATGATTTAAAAGGTTTGATCCCCTAACATTTCCATCACCATGGACGATTTATACAATAAGTAAGTACATTGACCATATAATAAAAGTGCACAAAATCATTTGTTACTTCTTTAGTTTCTTGTTGCCACATATTTCGGTGTTCATAATGTAGCAACAACTTATTCACCAAGAGTACAATTTATTAACAAAACAATTACATACCATACGAAAAAGTAATTTCCAGCGTTTGGTTTACTGCATTCTCGTGCGAAGTTAACCTTCAGCATAAATTGGCAAAGCAGCCCTTCAGTTCAGCCTCATTTTTGTGCGGCAGAATGATGGGATTGAAGTACATACAGCGCAAGCGGCGGCTTGATGTGTTGCGGAGCCACAGTGGAAAAAAGATGGCAGAAGTAATACAAGTAAAAGTGACTCCCATGGTCAAAATGGTAACATCCAGCCACTTGAGTTTGCCAACCACAACAGATATTCCAGCCATGAACGCCAAGGACAGCATACCAAGAGCTATGCCGAGTAGAGGAAGAGAGAACCGAAGAGCAGCGCGACCCATTTCCAACTCATTACCAAACTGCGCCCAAATGAGGGCAACTGCAACAATGATGGAGCAGTACATTGAAATGGTGTCGCACAGAATGAACACTTGGAACTTGTTCTTTTCTAGCATTGTGGCCATGCCTTGATTCGGATCAGAGTTATTGTAGCCGCCGGGCATTGTGAAACCTGCTGCAAAAGTTATGGTTGCTATGAGCGTCGAGACTATCAGGAGATTGTTGACCCTGTCCCGGTAATATTTTGATTTGTTTTCCTCCATCGGGATAGCTGTTGTTTCGTGCAGAAGCTTGAGGACATCTCCCCGGCGATCTCGGGGTACTCTTGCTGTTCTTAATGCACCCAAAGTTAGCCGCTGACATCGGACAACTCAGTATTAGCATTTACGGAATTGCTACTCATGTAGGGGCATGAATCAGTGGGACTAGCTCTAACACGCCCCCTCACTTGTAGGGGCATGAATCAGTTGCCAATGCGACAGAATGGGGGTAACATGGCGACCTTGGGCTCTGATACCATATTAGAATCACGGGTTTTTTTCATAAAACCAATTGGTACCATGTATAGGTGACTTATGATCTTATATAATGATTTATATGACTGTCAACCACCAATGTGAGACTAAATCTAACAGATTATAATATCCGGAGCAAATTGACAATGCTACATACACTTGACAATGAAAGAGATTTTTTATACCTGTTCCCAGGTGGGGGCATCTCCTAGTAGATCTTCGGCCGCGTCTAAAGCTGTCATGCCCTGGTCATTGACTAGTTTCACATCCACTCTCTGCTCCCAGATTAGCAGATTGACAGTGAAGGAGTGAAAATGCATAGCTGCTAAATGAAGTGGCGTGTTACCATCCTTATCCTTGAGATTTATAAGATCCACGCTGCCCTTATGTTCAAGAAAGTATTTTAGTGCTTCAGATTGCCCATATATAGCCATATAATGAAGGATACTTCTCCCTTTTGCACCAAGCAAGTCCTTTGGATGGGGCCAGTACAGAAACAACACAGTCATCACATCCACTTTACCCATGATTGCTGCCCAATGAATGGCTAATAAGTCATTTTTATCCTTCTCAATTGCAGTAACGGGAGACTTGTCCAATATCAAACTCACCCCCTCTCCATAACCCATTGATGATGCATAATGTAGGGGAAGCCTTCCCTCCTCATCCGTGAAACTGAGGAATCTTGCATCTTCTGATAACATGATTTTTAATATATCTGATATTCGATATCGAAGTAAGCCAATTGAAGAGCATGCAATCAAGAGAAAAATGAGGTAATGCAAATCGGCAGGTGAATCAGAATCCTGATGAGAATTACCTCTCCTCCTGCCAGTTATGGCCTCATGCGCCGGTGATTTCCCGGCACCTCCTGTTTTCGCCTGATGCATGAACTTGTTCAGCTGCCCCTGGTTTGAAAGTATTAACCCAAAGCATTTCTCATACCCAGCTTTGGCTGAGAGACATAGGGGGGTTTCATGCTTATTGTTGAGTAAGAACCCTCCTCCAGTATCTTCTTTTATTAAACAACATGAAATCTCCTCTGGAGAATTCACCAAAGCCTCGTGCAAGGCTGTGTTTCCCTTCTCATTCCTCATCATCAACAAGCTTTCTTCCTTAATCCGCTCCTCACCCACCGACTCCATACAAGACTGATCCTCGTAGTTTTTCTCTACTTTTAATAGTACTTCAACCGTAGCCAAGTGCCCTTCTCTTGCAGCAAGGTGTAGTGCAGTGTCGCCATTGGAATCCCTTTTCCGGAGCAGAGCTGGAAAGTTGCAAGCTATCCATTCCACAATTTCCCAATTCCCAGAGCGTGCTGCGGTGTGAAAATATGTATTTTCAATGGGGTTAACCATATCAAAAATGGCAGCGCGCGTAAGGCGTCTCTCATTGCAAACCTTTTCGAGGGTCCTGATGAAATCATCAAGCTTTTCTCGCTTAGCAGCTCGGTATAGAGTGAGGTCCATCAGCCTCTTTTCTTCGAATTGATTTGCTGATTCACATGCTTCGCCAGGCATTGTGTGTTCTAGTTTGGCAGATGGATTGCAAATCTCTGATGTTATTTCCAATCTATTGGTCAAGAAGGAATAACAAAGTAAGAGGGTGACACTGACACTTCCGCAAACCATTTGTTCAAGCTGAAGCTACATGAAATTCCAAACTTGTTCAGAGAGACGAGCTAAAATTCTGTGCCAGTCGAGTAACTTTTAAGTCCACATGAAGTTGTTCTTCATGAGTAGGTCTCCTGCTTGTCCATAAGCTTATTGACAGTGAGGGGATTTTTTTGCAAATAATGGAAAGTTAAACCAAAAAAACACGTAAAACAAAAAAACATATTTCAATCACAAAACACAATTTTACACAAAAATACACACTACTCTCTGTTTCTTCTCTGAAAATCTCTCAACAGGAATCCAATCTTCCTCAGCTTTGGCAGATGGATTGCAAATCTCGGATGTTATTTCCAATCTATTGCTCAAGAAGGAATAACAAAATAAGATGGTGACACTGACACTTCGACAAACCATTTGTTCAAGCAGATACCATCTGAAATTCTAAACTTGTTCAGATAGACAAGCTAAAATTCGGTGCCAGTCAAGTAACTTTTAAGTCCACATGAAGTTGTTCTTCATGAGTAAGTATCCTGACAGACGGCATGCGCTTATTCATAAGCTTATTGACAAGGAAGAGATTTTTTTTTTGCAAATAATGGAAAGTTAAACAAAAAAACATGCGAAACAAAAAAACAAATTTCAATCACAAAACACAATTTCACACAAAAACACACACTACTCTTTGTTTCTTCTCTGAAAATCTCTCAACAAAAATCCAATTTTCCTCAGCTTTGGCAGATGGATTGCAAATCTCTGATGTTGTTTCCAATCTATTGCTCAAGAAGGAATAACAAAATAAGAGGGTGACACTGACACTTCCACAAACCATTTGTTCAAGCAGATGCTATATGAAATTCCAAACTTGTTCAGAGAGACAAGCTAAAATTCTGTGCCAGTCAAGTAACGTTTAAGTCCACATGGAGTTGTTCTTCATGAGTAGGTCTCCTGACAGACGGCATGCGCTTGTCCATAAGCTTATTGACAGGGAGGGGATTTGTTTTTGCAAATAATGGAAAGTTAAACAAAAAAAAAACACTCAAAACAAAAAAAACAAATTTCAATCACAAAAACACACACTACTCTCTGTTTCTTCTCTGAAAATCTCTCAACAGAAATCCAATCTTCCTCAACTTTGGCAGATGGATTGCAAATCTCTGATGTTATTTTCCAATCTATTACTCAAGAAGGAATAACAAAATAAAGGGTGACACTGACACTTCCACAAACCATTTGTTCAAGCAGATGCTATATGAAATTCCAAACTTGTTCAGAGAGACAAGCTAAAATTCGGTGCCAATCAAGTAACGTTTAAGTCCACATGAAGTTGTTCTTCATGAGTAGGTCTCCTGACAGACGGCATGCGCTTGTCCATAGGCTTATTGACAAGGAAGGGATTTTTTTTTTGCAAACAATGGAAAGTTAAACAAAAAAAAACACGCAAAACAAAAAAAACAAATTTCAATCACAAAACACAGTTTCACACAAAAACACACACTACTCTCTGTTTCTTCTCTGAAAATATCTCAACAGAATCCAATCTTCCTCAGCTTTGGCTGATAGATTGCAAATCTCTAGTGTTATTTCCAATCTATTGCTCAAGAAGGAATAACAAATTAAGAGGGTGACACTGACACTTCCACAAACCATTTGTTCAAGCAGATGCTATCTGAAATTCCAAACTTGTTCAAAGAGACAAGCTAAAATCCTGTGCCAGTCAAGTAATTTTTAAGTCCACACGAGGTTGTTCTTCATGAGTAGGTCTCCTGACAGACGGCATGCGCTTGTCAATAAGCTTATTGATAGGGAGGATTTTTTTTTGCAAATAATGGAAAGTTAAACAAAAAAATATGCGAAACAAAAAAACAAATTTCACGGCGAAACACAAAAACAAATTTCAATCACAAAACACAGTTTCACACAAAAACACACACTACTCTATGTTTCTTCTCTGAAAATCTCTCAACAGAAATTCAATCTTCCTCAGCTTTCCAATTTTCTCGCCGGTGCGTTTCTAATCTCCTCATCCATGGCGATGTCCTCCTCCGACAACAATTGGCTCACTTCCGTCGGCTCAATTCCGGCTCAACCTGATTTGTCGCTAAAACAACGTCTCAACTGTGCCAACATATCACCCACAAAACAATTAGTCACAAATCATCCAAAAACACCTTCCACCTTAAAAACAAATCCTAAAACAGCGCCTCAATTGCCTTCAACATATCACCCAAACACCAATCAATCACAACATAACCTGATTACAAATATCCAACAACAATTCAAAGATGCTACAACTAGAGATCCTCAAGTCCTTCAACCCCAAGGGAAAATGAAGGAATCATAGTACGAGCTTTCTTCATGTATACATCAACAATCTTGTCAACCCACGCATGCGTGGCTGGGTTTTCCATAACTCCCCGTGTCGTCTTGACATAAACATGATCCTCATTTTGTTGTGGTTGTGCCTTCTTCCTGTGGTTCTAATTGGGGTTGTGGTTGCGGTTGCGGTTGCAGTTGCGGTTGTCGTCGCACAATCGGACTAGCATTTTCCCTTTCGAGGTTCTGAACCAACACACGTGTAATGACCTCCATGTTTTGTTTGAAAACGAGACAAGCCCTATGCAGAGGCTGACAGAGAAGAACAAAGATAAGTCCAACAAAAAATTAGAAAATGTCTAAAAAGGAAATATGAGCTATAAATTGCATTATATTAACTAACATCTGCATTAGTTTTAAAACAACATGCACTAGTTTTTAAAAACTGTAAAAAAAAGGACAAAAAATGCTTACATTGCTGGTAGCTTTGTTGATGTCTTCATTTCTCATCACGCCACTAGGAATTCGATACAAAATAAATCTGGGCTCTTGAGCAATGCCATCACATGCAACAGTCGTTCTATGAAGCCCCTCATGGCCAATATTCTCATTGCGAGTTTCCTCAGATTGCTGTTGGCTGCTTCTTTTATCTTTCACCCTCCCGTCTTTTGTCAAAGGAAAACCAGCCTCTACCATAACCCTCTTATCATAACCCATTTTTTCAAGATAATGAGCCCTGTCGAACAAAGATTTGTTTGACCAATGCATGCACAAGGGCAGTCTAGTAGTGTCAAACTGACCTCTAAAAGGAAACCTATAAATATAAGCCAGCAACAATACAAACACACAACCGCCAACATAAGACACATCTCTTTTCCCTTAATTAGATTTGAAGCTCCTAACACCCTCACAGAGACGATCAAGCACTAAGTCACACCAATCAAGACTCCTAATTTTATAAAAATTGGACCTTACAATGCTTATTTAATTTTATATAAATGTTGGTTGTAATTGAATTGACACACATATTAATCACACTTTCAAACTTTACAAGATCATATTGACACTTTCTCGACCAAAACATAGGGTCATATGGGTACTTAACTCAAAATTTAACTTCCGCAATCCAAGAAAAAAAAATTACATTATATATAATTAAGTTTAGAAAATGAAAATTTCAGATTGAAAACACATATGACAATAAATTTAGGCAAAATTTTGGGAAATACTGTCTTTCAATAGGCTTATGGAAAGACGAGATTTAATTAGAATATTAAAAAGGTAAAATTTTTAGTTGCAATATTAAAATCTTATTATGTAACATGTAATAGTTATAAAGTTTATGACCCAATTAATACAAACAAAAAATTTTATCTTCATTTCTTCTAATTCGTAATTTAAGCTTTAGTCTATCTATTACTTATGGGAATGCCGTTTTTCGAGCCGCACTCATAAATTTAATGACATTTTATACGATAAGTTTTTTATACATAGAGTATTGTATTTTATGGTCAAATTCATTGAGTAAATAAATCTTCATCCAAATTTTGGACAAACCGCAATGATTCTATCAATATCTACTCCGTTGTACATAAGCTTCTGGCGGGAACCCAACGGATAAGGCCACCGGAGACGGCATCAGAATCTCGCCGGCGACCAACGACAGAAAATGGAAACGGAGGAGAATAAACTGTCCGCGGTGGCGAAGACTCTCACGCCGTCGCCCATTCAGCAGTTATCCTACCTGGCTGAACGGTGCAATGCCATCAATCTCGCCGAAGGCTTCCCGGACTTCCCTGCTCCGACACACGTTAAAATCGCCGCCGTCTCCGCCATCAATTCCGACTTCAATCAGTACAGGTACCATAAATCACTTGATAATTGACCGCTGGCAACTTTTGGCAGCATGATAATGGGGGTTTTAATGAATATAGGCATGTTCAAGGGCTGTGTGAGTGCGTTTCATCGAAAATGAAAGAAACGCAAGATATAGACGTTGATCCTTTCACAGACATTGCTATATGCTGCGGTCAATCGGAGGCTTTTGCTGCCGCAATCTTCGCCAGTAGGCATTTTCTCTCTGTATAAATTGAAATTTAACTGTGTGTTTTCTTACACTCTTTGCCTCAGTAATTGATCAGGGCGACGAAGTTATACTGTTTGATCCTTCGTACGAGACATATGACACATGCATTAGATTGGCTGGAGGAGTACCGGTGAGCTAATCATATACCCCTTCCTAAAGTTTTCTTAGCAATAATGTTATTATGTGCAATCTTGTTAGTTTAATGGTAAGGTATATTTGAAAACATCAAGTAGTTATAGATCTTAATAGTCAGCCATGTTTATTAGAGATAGCTAAGAAGATTCTTTGGGTGTTTGGACATACGATGTTTATAGTTTGTGAATTTGGTTTTTTAAAGGATTTTTGAAGTGATGATGATGATATTCTTGCAAAAACACTTGGTACAGGTGTATGTTGCCCTAGATCCTCCTCAATGGAAGCTTGATCCCCACAAATTCACCAAGGCTTTCACTGCAAGGACTAAAGCTATAGTGCTGAACAGGTATATGATTTTTCCCTTAAGATATTTTGTAACAAGCATGGGTTGGATTAGAAGATTATGCTAATCTGAAACGGCGCCAGCCCTCACAATCCAACAGGGAAAGTCTTTAGCAAGGATGAGCTTGAGATAATCGCGAGAGCTTGCATAACCCGGGACATTCTAGCTGTGACAGATGAAGTATGATATAAGCTTGTAAAATATTCGTAGGAATTTCTGCATAATCTGTTCTACTTTCATTCCTACTTGCATTGCATTACAAAATAGGAAAGCATATTTGAACCGAGAAATATCCTTTTAGATGGAAGGCTCAGATTTCAGTTTGTCCTCATGTTTTCTGTCACAAAGCGAGGAATTGATTGCCTTTGAGGATGGTTTTATTTAATGGTGTGTTGGTTGGTTTTTAACTATAACTAATCGTCTAGATGGATGGTTTTATAAACTCGATATGATGCACTGATGCATCTACATTGAACGGTTTTAGGTCTGAAGTGAATAGATTGGTGTCTTGACTAAATTTCCCACCATCCCCCGCCCCCCCCCCCCCCCCCCTCCCGGTAATTTCTATAATTTCTGCAGGTGTACGAGCATATAACTTTTGAAAAGGAAAGGCACGTGTCCCTTGCTTCCCTCCCAGAAATGCGAACGAGGACTATTATCACATCATCCTTGTCGAAAACATTTAGTGTAACAGGTATGCGTTCCAAATCGTACCAATCTGTTTAGCCGTACTACCTAGATACATGTTTCATGCTTTTTGGTTTGTGTTGTGCAACATGGGTTCATTGGCAGCCTCAAATTAGAAAAGTGGTTAAAATATATTTTTGTTGCCATGATGTGCTATTAAGGTTGGAGGATTGGATGGGCAATAGCTTCACCTGGCATTGCATCAGCTATTCGTAACATCCACATAAAGATCACAGATTCCGCTCCAGCACCTTTCCAAGAAGCTGCCTTGACCGCTTTAAGAAGTCCTCCTGAATTCTTTGTATCATTAAAAATGGTACGAAATGAATCCATACCAGCTTACTTCTCAGTATCCTGTACTGATGAAAGACTATTCTAATTGTTAGGACTACGAATCCAAAAGGGATTTCATTATCGAGTTGCTAGGCAAGGTTGGCTTCCCTATTGATTGCAAGCCAATGGGCTCCTTTTTCGTGTTTGTGGAGCTTCCCCGGAGATGCACTCTTTCTGATGTAAGTACCATTTGACTTCCCCAGTCGTTTCTTCTGTATGTTATGAAGAAAAAAGCAGTTTCAAGCATGAACTACCAATCTGTGTTACTCATTTCAGGTAGAATTCGTGGAAGAAATGATAAGAAAAGCCGGGGTGGTGGCTGTGCCAGGATGTGGATTTTTCCACGGAAGTTCTTCACCATCTGATGAACTTAGCTACCAAAGTCGATACATCCGGTTTGCATTCTGCAAAAGTGTGGATACATTAAGAGCTGCAGCAGAAAGGATTTCTAGCCTAGTTGAAGAAGATGGCAGGTTGAAGCTGTTTTAAGTTTTTTCAACAAATTGTTTTTTTTGAATTAGTAAGCAATTAGCTGAAATAGGAGAATAAAATGCTTACTGACGCTCCATCTTCAGGGTAAGATCCAAGCTGGAAATGAACAATATAATGTTTTCTGAACAAATAAATATAGGATCATAGGATCGTGTTTTTGAGTAGAGGATCCAACCTGAAACTGGGGACAAAATGTTCTCTGAACAGACGATAAGTTAAAAAACACATTACAAAAAGGATTCTTTGTTTTTGTTTAGGTTTTATGGTCATTTCGAAGTATTGCTGTCATTTTCTTCGCAATTGCTTAAACTGTGTTGTTTTGGCATTTTAACATGAATGTGACTCCCTTACTTTCTAAAACAATGTCGTTGATGTGTTTCCCTCTTCACCAATACCACCACTACTGAGCAACAGAGCAACTGAACTTTACTTTAGGTTCTAGCATACATAGAATCTATCTTTCCAAAAAAGAAAAAAGAAGTTGTTTCCCTTACATTTTAAAACGAGGTCGTTACGTGTCTTCCTCTTCACCACTATTATCAAAATTCAGTGGCATGCCTCACTTTGTATGAGTTGTGTGGGAGTCTCACCCCACCTTTGCGTGAGACACAGGGAAGCCTCACCCCCTTTGTGTGGGGCAATGTGAATTTATTTAATTAGAAGGAGTCCGAATATTTATTTTTAAAAAAAGGTAAAAAATAAAACGAACAATCCATTGCGCATCCGGGGAATCGAACCCCGGTCAGTACCGTGGGAGGGTACTATGATACCACTACACCAGATGCGCTTCTGTTCAAAGCCTCCCAAGAGTTGATTTTCACATACAAGAAGAAAATAGAGAGTATGATGATATCTTCGCCGGACCAAATCATCCAATGATCGATCTTTCAGCACTTCCGCGCGCCGCTTTTACTGTTTTACCGATCAAACGCAGTAAAAATTTCATCTCGAGAACTACGATGAGGATGGTAGGGTTGACCGGCGGGATCGGTTCCGGGAAGAGTACGGTTTCGAACCTTTTCAAGTCCCACGGCGTTCCCGTCGTCGACGCCGACGTCGTTGCTCGTGTAAACCTAATTTCACCTCGCTTTGTGCTTATTGTTCCTATTATGTTAGGTTTTCAGTTTTTCTTCGAAGTTATTCATCAGTTTAGAGCAAGGTTTGATTATGCAGGATGTTTTGAAGAAAGGTAGCGGTGGATGGAAAAAGGTTGTCGATGCGTTTGGCCGCGATATCCTTCTGCCGGACGGCGAGGTTGATCGACCCAAATTAGGCCGCATTGTGTTTAATGACCATGAAAAGCGCCAGCTTCTTAATAGGTAAAGATTATGACGATTTGAGTGTTTTTTTCATTGTTGTCGTAAATCATCACATTTTATTTGGTAATGGAACTGTTAGAAATGCAATAGGAGTAGCATTACAACAACTAAGGTTTATCTGACTATGGCTATATGGTTCATATGTGACCACGAGACTTGACCGATGATTTGTTTTATGATTTGCATCACGGGGTTTGACAAAGCATAACATACTAATGTGGATTATGCATGGAGTTCAGGAGTAGCCCTTCTTGAATAAGAAGAGGGAAAAGTTTTGCTCAATTATGTTGCAGACCTTATTTTTTTTTTAGTAAGATGTTTAGGAAATGGAGAGCTACTAGACGGGTAAACGGTAAAGGGAATAAACTTGGAAAAAGAGGAAAATAAAAAGAAGCTACTTATATTTGAATCACAGCGATATTCATTCTATGTGAATTACTTGATTGTATAAGATGGAAAGATATTAGTTCCTAGTAAATCATTCTACGTGAATGGAAACTGCAGTAATATTTAGAAGAATGGAAAAGGAGTATACTGTCTTGTCGAGAATTTTGAGATAAGATGCTTGTTTGGGGAGTATAATGCTGGAGTTCTGATTAGTTGAGTTGTGATAGCTGATACTTGTGCTTTTCATTGTAGGTTGATGGCTCCGTATATCTCATCAGGTATTCTCATGGAAGTGTTGAAGCTGTGGGTTAAGGGATGTAAGATCATTGTACTCGATGTGCCTTTGTTGTTTGAAGCCAAGATGGACAAGTGGACAAGCCCCATTGTTGTTGTTTGGGTTGATCCCGCAACACAGCTCCAACGGCTGATAGCTAGAGATGGAGCAACAGAAGATGATCCTAAAAGCAGGATTAATGCTCAGATGTCTCTTGACATCAAAAGAACCAAGGCAGATTTTGTCATTGATAACAGGGGATCACTGGACGAGCTGAATGAGGAGTTTCAGAAAGTGTTAGCCCAGGTGACAAAGCCCTTGACATGGACTGAATTCGCGCTCTCAAGACAGGGCGCTCTTTTATCTTTTGTATCAATTCTTGCTGGTGTTATCATTTGCAGAAAGATTTTTGGATGACTTCGAGTTTGGTATAGTTTACTTCTGCGAAAACTTGAAATGTGTGGAGTATTGCAAAACATACTTCCTTTAATATTTAATACCAAAATATTATGTAAACGTTTACTGGATTTTCGATGTTGTAATCATAAAATGGCCAATAATTTCTATATCTGCAAGAATGTTGCTCATGCCTGAATTCGGCCTGCTTTTCATTGTGTGATTTATCTTTCAATGTGTTATTTATGGTTCTTTCTGATCTGGATAACAAAAGCTCCTCTGTGTTATATGAGAGAATATATTACCAACTCATGTGTCTGGTATTATGTCATTCCTACTGCCCATATCATGTTATTGAGCATTATGGTCTTTGTCTGGGAAATTTTTTGCTTATTTGTGAGAATGTACGAGTGACTGATTGATTGGTATAGTAGTTTTTTTAGCCTGTGCATAAGAACTTTGCTTATAAGTGCTGTTTTCGTTTCTTTCTCGCTTATAATTTCTGCCTAGGCATGTTGGTTTGATAGACTCTATCATATGAATAGCTTGTTTGAAGAGGGAAATGTTGCTTCCTTTTGAAAATAGATGTGTTGTTTTCCAGACGTCTTTAAAATGTGGAACTGAAGATTGGAAGGAAGAAAGGTCTGATCGTGTCATTGAATTCAACTTGTTCTTAAAGATTGTTCTTTGATCTAATCCATGAAAGATGTTGTGGCACACTAGTCTTGACAATAACATAAAAGCTATATTTTGAGTGAATCTGATTCCTTTTCTGAACATATTTGGGATATATCTACTAGTATTAGATAATATTGGAATAATTTGTGTATAGCTTTTCTAACCTAAAGTTGCAAGAACAAATAGTCTGATTTTGCTGGTCGATTATATGGATCATGTATTCGGTTCAAACACTTTAATGCTTCTTATCACTTTCATATGCGGTGGAGAAGATACTGAAACATTACCTTATCAGAGTGTGTATCACTTTACTTGCCACTAACTTTGGTGGGATTTTGTTGTCATCCACAAACTTGGGAATCTGCCGACCTGGCACCTCATTTTCATAATTGTGCACCTAAAGTTATGATTCCTTTATCTTGTCTATAAATTTGTGCCGAAATTCTATTGAGTTTACTTCACCTTCTTAGTAGTTTTCTTTCTGCAACCAGAGCTTTGATTCAGGATGAAACCTCAGCACATCTCCGGGGATCACCGCCACGAGGACCCTTTGGTGAAACATGGGGAACCAAAGAGGACGGTGATCATAGGAGAGCGGCTAAAGGAAGCTTATGAGCGGTCCGTGGTTGCCACGGCTGGAAACCAAGGTCTAAAGGAACAGAGAGCCGGAGGAAGGAGGAATCGCGTTTCCAGAGAGATCGAAAGACGGAACCAGCGATCTGGGATTGAAGATCCCATCAGAACTATGATTTTTTTGGGCGCCTGGAACCACACTTGAAAACTGAAATACTCTTCGCCTTCAATTGTGTAAAAATGTCTTTACGAAAAATGGGCGATGGAAGTAAGAAAATATATGTATAGTTTGCCTTCTTATGTCAATAACTTGTTCATACAAAAAAAAACACAAAAAACTTGATATGAGTAATACCTTGGTTGCTGTCATTTTAGTTTTGGGCTCGTTGGTAAAATTTTATGAAGAGAGAACTTCGTGAATTTGACCATAAAATTTGTGAGACTGCACGTATGGTAGTTCATGAGTGACTTTTATTTTCCTTTTCCAAAAAAATTAAAATACTTGTTTGTCAAAATTCATGTGAGATTACAAAGTTTGGAAGAGTGTTCCTAGAGAGATTCAAGTCTGATTTTTTATGGCGCACCACCATACAAGCACTATCGTTGCTCATTTATGTTAAATTGGGATAATTTTGTATGTGACGAAATACTTCTATTTAGAAGAAATATTATAAAGTAATGGTTATAAGGGTATCATTCTAGAATTTTAATTTACAATTTTCAATATCAGAAATTTGAGTAATTAGAATATAAACAATGATGAATGCACCGTGCAAGTTGTATAATTCATTGCTAGTAGACACGAATTACACATGTCACATGGTGGTCCATCTTTGAAATGGTACATGAAGTTGTCCCACACACATTCTCCATCCATTTTTATATTTTTCAAGAAAATCTATACACTGACGACTCACTCTAAATAACCCATAATAATCCATCGCAGTACCCGACCCGTTTAATCTACCGACAACCGCCCACACTAAAATTGCGAGCTAGTGAGCAGAAACCGTCCCCGGAAACAATGGCGTCCGCAGCCGATCACAAAGCCACCGTCATCCACGGCAAAGCAATCGCACACACTATCCGATCCGAAGTCGCCGACGAAGTCCGCCTCCTCTCTGAAAAGCACGCCAAGGTACTCCCCGCCGCCATAACGCTGGAAATGTTAATGTGCCTCTATACTCGAATTCATTGCGCTGAGCGTGTTGAAAATTGATCGGCGGTTTATCAGGTTCCCGGACTCGCTGTGGTGATCGTAGGGACCAAGAAGGACTCCGAGAGCTACGTGAGAATGAAGAGGAAGGCGTGTGCTGAGGTCGGCATCAAGTCGTTCGATACCGACCTTCCTGAGGACGTATCCGAAGCTGACTTGATTAGCAAAGTTCACGAGCTCAATGCTAATCCTGATGTTCACGGTTCGTTAGTTTCTCCCGCTCAGATTCCGCTTGAAGAGTCGTGTTTCTCAACTTGTTTTTGTTTCAGAGTCCGTTTCAACCTGTTACGAAAGTAAATGCGGATATCTAACGGATGAATATTTGATTATACTTTAATATTCTGTGCTTCTTAATTTAAGTTCGAATTTATAGAAATTCTGAGTAAAATGAGTAGAGATAGTAGGCTATGTGGAACTGAGGGAGAGGAGCTTAGAGGCTTGAAAATGGAGAATTACTTATAACTCGAATTAGATGAAGGATGTTTATTTGAGGAATTTGGAAAGAAATTGTTGCGAAGAGCTACATGTGATTCTCTGATCAGCTCTACATGATATGATAAAGGTTTAGCTGAGTGTTGTTGTATAGTTTGATTATGTGATGAAATCATGAAACTGAAACTTTGCTGTTGTTGCCGTCATTGTATAGTTTGATGTGATAAAGTTTAGTTGTTGGTGTATATACTTCTGTGATGGTGAATCATGATTGATTTTGTGCTTGCAGGGATATTAGTTCAGCTTCCCCTGCCGAAGCATATTAATGAGGAGAAAATATTGACTGAAATTAGCATAGAAAAAGACGTTGATGGTTTTCACCCTATGAACATAGGCAAGCTTGCAATGAAAGGCAGAGAACCTCTATTCACTCCTTGCACTCCCAAGGCAATATGCTTACTCTTGACTTGAATCATTCAACCGTTTTGTATCTTGTATATGAAAATCTTACCGGTTTCATTTAGTGAACTTGGCATGGAATGAGTAATGTCTAGTTTGTGGATGCACTTAGCCTTGGACTTTCAATTACTTTTCTTGGATATTCTTAAGAACTCATTTGTTGTAAGCAGGGTTGTATTGAACTTCTGTCGCGAAGTGGAATTACCATTAAGGGCAAAAATGCTGTTGTAGTTGGTCGAAGCAATATAGTTGGATTGCCTGTCTCTCTTCTACTACTTAAGGAAGATGCCACTGTGACTATTGTACATTCACGTACTACCGAGATAGAGACAAAAATTCGTGAAGCAGATATTGTTATTGCAGCAGCAGGACAAACAGAGATGGTATGTAGTAATCATAGTTTCCTTTCCCCTGTATCTGTAGATTCTATAACACCTACTGGATTAACTTTCTTGTTGTATAACCCCATTCCTGAAGCATCAGCTTCACAAGTTTCTATTCGATAGTTCAGGTAGGGAAATTTGAATGTTTGAACGGTAAAGACATAGAGCTTTACCTATCTGTTCTTTTAATCTTTTTAACAATTTATCATTTTCAGATTAAGGGCAGCTGGATTAAACCTGGTGCTGCAGTTATTGACGTGGGGACAAATGCCGTGGATGATCCTACCAAGAATTCAGGATATAGGCTTGTTGGGGATGTTGACTACAAAGAAGCAAGTAAAGTAGCAGGATGGATAACTCCAGTTCCTGGAGGCGTTGGACCTATGACGGTAGCAATGCTTCTTAAGAATACTTTAGATGGATTCAAGCGTGTTATTGAGCATTAATTTTTTTTCCATGTCAATAAGAGGTCTTTTAGAAGAAAGGTGTATGTACTATGCCCTCTAGCTTGCTTCAACATTGTTCTTGATTGCTTTCATGTGCAATCATTAATAACTTATATTGATGTTTGCAAACTTCTATGTGGATGTAAGAACATTGCCTTTATTTCAGCTGTGCACTTTATGTATGCTATTGTTTTTCTATTACCCCATTTTTATGAGCATTGAAAGCATAAACTGTATTCGCATTTTGGGGTTTATTGATGATGACTGATGATACTCGAGCCTTTAAAACACGTGGCAGTGAAGGCTGTCATCATGAGGCCAGATTATCTAAGAATCCATGTTAATTGCAACAATTTCTCATTTCTGAATATGGGAAGATGATGTAACAGATGTAACTGGTTTGCTGAAAAGGTAAAATGCTGAATAATGCTATGATATAGCTTGGAGAGCAATTTCTTATGTTATTTGAAGAAAACAGAGACAGGGAGGTTGGAAAGTTATGGTCAACATGGTGTTTGCCATTTTCTGCTGTTTGTGATTCAGTGAAGCTCTGCATCAAGCACAATGGTTGAAAAAATGAGTTACTTTTGTGAATAGTTTGGAGGTTTATGGATGTGTATGGTTAAAGCATTCCAGAGAGGATCCCTTGGACTGAAATAGGAAGCCCTCGCTTTAGATTTCAGGAGTTCGAGGGCAGAGTTACAGCTGATGCACCTGGGAGTTTTATACTGATTGATGGAAGCTCCCTGGTTGATCAATAAGTCCATCAACTGCTCGAAAGTTCCAACCTCCACAATCCTTATCTCCAGAGGCCCAATGGATTTGTCAAGAGAACGGCATCGCCTGTATGTGTAGTCAAGCTCTTCTTCCACAGCAGCACAACATTCTTCGAGAACCACTGGATCAACAGGTACCACTTTGTTCCCTGTTCCATTACTATTGACAATTTCCCAGAAGATCACATAGTGGCCTGGTACACTGGATGTATCAGCATAGCTAGTGTACTCTACAAGTAAAGCATTGAAGGGCTCCAAAAGCTTTTTTGCTCTAGTGATGCTCTTATGCAAGTCCTCTTCATTAGTTTTGTCATTGTCAATGCTGAGGACAACGTTTCTCCTGCAGATGAATCGAAACTGTGGGGCTTGATTATGGAATCCAGTCACTTGGAGCACATCACCTATGCGATACCTATACAATCCTGCCACATTGACCAGACACAATCACAACATGAAGGCATTACACTCTGATTATTAATCTTGATGTATATCCTTGTTTAGTTGTTAACTTGTGATGTGTGATATTATTGTTAGAAGCTTCATAAAGATTTCGACTAACTCCTGTCAGAAACTACTTTTTTTAAAAAAATGAACAGAGGCTTGACCGTAATGAATCAAATGAGGATTTCTTGCCTGCAAATGTTGTAACCACCAATTCATAGTATGACCCAATGCGAACATGAACCAGGTCAACAAGCCTGGACGAGGACACTTCTTCTTCATCGCTTAGGTCAGTTGACCATGTCCCATTCTCACCAATAGGGATGAATTCAAAGTAAGCCATGTTAGGCAATAGTGTGAAGGAAACATCTGCTGGCTTGGACAATGGCTTTAAGTTAACTCCAAAGTAGCACTCTGAGGAAGCATACATCGTACACACTAAAGGTAATTTCTCATCCATGTAATATTCCAGGGTAGGAATATACTGTGACATGGAACCTGTGACAACAGCCTCAATGTATTTGGCTTTGGGCCAAAGTCGGCATAATATTCCCTTCCACGGTCTCCTCTTACAGATCTTCTCAATTTCATCAGCCAGAAGAGGCTGTGGTGTAGAAAGAATACTGGACATGGCCACTTGACATTCGGGGTCAGTGATCATGGCATCAAGTTTACCGGTGCGGATATCGTTACAAAATTTGGGCCAGTTTCTCTCCAGGAAGGAGACGGCGCGGAGGAATGCAGATGCAAATACAGCTCCAATGCGAAGGACTTGGTGGTGGTGGATGAGTCCAGCTAGTAGCTGACAGTACATGCTTTGGTTGCTGTCGTGACAAAGGATGGCCTCATCAGGACTGGTGATTTCAGTGTATGGATCATGGCTGCGATTCTTGAAATGTCGACTCTTGTAGTAGCTGGTTAGCACAGTTCGAGCTGGTAAGCCACCCGGAGTGGGCATCTCTGCCTTGACAAAGTACAGGTACATGGCTTTACCTTCATCAAGCCCGCTAATGTACCTAGTTCATTTGAATAGTAATTAGTAGTCATTGGTATTCGTATTGGTGAAGAGTGGCATTTACATTACGTGGAAAAGAAAAGATTCCCATTGAATTAAGAACAAATAAAAATGGCATCATAGAATAGAAAAGAAAAGAAAAGAAAAGTCTAACTGGTTCATAATGGGCATGATGAGATTATAGATGAAGGTTCGACGATCAAGATCTTCTTCCGTAGATGGAATCAGCTTGGGCTCTCCTGCAGACGTTCCCGAGCTATAAAAAATGGCAACATTTTTGCATGTTTAATATGTTTGTTAAATGTGCATGAGAACAAAAAGGGAGCAAACATTGGTAATGGCTTTAAAGTGCAAAAAAAAAAAAAATCATTAACCTGCACAGCATCTCTGATATAGGTTGAGAAGTAAGAAGGTTAGATGTTTCTCCATGAGCAATTCTTTGGATGTAGGGGCTGATATTCTTGTAAGTTATTACAGGAGCACAACGTTTGAACTCTGCCAAGTCGAATTCCGAGCCCTGATCATAGGCCAAGTACTTGCGCAGGTACTCAGTTCCCTTGTTCTGGTTCAATATTTTTCTCAGTATATCTTCTTGAACCTGAGCTGCATTTGCTGTCAGATTCTGAAGCTCCTTCAATGCCTCCTCCCCTTTGTACTCTAATTTCTTGCCGTCCATAAATCTACGAGGTTTTGTTATAACTTGTATCATATGTTTGTGTTCTGAATTTAGGTGTTTATGATATAATCTGTAGTAGAAGGGAAAATGTAGTAAAAGGATCTAGGGAGAACAGAAGAAGAACTAATGTGATTTTTCCTGACTTGAATGCATTAAGATTTGAGCTGTTCAAAGCTATATAAAGACCAGCACTGTGAGTAGGAAATTTGGTTGTGGCCCCATGTATGTAATATTCTTGGAAAAATGAAAAAACTTCAAAATTGGTTCAAGGATTTGGTTATTGTTAGATTTCTTTTCTTCCCTTTGTACTTGCTACATCATATCAAACTCATTTAAATGATGTCATCTTATTATAGTTTAGATAAAGTAAGTAAAATTTAAACACAGAACTGACTTAATTTTTTGAGATGAAGCTATTACGAGCATATTATAAAGATAGTGAGAGCCCATAATGTTAAGAGTTGATAGTATCTGAAACACGATTCTTGTTTTGGGACAGAGCTAATATTGAGAAGGTATTTGTTACATGCGTGACCATTGATTTAAAACTCTCAAAAGGAAATAAATTTTCTTTGTATCAGTAAAAGAACTTTGTATTTTCAGAGAACACTGAAAAGTAGAATTGTTATTTCTAGATTACGTTGGATTTCCAATATAAAGTTCCACAGCAAGAGAAAGTAGTATATTCTTGATATCTACTCTTGTTTACCACCCTTTATCTTTTTGAAGAAGATAGATTATTATTACTCTAATGACTTCTTATAAGGGATATTTCAGCCAGTTTCTCTTTCTTTCTGGGATTTACCTCACCTTATCAATACAGTTTCTTTTAAGTTTAACTATACATAAAAAAATAAAAGTAGCAGAAGTGAAATTGTGGAGATGAAAAATATTAGAGATACAGTAAAAGTAGTCCAAATCTATGAAGAAAATTAGAGAAACACGTCTAAGATAATGTTTCAATAAAATGTTTCAAAAGTCCTAGAAGAAAACTTTAAAAGAAGACATTATATTTAAACATAAACTACACTGAATTTTGAATACGATAACAAAATATGGTCCATATAGCTGACCAAAAATCAAGGTTTGAAGCTGTTGTATTACAAGAGGAGATGGGATGATCATTTGAGAGGCAAGAAAAAGAATTTTCTTGATGCACATTGATATCAGTTCATCCTTTATGAGTGACGTGTAATACATTATAGAAAAGACATAAATTTCTTTCTTTTTTTCTATGACAGCAACCTTTGTGGCTAACAATGTTGTAGCACACCGTGATCACTAAGCGAACAGTAAATCCAGTTTGTTTGTTGGCATAGAAAAGGTCAGTTGACATATTAATTCCCCCTCTTTAATTTAGATATTTTCTTTGGCATGCAAAACAAATCAAACTAAAAGAAAACATTCAAATCAAGAGGGTTATTAAGGTACTTAATGTTTAGCATGCACATTAAGAAAAATAGATTAGGCAAGGAGGAGAACTTTATTTACTTCAAATAGTTATGAACTTTACTGTTACAGTTCGGATAGAGATCCATCAACTTCTTTGATATACCTTATTAATTAATCACCGCCAAAAATGACAATGGCTCGTAATCTATGCCTGATGACAAAATGGCTCGTAATCTTTGATATACCTTACTACTACTACTACGTACCTTATTAATTAATCTACTACTACTCCTGAACCAATTTCCTGAACCAATTATGGAATCATGCCTGATGTAGTCCTTTGTAAAGAAAGTGATGGTATCCATGTCAAGCCAGAATAGCTTCCCAACTGAATGCTAATTGGTAGCTTTATTTGGTAGCATTGTTGACCATTAATTGGTGATATTATTATGTACTTATGTTCAAATATAGTAGAATAAATTACTCTATGTACTTAAGCACATAATTATGTTCAAAGAAAAAGAATTACGTGTCTTTAAATTCTCTGTGATACTTTTCTGTAACACTCATTGGAAAATTTTGGTCATTTGACAATCCCTTATGTATATGATGTACTAGAACTTCCACATGGGGTACGGGAGTTGAGAGACCTTGATAGTTGGTGACATTCGAATGTTTTGCAGTTAGAATGGCCAGTTCTGAAATAAGCAAGGTTGCAAATGTAACTACATGGAATGCACGTATTTAGGAGAAGGGGAACAAGAGAGGGAAAGTGCCTGTGTTAGATCCACTATTAGAACTGACAGATAGAAATCAAACCATTCAACCTTCAAGTGACTGGTTATGCATTTCAACCGCGTTTACTAACCTCACATGGTTTTAAGAATTCATGTTACGGACGGTACCAGATTTTTTCAAACAAGAGAGTTTTGATGCTGTTGATCTTGGTTTTAAACGTATTTTGCAGTTTGCTCTTTATGATCTCGGCTTGTGATTCAATTGCCATGTAATCTAAGTGTTTGCTTTTATGCGAGGCCTGGATGCATGCCAAAGAAACCACAATTATTACAAGAGGAGTTGTGGATAATGCCCAGTGATGAAAGATATTGGCTACCCTATACAATCCTTATCCAACATCTGAAAAGGTACGTACGTAGTAGTAGGAGTGATAGTGCTGCAAATTGGTTCAGGAATCCCATCGACGCTTGTGTCCGCCGCATAAGTTGATCACTAACTCCCTGCTTCTCCCGGTTTGACAAATGTTACAACACCACACATATAATGCCTGCAAGCATCCAAAAAGGAGGAAAAAGAGGCTTTTCCCTTCAGATTTGCGATAGTGGTGAAGCTTTAATGACTAGACTGGAGCAAAGAAGACATCGCATGCCGTCACCCAAATCATGATGCTCTCCATTACCCCTCTCCTTCTTTCTTTCCTTGCGTTTCCGTCAAACTCTGGAGTTTTCCTTTCATCACATGGAATTTATTCTCTTTTAGCCTTTGGGAAAAACATATTCACAGTGAATTTTTTGGACCTGCTTGCAATGAGCGTAGAGACAACTTAGAGGTTTGATCGAAAGGACTGACTACACTATGAGAAAAACTGCTTACAAAAGAGAAAAACCATGTCACGTAGGAAACTGAGTATGAAATCATCTACTTGCTTTATTCTAACAAAGGTGTAACTAAATCGGGAGATGTTTCTCAATAATGGTTATCATGTTTACTAGATGTCTGATAATGAGACTTTAGTAATTACTTCCTACTCCATTAGTATTGGAGTAGCAGAAACTAATAGTAAATAATATAAGTAAACAGTACTGATTACTAGTGGCGGAATTGAGGGGGTCGAGCAGGTGCGGCCGCCCTGGCTTAGTTCCGGCAATTAAGGGTTTGTTTTTCCCTGAAAGTTTCGTCCCCCTTGAAAGTTTTTGCTCTGCCCCCTGACTTTTGGGGAAGAAGATATTTTGGTTTTTGTCGATATAGTTTATCCCCCCAAAAATATGATCCTGATTATGCCATTGCTGATTACGGATGTTGTTCCAATGAGTTAAATTTCCTCTGGGAACTGGATTTTCACTTGGGCTGAGTTATTATCCAATTATCTCTATTGAATTATTTTAAAAAAAAAGAAGCTGTAGTGGCTATATGACAGATGATTTGAACTCGCTGGTGCGTCAAATAGTGTCTGCTAAAGCATCAATCTGCAAGTGACTACTCCAATATACCCATTCATCTCCTTACCTCTCGTTTCCTTCTCCTCCCTACTAATAAGCTTTGTAATTGTGCTGAACAAGTTTAGTCCAAGTCCTCTTCATTGGATTCTTGTTCGTCTCCCTTGCCCAAAAGGGACAAATCAGAGCAGACAAAGGAACAGCTACCGTATTCTTCGCTCCATTCATGAAAAGCAACCACACCCTATTCATGAAAAAAATGCAGTCAACAAAATGCTGATGAAATCATCAATGTTTTCAACGAACAGCATTTCCATTTGGATGCCCACTTCCCCTTTTGCTACCACTTTGCCGTACTACGTACATCCCAGTAGTCTCCCACTCAAGTCAGATCTTTCAATCCAGCATGCCAAGCCTACAGTTCAGACGAAAAAGACTTAGTAAGTAAGCGTAGCTTTTTTTTAATTTTTAATTATTACATTTTCAATGCAATTTTGTGTAGTGGAAACTGAAAATTCAGTGCATAAACAATTTAATGCAGGGAGATTTCGAAGTTTTCCTAACGTTAAATGTTGATGACACAACCATAGTATTATGGATTCGAATCTCAATAGGAAGAAGATTTTAAAAGAGGCCATTTAAATTATTAGATTTTAAAAAATTATATAAAAAAAAACTCGAGTGCGGAGGAATGACTAGCCAACGGAAAACTTAAGGGTGTTGCTATATCTCGCCCTGTATGTTACTATCCTCGCCCTAATACATATAAATACACGTATTAGTATTTTTTAAAAAAATTAAAAAGTAAAAGAAGTAGTATAAATTTAGATTTCTCCCATTTTCTCTCCATTTCTCTCCTTCCTTCTCTCTTTTTCTCTCCTTCTTCTTTCTCTCCATTTCTCTCCCCCTTCCCTCTCTCCATTCCATCCGGCCAGGTGCTGGGCCTCCGCCGCCACCCGCCGCCCGCCGCCGACCGCCGCCGCCGGAAATCTGCCGGAAAACGTAAGTTTTGGAGGATTTTTTTTTAGTTTTCGTGCAATTTTTTTTTTGTTTTCGTGCGAATGAGGGGTTTGGTTGTAAATATAAGAAAATAGGAGGCTTTACTCTTAAATTAATTTATTTCATAAGATAATAGGAGATTAAGATGTAGAATAATTTGGAAAAATCTAATATTAGAAATTTAATGAATTTTGGAATTAAAACGAAGAAATTGTGATTATTAGAAATTATTTAATTTAAATTTGGAAATGATTACTATTTCCGTAATTTGGAAAGTATATGTGACATAATAGAATATAGTTTTATTTAAATAGACTTTATTAATCCGATGTGAACAATTGTCTAAATGATTATGATACGTTTTAACGATTGTTTCCTTGAATGTTAATAATAGTGTGATGTGGAAAAAAATTAGATTATTTAGTAATGTAATTTCCAATTTGCAACTAAAAAAAATGTGTAGTTCGTTGTATTGGATTGTACGAGAATTAAATTTGCTGTTTGTTGTGCGGTTTTTTTATGTAGTTTCCATTATAGAATATGTAGTTTCCATTAGCAAATTGAAATTATGCACTGTTTGAAAATATTAGTTTACACGTTGAAATGTATGTTAATTTTTCTTATCATATCAGTTTAAATCAATTGTTGTTATACTAATTACATATCTTGTGTTGTAGATGAGCACTGCTGGTCAGCCTGACGGTCATGGTCGTTCGATACGACGAAGAGGTGTTAGTGCCTCGGCGAGACAGGCTAGAGGCCGCGTGGTGGAGGATGAACAGTCGTCTCCGCCGCAGGAGTTACTCCGTCGGACTACATCAGAATCGCTCATATCTACAACCTTATCCTTTCGGCCCCGATTGCAAACGCAATATAACCTCAGGGGATCATTCCTATTCTGTTTGTAGGACCCCGTGACAAGTTCAAATCCCACCTGCAGAGCAATCCGTTGCAGGTAGGAATAAGCCTCGGCAACACTTGGAAACACATCTGAGGTGGCAAATGGAGAGTCTGCATTCCGCCCTGCAGCAGCTTCACATGACTGATTGTCATCCTTAAACAGCAATAAACATCAAGTAATTAGACTTCCTCAACTGCTATACCAACGACAATGATGTCGTCAATTAACGTTTACATATGAACGAATAAAGATAAAATTACAGTCAAAACGTTAAAACATATACTTAAAGAAGAGAACATAAAGATAAAATTATATTACATGAAATAACATTACAATTATAAAATTCCCGTACACAAATTAACTCACTAAACTAAAATTACATTCATCCATTTCAAACTGTCCTCCTAATGGACTTAAGGGTGCACTCCGCCATTTCTCATTAACAGCTAAAACATACATGTAATGGGAAAAAAAATGTGACAATTACATTTGATGAAATAACATTGTGGCTAGAATTAATATTACATTCTTACATTTCAACAAATTAAAATAACAAAATAACGTAATAAAACGTAACTTAACGGTACAATAATTAACAAAACAACAAAATTAACGTTACAATAATTAATAGGACATAAATTATTGTAGATAAATTAACAACAGCATTACGTAACAAAATTAACAACAAAATTAACGTTACTGTTATTAATAGGAGATAAATGTGCAATAATTTTTCCGTAACAATTAATAAATTGAAACACAAAGACGAGCATAAATTTCTACTGCAAAAATTATTAAATTTAACTACTACTTATGGACAGAAAACTAATTAGTAAAATTACCTCCGAAGACATGGAATTTCTAACACCCTTGTTTGGAGTAAAAATTTGCTGCGCAAAAATTTGGAGAGCAAAAATTTCGAGTTCCTCAAATTAACAGTAGAATTCGAGGAATGACATTTCGAGTTCCTCAGAATCAGAATTTATAGCAGTATTTGGGGAGAGGCAGCTAGGCACGGCTCGCGCCCAGTCCACGGCGAGCGGAGGCACGTCCGGCTCGCGCTCGTGGCATGGCGAGCGGACTCCGTCCAGCTCGCGCCCAAGGCACGGCGAGCGGAGGCCCGTTCCGCTCGCGCCCAGGGCACGGCGAGCGGCGCCGGTCCGGCTCGCGCCCCAGGCACGGCGAGCGGCGCCCGTCCTGCTCGCGCCCAAGGCACGGCGAGCGGCGCCCGTCCAGCTCGCGGCGAAGCCACGGCGAGCGGCGCCGTCCAGCTCGCGGCGAAGCCACGACGAGCGGCGCCGGTCCGTTCGCGCCAAGGTGACGGCGAGCGGAGGCAGCTCCGGCTCGCGCCCGGTCCGCTGCGAACGGCCCGGCGGTCCGGCGGCGGCGCCCGGCGGTCCGGCGGCGGCGCCGGGATTTATTTTAAAATTTAATTTAATTTAATTTAGTTATTAAAATTAAATTAAAAATATATACTGTATACGTATTAGGGCGAAGATAGTAAAATACAGGGCGAGATATAGTGATTCACAAACTTAATGGGAAAATTGGAAAAGACCACTAGCCTTTATGGCACATGGATAATTGGAAATTCGGAAATTATGCTTGAACTTTTTCTAAAATCTCTAGTCCATTGCCTTGCAAAAGCGTGAAAATTGCATGGCTATTCGAAGCATATACACTACAATATAGCCCTAGATTTGGCAGGACAAGCTAAGGCATGTTCTCATCCATTCCAATTTTCCAATAGCTCATGATTAATAATGCACTTGTCCAAACTCATTCCTATCTAGTACTTGCCGTGGTACAACTTGCACGAAAGCAAAATCAATCCATGAAAATGGAAAGGAACAATAGGAAATTATCATAGCTTTTAACCGTCAATAAACGTGTAAACAAGGTTAAAATTGATAAATCACAAGGAAAAGTTATATTTGATTTTTGTTATAGTTGATCGAGTGCAAACCCATAGAATCTTATGACCGATCCTTTCACTTCATTTTATATCACCCTAAAATTATTTGTACTCATGTATTAGATAAGAATTGTTAGAGATCCTTTCCTAACCATCCTCTTCAATGGGTTTCCCGCTTTATTTTCATGTTGCCGTCCTTACTTACCACACAATTAGAGTTTCCCTTCTGCGGTACAAATTATTCGATCATGTGTTCAACAGCTCTATAATTCGCGCTAAGGCACCGTACTTAAATTATTGAGGTTGTTTTTCCACGATTGCTTTATTCAGGTAATTTCCTTCGTGATTTCATCTGGTTTTTTTTTTGTGTTTATTTGTTGGATTTGTTGAATATTGGTCCACTCACTTACGATGATGCAAGTGAAGGACACCGAATCGTCGTCACAATTGTCGCATATTCGGAGAGGCGGGGAGAGGTGGAGAGAGGCGGAACGAGGAAGACAAAAGGCTTGTTGAAGGGAAGGGCACTTTCGACATTTTATCTCACCAAAATTATAATCAGCCTTTTTTTCAACCTAAAGGGTTGGGACAAAGAGAGTATTTTATTTACAAACACCATCTTTCTTTTTGTATAATAGTTAAATACGACTTGTTTTTTTTACCAAAATACAACTTCAATTTTATCACAAACCTTCGATCATTTTTACTACATATTTTCTCCTATCCTTTTATTTGCCAATGGAGTAGCAGGTGAGCTCGGGATGGTGTTGGGGGCTAGAGAGCAGCAACGATGGTGGTGGTTTGTGGGGTGATAGGCTGCATTCGAGGGTAGGTGGTCGCATGCTTCTGGGTGAATGGGTGGGGTTTTTTTTCATTTTAATTTTTTTAAAATATTAGTGACATACTTATTATGTCGTAAGATAGTAAAATACGAAAGTGTCCTCAATAAATAGTCTAATAGAATTTCTTTTGTGATATGTTATTTCACACCCAATATTTTACTCCCCTACCTTCTACGATCACACTTTTTATTATACTCTGTGTATTTATTTTAATTAAAATATTAAATTAAACTAATTTGAAAGTGAAGCCGAAATATTTTTTTACGGTCGTCCGTTAAGTGTATTTTTCCGGACTTGTCAGACGCTGTAGAAAATTCCAGCGAGCCATTTGGTGGTAACTAACGAATTTTCCGATGCAGTTGTTGGAAAAAGGTTTGTTGCATCTAGAGTGTTGGGTGACAATTTTTCGATCAGAACAAACTTGACAGCTAGCGCAGTCCAAGAGAGTTGGGTAATGTATTCCGATCAGTGAGGTTCTCTCGAGCAAGCAGGCTAATAGTTTTGCGAGCGATCGGCGATGAGGTTCGTCACAAGAGAGGCCATCAACACTAGGGTTTACAAGAGAGGTTGGATGGCGGGGGTTTACTTCACGAGAGACCGACCGATGGTTCTCTTGCGAGTGGTCAGGGTGTGGTTTCGTCACGAGTGGTAGTTGATGGAGAGAGAGGGAGAGAGACCAACTGGGGTTTGTGAGCGGTTGGTCATTGGATTAGTCGGAGAGGACTTTGTCAATAAGGTGGGCTACGTCTCGGTTGATGATCTTGCGATAGTGGTGGGCTCGAGGGGAGGGATATAAGGATGGTGGATTGGTGGGGGTTCTCGAGTGGTGTGGATCTGAGGGGGGTCTCAGGTGGTGTAAATCTTAGGATGCTGACGTTGCAGATTAGTGGTGGGGGTGGGGCATTGTGGCATTGGGTAGTGGTGGTGGTTGTCGTGGGGTGTTCGGTCAGCTGATGGGTGGGTTTTTTCTAATGATAGGGTTTTTTTCTAATGATAGGGTTTTTCCGATAGGCAACAGGGGGTGGGATGGTTTCCGACTAATGGGTGGGTGTGGGTGGGAGTAATTTTTATTTTCTAAAAATTCAAAATTGATAGCATGTATTAAGGGTAGGGATGGTAATGGGCTGAGGCGGGGCAGGTGCGGATATGGTACCTCTATACCGATGACCATCTAACTTTTTCTACATTTATCCCGTCACTCGTGGCAGGTACAACATTAAAATCTATCCCTGTTCAATCAGGTACCATATAAATTCACCCATGGTATCCCTATCCACTTTAAGTCTATTGTATACACCCCACTTACATTTCCAAAAATATCTAAATTTTCCTTTATTATAATGATTTTAATATTTAAAAGATTAAATGAATATTTATGTGAAATTAGGTAAAGTCTTGGGAAAGACCGTCTTTCCATAGGCTTATGGAAAAATCGTCTTTCCATAGGCTTATGGAAAGATGGGTATAATTACAATAATAAAAGGGTAAAATGTTTGAGTTCGTCTCTTGAAAGACGGTCTTTCCATAAGCCATGGAAAGACCAAGGTTTAAAGTGCAAATTAAAAGAAATGAAGATAAAAATTCAGGGTTGCATGAACCGGGTTATAAACTTTATAATTACTACACGTTGTATAATAAAATTTTAATATTGCAACTAAAACCTTTTACCTTTATGATATTCCAATAAAATTTTGTCTTTCCATAAGCCTAAGGAAAGACGGTCTTTCCCAAGACTTTGCCAAAAAGTTTTAGTTGCAATATAATTTTTTTTTATTATACAACGTGTAGTAGTTATAAAGTTTATGACCCGATTAATGCAACCCAAAAAAATTTATCTTCATTTCTTCTTATTTGTATTTTAAACTTCGGTATTTTCATAACTTATGGAAAAATCGTCTTTTAAGAAATGGACTCGTGAAATTATTATGTGTAAGAAATGGACATTATGGATAAATAATCATTTATCGTATATAAAATTAGCGGAAATATAATGGGTTGGGTAGGGTAGATGTGAATTGATATTTAATGGGTTGGGTGGGGCAGATGTGAACTGATATTTGAGTTCGACCCACTACTTATGGCGGGTATAATTTTCATACTCATATCTGCCTCATCCCATCAAAACTACCTCCATGTCCACCCTATTGCAGCAAATGTGGGATGAGACTCTACTAAAACTCGCTTCACTATCATTCTTAATTAAGGGGTAAATTAGCAAAACACATAGCGTGATTTATGCGCTCCCGTTCTTTCGTTTTTACCATATCTTAACTAATTTTTCATCAAAGGCCTCTTTTTGAAGCCCAATTTTAAAGCATAGGATATCTACTTGGGCTTTGTGAGATGATTATCAATCAATCGATGGATAAAGATAAACCTTTTATTCTGCTTATTAAAATGTCCATTTTCGATTTATTTTTTCCCCTTTTCTGGGATATTTTTTTTTCTAGCCATGGCTATGGCAGTAGCCCACCTCCACTCTTCCTTCTTCCTCACATCGCCTGCGCGAGCATGGCTTTTCCTCCCCACCAAAACGACGCCATTTTGGGGCAAGGCTTTGTTAGACTCAGAAAGAAATCGCTCTTCTTTCATATGCCTTTCGTCTTCATCTTCTTCTTCCGGCGCCACGTCACCGCCGGAAGAGGCTACTGAACCCGCAACGGCGGAGTCCTGCGTCAATTTGGGACTATCCCTATTCTCTAAAGGACGGGTACGTATTCTTTCTTCTCTTGATTCAGCATTTCTTCCTTCCCCCCTTTTTGGGTTATGAATGGCAATGCCTCTGTTTATTTTGGTGAAGCATTTCCATCAAATTTAGCTAGCTTTATAGTGCATAAGTTGTTTCTGTAGCGGTTGTGCTGTGATCATTGAAGTTCTTGTTATGTATGCTGCATAAAGATTATGCTAAATCTCCAGTGTGATTAGAAAGTTTGTAAAACCCTATAATGTAGTTTGAAAGTTATGTAAATAGGATTATATCAAAATCTGTTAAAAGGCTATCTAAGACCTCCTATGTACCAAGGGCTTGATTGTGAGAGCTTTAGACCGTATCTGCAACGGTTTTAGTTGCACGGATAAATGTAAACATTTCTTGTTCACTTTTATTAACTCGTGTTATATAAATGTTATGGTATGGTTATATGATTGTGTTCCTGTGGGGGTGTGATATTCAGGTTAAAGATGCTCTCGTGCAGTTTGAAACTGCACTTACCCTTAATCCTAACCCGGAGGAGTCTCAAGCTGCTCTTTACAACAAAGCTTGTTGTCATGCCTACAGGTACAAAGTTTGGACAGACACTACTCTATTTCTACTTGCAATTAATTTTGCATTTCTAGTCGAGATGAAATTACTTTGCTATCCTAAATGTGGACCTATGGAGCTAATTTAGGGTGAACTATTTTCCTGTTTATGGTTTGAGGAAGAGGGGAAGTAAAGAAAGCAGCTGACTGTTTGCGTACTGCTTTGAAAGAATATGACCTGAAATTTGGCACGATTTTGAATGATCCAGACTTGGCCGCTTTTAGAGCTTCACCTGAATTTAAGGAAATGCAAGAAGAGGTATACCTTTTAGTAAATGTGTTTGTTTTGTTCTTTCTGTGACTGAGAAGTTTGCATCCTTCAGGTAGTCAGGCCTTTCAATTTCCTCTCTGAGAGTGTCAAATGCTACTCAAAGTAGGATTTTATTGTAAATCTTGCAGGCTAGGCTAGGTGGAGAAGACATCGGATATGGTTTTCGTAGAGACCTTAAACTCATCAGTGAGGTTCAAGCACCATTCCGGGGGGTTCGTAGATTCTTTTATGTGGCATTTAGTGCAGCGGCTGGGATATCGTTACTCTTTACATTACCTAGACTAATACGAGCAATTAGTGGTGGTGATGGAGCTCCAGATCTCTTGGACACTGCAGGAAATGTCGGAATAAATCTTGGTGGTAAGCAGGATTCGGTTTCACTCCAATTCCCCTGACATTGCACTAGTGTGCCCAGAGCTAAGAAGTTACTTCATCAAATGACTAAGGTTTGGATCAGTATTCTACAGGTATTATTGTTCTAGTGGCTCTATTTATTTGGGACAACAAGAAGGAGGAGGAACAACTTGCACAAATATCGCGCAACGAAACCCTCTCAAGGCTTCCTTTGCGTCTTTCAACTAACAGAGTTGTTGAGCTCGTACAGTTACGGGATAATGCAAGGCCAGTAAGTCATGAGAGTTAGCTCTTTCCGTATTCACTCTCATCATAATAATCTGGTAAAGTGTTTCCCATCGGTCTTTGGCTTGGTTGTTAGGTTATTTTGGCTGGGAATAAGGAAACAGTTTCCTTAGCCCTTAAGAAGGCTGAAAGATTCCGTACTGAGCTCCTTCGAAGAGGGGTTCTTCTTATTCCAGTTATTTGGGGTCAAAGTGGTGATAAAAAGGTGGAGAAAAAAGGATTTGGTCTTCCTCGGAAAGAAGCCCCTTCTCTACCATCTATTGGGGTAATCTTGCTAGCTTATATCAAAATAAGGGTTCAATCTTTTGCTTTCCTTTCTAAAATTTATGAATGAACCCTTTAATTCACATCTTATGATTGCTTATGCTTTGTGTTAATATAATTAGGAAGAGTTTGACAACCGAGCGCAATCCGTTGTCGCAAAATCAAAATTGAGGGCAGAGATTCGTTTCAAGGCTGAGGTGGTATCGCCTACGGAGTGGGAAAGGTTACTCAGCTAAACGAACTGTGTTTTCTGTTACTTCATCTGCTAATTAGTAAAAACAATGAAAAAAAATACACAGTAGCTGTTTTCTTTGCTCTCCTATATTTACAGTTCAACGAAGCTTGTTATTTATTGATATTGATCCCAGTTAGCTTTTTCTTTGTATGTTGTTTAGGTGGATTAAAGATCAGCAGAAGTCAGAAGGTGTTCCTCCTGGTGAAGATGTTTACATTATACTTCGTCTAGATGGCCGGGTTCGGAGATCAGGGAAGGTAGACATTGGTTATGATTTAAACAATTTCATATCTTTCCCGTCTTCTGTTTTCATACTGTGAAACAGACTCTTGTTCTGCTCCCTCTGTGTTTAAGTGATATAGTTCTTTTCGCCTAGTCGTGTTTGAATGTCTTAGCAGATCTCCTTCTTTCTTATCAGGGGATGCCCGACTGGGAACAAATTGTGAAGGAGTTGCCAGAAATGGAAGCACTGTTAAGCAAACTAGAAAGATAACACTTGTAAGATACAGAACTTGTTCTTCCTGTACATTACTCTTTGCTGGTAATTAAATTTTGAATTTTGTTTCTTGAACAAGCTACCATTTCATAGTAACTCGATACTTGTGTTCAACTTGTGTTTAAGAAAAGAAAAAGACCGCAATCTCTTGATTGGTTTGTATAATCTCTAAAAATGTGAGAAATGACTCTTTTTAGCTGTACTTCTAAGTTCTAACAAAGCAGATGCATACAGTTCTTTCTGGCTGGGAAGTTTCTTTGACGTTGATTAACGTCACTGATGAATTGTTTTCTAACTACGAGGTTTTCAGGATGTAATGGGAGATTGAATAATGTTTTTTGAGAGGTTTTGGTTAAGATCGGTTTCAGTTCTGAAGTTTATTGGGAATCCTGATTCTGTCTGACAAACATGAGTTTTCTAAACTGAGTTTGGAACCACGAGATAATAACTTGGAAGTTGCACCAGCCAATTACATGGCCTTGTATTTCTTGGTTCGAAATCAATTCCAAAAATTTTTAACTCAAGTTTTCTTTTACATGCATAATTTTAGAATTTAATAGTCGAAATTGGTTTAAATTTACTCCAAAAATCGAACTATGAAATTTTGTTTAAGACAGATGGAGTATAATTTAGACAAGGCAAATTTCAAGCAAAAAATCAGTTGTTATCTAGAAGGTATCAACAAAGAAAAACCCAAGCAAGTGAATGGGGTTGGTTGAGATATTTACCATCAATTCTCAACCATCTGCATAATTACCCATGGAGTTTTCTTTTTTTACTTTTGACAGTCTCTTCTATCATAGTTCATACAATACCGCTAAGCGTCCACAACCATATTATGGATGGTAGTTGAATTTGAGCAAATAGCATCATTTTCTAAGGTAGGTGTTGAATAGATCAGAGCATTACTATCACTTTCTACAAACTATGAACCTTATTTTCGTGGATAAACTTAGGAGACAATGGAGATAATCAACTTCATCATCAACTTCACGGAAATGAAGAAATGCTTGAAGCTTACATTAATCACTGTTGCATAAGTTTTTGTTTTGTTTAGGTTTTGGATTATTTTAATGACTGTATGTTTGGTCAGGACAACTAATTACCTGTTCAAGGTTTTTAATATTTGGAAAGAGATGGACCAACAAATTTTGCATTTTCCTAGATTATGTGATCATATTATTATTCTACAATACGAATCTCAATTTTCTCAATTCCTCCAATAGAAAACCAGTCAAAAGTCCACAAACATCAAAGCCCTTCGACACATGCTTCGCATCTTTCAATTTTAGTTTATTTTCTATCCATTATCCACTACAACCATCTTAACAATAGACAACATATTATGTATTTTCTTAAGTACCAGGCATAGTATAGCTCATTTTTCATTTGTTTAACCTAAATTTCTCTAAAATTGTTGATCTCACTCATAAAAATATTTATAAAAGCAATTTTTAAATTTCGAAATTTGTTACATCATCTAACTTGCGCTTATTTAGATTCCAAATCTCAACTAGTGATTCAAATCCTTGACCTCTAAATCAATGCCACGTCTCAAATCTTCAAATTAAAACAACCAACAAATAATAAAATAGAAATCATAACCAAAACCAACCACATATAAATATAAGCACTCACTAGTCACTACTACTCTACTTCACTTCATGTATAAAAGCAAAAGAAGTTACTACCCAAGAGTTAAAAGAGCAGAAACATACCTTCTCAAACCAAGAGAAATGGCCGAAAGAATGCAGCCTCATATTCTAGTTCTGCTCATCCTCCTATCCTGCTTTGCACAACCGCCTGTAGCAGCGGCAACACCGAAAGCCGCGGCAGTGCCTTGGTGTACCGGCACGGTGGAGGAGTGCCTAGCCGGAGGCAGCGGAGAGCTGGAGGTGATGTGGATGGACTCGGAGACCAACCGGCGGTTGTTGGGGGAGGAGAAGAAGTACATAAGCTACGGCGCTCTGCAGCGGAACACCGTGCCGTGCTCCCGCCGGGGAGCCTCCTACTACAACTGCCAGCCCGGAGCCGAAGCTAACCCCTACGTCCGCGGTTGCAGCGCCATCACTCGTTGCCGGAGTTGAAAATGCACATTTATGTATTAGTTCGGTCTCCCTTCTTCATCGTTAAAATCAACAATATGAATAAGCTTTCATTATTATGCATAATATACGTAATTTTGTTTCACTATCTTGTTATGAAAACCAATTCTATAGACGTATTAACCACTGGGAGTAGCCCAATGGCCAGTGCTTTGGCACGCCCCAGAGACACCCTACGTTCGATTTCGGCCTGGGGCAAGTTTTATGGGGTTCAGTCTTCTATTGCACCGTGTTGGTGTAGAGAGCCTCACTTTGTGTGAGAAATGTGGGAGTCTCACCCCACCTTTGTGTGAGACACAGGGGAGCTTCAACCCCTTTGTGTGGGGCAACACAGTTTAATTTAATGTGATAGAGTACGAATATTTGTTAAAAAAAAAAATTCTATAGACGTATTGACGTTTTTTAAAACAAAATCATCTGCGTTACTGTATATGTTTTTGGATTTTCATAATAATCCGTCCCATTAAAAACTTATGAAAGCATGTTTTTTATGTTTTGTAGATGAAGAAAAGGATTTTGCATTTAGATATTATACTAATACATTGGTTACTCGAGATCTTCAAAACTAGGTGTTTGTATCTTAGATTAATATCTGAACAGCGTAAAAGGCGTTCTAGGCTTAAGTTAAGTGAGGTTGGGAGGGAGTAACGGATCATCGCAATTTTCAAAAAGAGGGGGGAAAAGTGTCGATTTGATACAAAATCAAAATCAGTCTAAATACTCTATGGGAATATAATTTTAATTTTGTTTTCTGTGTTCCACGAACGAAAAATAAAATACATTTATAAGCTAACAATAATAACGTAACAAACAAAATCATTTAATAATATTTCTAATTCGAAACATGACTCCTATTGTGGAACAACAATGGTTAACCAAAGTACATTAAGCAGGAATAATAATGTAAAGATTTAGACAACACAACCGAATAACGAAAATCACCCAGTACTGTCTTTCAATGTTTAAAATGCAACTCCAGAATTGGAAAGGAAACCAAAATACCAAGACAAGGATCATTGTCCCAAAGAGGCAAAACTAAAATGTCGAATGCATAGAGGATAAGATGAAGAACAAAATAAGCATATCAATAGGTGACACACAAACGACTCAAACAAACTGCATAAAAAGTGCTCATAACAAGAATATCTTTGCCACTGCTGTAGAACTAGGACCTTAAGGGTTTGCGGCATCAGGCTTCTGCTTGTCAGCCAAAGGGAATGGAGAGCCCTCGGCCCCCATTTCCGTTCTGAGGTCATTGATGCTTCCCTCCAGCTCACTGATTCGATTCCCCATTTCATCAAGTAAGTTGCAGTTAAGGAGAACACTCAATGACTATGTTTCGCAAGTAATTAAAGATGATGAAGTAATTGTATTTTTGTGTTTATTATCACGAAAAGCGTGTTTCCATGAAGTAAAGATCAAGTGTGTTCCTTTGATAAACAGATAACAAACAGAGATAAGTAAGAGGATAACTGAGATCATAATCAAAGGATATTCTTAGAAACAATATTGTCAGACATCGTGTTGAACCTAGCTCGCTGCAAGATATGATCATAACAATCAGAAATCTGTTGTTGCAAATAAATATCCAAACAGAAAACACTAATAAATCATAATCTACATAACCACAGATTCAAGTACTCACCATTTGCTCCAGAAGACTCTCCACCTGCAAATACAATGAAAACAAGATGTCATTACAATGTTTTTCGAGGGAAGATCACATGATGATGACAAGCAGGAAATATTTTGAAACCATTAATGCCTCAGTCAAGTTTACAATGCTGCTCATTTGAAGACAGGAAATACAGCTTATATATTTCTACGAACACAAGAAGGAAGGCAGGTGTAACTTACAAAACCAGTCATGTCAGCAGCGCTTTGCTTATCTCCAGAATTTTGCTTATCCTGTAACCAAAATCCCCCCAAAAAGCTCAGTTAGCATTGAAGCAATCGCAGAGCCAAAGAGCAGTTAAAACAGCATATAGCCGAAAGTCTAAGAACAACTACGCATTGCACATCCTAGACTAATTGTGTTCACCAATATATCGATGCAAACATTACAACCTCAAACAGTAACAAAGATGAGATGTATCGCTTTTCGAATCGTTCTGCCAAAGTGATAATCGATAATTTAACCTAACATGTCATTTCCAATTCAATTTTAAGTTATAAACACGACTTGACTAGCCTAAGAACACAAAGCAGGTAGTAAAACTGCCTTCATATAATCATAATGTACGAAGTAAGCCTTGTGATCTCTACATGCAGATCTGATCTCACTTTTGTTTCAATCAAAAAGCGGTCATCGCACTACTCATGGCGTGAAATGAAATACAACAAAATCTATCACGATTATGGAATATCGACGTCGAATTAACTATAATCATACTCTAAAATCCAGTTCTGGAAACATCCAGAAAACACAACAACAGATAACTTGACGGTGCGTGATCAGACTACAAATTCATAACATAATCGTAAAATTCAAACCGAACGATTCTCCGAACGAAATCAGAAGACTAAGCAACGTGTTAGGATAAAATCATTCTATCACAACGCATAGACATCATTCATCGATCAAACAATTGCGGAAACAATCAGATAAATGACGACAAACAGATCGGAGATCAAAGAAATAGTAAAACGGTAGAAATTGATTGATCCTGAATTCCTTACCATTGTGCTAAAAGGTATCTCCCGAATTTACGCTCGGTTTCCCGGCGATAATTTCTCCGATTGCCTTTCGTTAGACGGTTTCGTACCGGCGATCGAATTTGAATTTCAAGTGTAAAAAGGTACGAAATGAAAATGTGGTTATACAACTCTTTATAAAGGTAAATTATAATTTGGGAAAATTTTGGCGCTTGTTCGAATGCTCGTAGGCCCACGTCAAAGTCCCCATAACTGTAATTACCGAATTGCCCTTATCATAAAATTGTTTTTTTTAAGTACTCAAACAAGAAAATTTATGGTACCCCATAAAACACAAATATTTTGTATGTGCTTTAAAATACAAAAATAAAATAAAAAATATATATATAATTAATTAATTAATTGTGCATTCTTATAGTATCAAATTATTTATTCTTTCCAATGAGAAAATGTAGAATTGAACAAAACTCACAGATTCGAAATGGAGTATATTTTTGCTATTCCGCCTAATATTTAGTCTAAATATTTAAAGGTGGATAGAAACGGAGTATTTTCTGTAATTATTTTTATTTTTATAGTCAATGTTACAAGGTTTATAAAATTGGAAAAGTCTTGGAAAATACTGTCTTTTCATAAACTTATGGAAATACAGGGTTTAATTAGAATAATAAAAGGTAAAAGGTCTCAATTACAATATTAAAAATTTATTATGCAACGTGTAATAGTTAAAAAGATTACACTCGATTCATGAAACCCAAATATTTTATCTTTATTTCTTCTAGTTTGCATTTTAAACACTAGTCTTTTCATGACTTATGGAAAGACAGTCTTTCAAGAGACGGACTCAAAGTAGGCAAACTCTTAGGAAAGACCGTCTTTCCATAAATTTATGGAAAAATAGGGTTTAATTAAAATAATAAAAGGTAGAAAATTTTAGTTGCAATATTAAATTTTTATTATGTAACATGTAGTAGTTATAAAGTTTATAACCCAGTTCATGCATGGCAAAAAATTCATTTCATTTCTTCAAATTTACACTTTAAGACTTGGCATTTCCATTGCTTATGAAAAAACCGTCTTTCAAGAGACGGACTCAAAAAAGTACATCTCTGATCTGAAAGTATTTCAATTTAATCTTAAATCTCCTAATATTAGGGAGATTGCGTATATTTGTCCACGATAAATCCTCCAGTTAGTTAAGCACTTAAGCATTAAAAAAATTTCCGGCACACACCGTAACGCCTCCGCCGCTCCGGCCGTCAAATGCCAAGTTCAGAAAGAAAAAGCAGCTCCGAGTCTCCGACGATAAGCCACTACCAAACGAGTTAGTGTTCGACATTCTGACCGGCTGCCAAGAAAGCAACTCGGCTGGCGCATACGAGCACTTGCTTTTTGAAACTATTCTATATCAAGATTTGATCACATATTGAATAAATATATAAATGTTAACATTGTAGTATAAGATACGGTTGGGTTCATCACATACGTAGTCATCCTTATTACCATTGAAACATGTTTTTTGAATTATTTGAAAATAATTCCTTGCAATTTGATTTGGCACTGAGGAAGTATAGATTGGATTTAAATATTTACATTTATACCTTTCAAGTATATGATTTATTCTTTCAGTAATCTAAACTCGAGGAATTCACTTTTGAACGCCATTGGCATGGCGGGTTCTGGATCATTCTGCAGCCAGCATAGAGATTTTTGAAGGGAATCTATGTGATGGTTTGTTAGAAGCGAGAACATGTGGCGATGATGGCGTTTTGTGCTGGTCCAGGGGCACCGAAGCCTAGTTTGTTTCGTTCTGAAAGAGGAGAGGTTTCGGGGTGTGAAGAACCCACGAGATGTCGCACATGGGACTAGGAGGACGATGGTTTTACGCACTATAACGCAAATCAGCGATAGCATGGCTCTCTGGGTTGCATTTCGCGAGGATAATCACGACGTGACATCGTGTTATGTCCGGGAAGATGATGTGGGAAATTGCTGGAAGATTGTGAGGGAGTTGAAGGAATGCAGACGTTTTGCTTTTGTATCCGGGAGTTCCGATTGAACAAGCGTACGAGGAAGATGTTTTTCTTGTCAGAAAACTTCCTGACAGAGCACCTGCTCTCGGTAATCACGGCTTATCTTACTGTTGGGAGCGCGGTTTCCGACTCCCTAACGGCAGACTATCTTGTTTCGCCGATGGTAATTATCTTCATCTGTCGTTAAATGACCGAAGTATCTAGTTTTACAAAAGTTGTTGCTGAACAAAATTTTGCAACCATTTTCTTCATTACTTCTTCTTCTTCTCTTTCCTTGCCAATCCATCATTTGCATCATCGTCCACATAAGGTTTTCCAGCTGATCCGGTCCAGATGCCGGCTAATACAACCAAATGGACAACCATAAGGATCGCGGAAGAATAGCTCTTGGAAGGATACACGTTCCAGCACAACTCCACGGCCGCGAACAACATTAAACTACACAAAAAGATGGAACTCATCAAGAATGGTTCAAGTAGGCACCTGATTAGGCACCGAGTATAAACATACCGAACGGGTGTGGGATAAGCCGTTTTCCACAGTAAGTACGGCAGGCTATGGAAGTACCTGCAAATGAATAGAGCTTCAAAAAAATGTTCCAACTAGGTAACATGCGCTATAGCGAGTTATTTGTAATACATCACAGGGAAGTTACTCACCAGGAATAAAATTGATAATGTAGGGATCTAGCGCATACGATGCCAATGAAATTCCCCACAAACATAGTGGTTGCAATATCTGCAGAAAATTTAAGGAAACAGAATCATTTAGCACTTTGTTTTTTTAACTGTTGCAGAAACATGAATGTTTGAAAGGAGTACAGAAACAACAGGTTTTGACTTACATTCGGTTCTGATGGTTTTCAAGGTTGAGCTGAAACCGAAGAGTTTTTTTATGGAAAAGGAACGTAGAACAAGGATTCTCAGTCGTACTAAAGAAGGCAGGCCTCCTACTTGCCTGCCAGAGTAGAATTACAACACAGAAATTTGAATTTCTCTAATATAGGAAGACGAGAACCGAAATGCTTCTCTACCATGCCTTATTTCCCCCTCTTTCAATCATGCTAGATATGATAAGGAATGGAAGCAAAAACATGTCTATGGCGAGTTCCCAGATTTTAACATTATATACAAAGATAAACAATACCATCTTTCCCGACCGAGTTTCTGCTCTAAAAAGAATTCAGAAACAGGATTTTATGGAACATTACTCACCTGCACCATCTAAAATGAGCAAAAGTAATGAGCAGACCAAGATGAGCAACCAGTAGCGCCATAGCGAATTCTCTTGATACAAAAACTTGCTCGGGAACAAATTTGAAGTTAACGGACCTGTGAAGCAATGGAGTTGGAACAAGTAAGCACTTTAATATTCTACTGATTCGTTCCATTTTTGGAGAGTCTGATGAAGTAAAGTAAGTACCAGAAGTGGATGAAGACACGTCCAAGATTGAAAGCATTTGACAGATAAGCCATGGGATAGGTCAACAGAAATGGCAGCCCCAAGAGTATCTGCGGACCATCTCACAATCAGAAGCGTGAGCATTTGTAGACTTCAGCTGTAGAAGCCTTCAAACCAATAAAGGAAGTTCAAATCCAACTCACCTAACAGAGCAAACAATGAAGAGATTCGGATACCGGGAAAAGTGAGAGCATCATAATACAAACTATCAAAACCGTAAAACTTTTATCATCCTAAGCAAAAGGATTGAAGTATGAGCACCTGCACTAGTGCTGCACCTGCTAAAGCAGATATTACTCCAAAAAAATCCATAGCCTGCATTTAAGTTTCATAGCGCCATTAGCATTTCACAATTACTGCTATAATCAGATCCAAATTCCAAATTTTGTAAAGCTCAATAAAAAAACTTTACCTGCATCAAGATGATAAGCAAAGGCGGAGCAAAAAGAAGAACATTCATCTTTACAGACACGGCCACACTGCACTAACAAGAAAAGAACCGTTCCATTCAAAATTTAACCAATTTAAGGTATCAGCAAACCACAAGTAGGAGTTCACACGAAGCATCACCTGAATATGATGAGACCGAGGTGCCACTTCTGTTTTAAGAGTAAAAGCATAGACGCATGAAGGAGAGTGGTGGCAAAACAGTCATTGAACAAGCGAAGCACAAAGATGGAGTGAACTCTCTTTGATAAAGAGAGCAAGCAAAGTGCCCACCAAGGAACCTGTAAGGGTATAGTTATTCAATAAACATAGATCAGTACCCGTAATAAGCCATATTCAAGACACTGGAATACGATCACAAATAGAACCGTCGAGAACAAAGAAAGATCAGATGGTGCAAGAAACTACAAATATACTCTCTCCCGAAACCAATCAGAATCCAACATCTTAACACATCAACAAAGCTAGAAAACTCCCACCAAAACATGACAACAAATAATCAAAACTTCCGCCAGAGTCCAATAACACAATAAGATATTCCACATAAACATTACGCACAGACACACATTCCACGACTTAGCTACACATTCAAGCTCTCCAAAATGTTCAATAACTGAAAGAAAAGAAGATAGTTGGATTCCTTATTCCTACCACTTTGGTCTTCAAGTAGATGGCTAACACGATTCCAAGATTCACAATGTACAGAACACCAAACAGAATCTGCAGTAACGAAAGGGAGGACAAGTTAAACCAACAAAAAGTCGAACATTCACTCGATTACGTTAAATTTCGAGGTATCTTAGGCTTCCATCTTAAAACCAATTGGTACTAAGTGGAGGTGACCCAAGACTTTATATACTCCCTCCGTCCCAGCCCAAACTACACACTTACTATATAAAACACTCCACGACTCATATCTGCCCTTTAAATAAAGCCAATACGAGCTCTGATACCATGTCAAATTTTGAGTTATTTTGGGCTTCCATCTTAAAATCAATTGGCACTAAATGGAGGTGGCCATCTTATATATAAAAGTCATTATCTTCGTAAGAAACCGATACGGTCTTTCAACAAATCACTATAAAAAAAATCACAAATGGAATCAATACCTGGGCAGGAAAAACACGGCCGCCAGTGACATACTGGATCGCAGAATATATGTAAAGAAATCCAGCCGGATAAACCAGAGGACCCGTGTCTCCTTTCAAGTTACTGTAATCCCTCTCCCCTTCTAGAAACCCAGAAACCTATATCATCCAATCATCCATTGATTCAAACTACAGAAGCTCAAAATAAACTAGAAATGGATAAAAAATTAAGGCATTAACTGAAAGTTTCTTTCCAGTTTCTACCCACCTGGGACATGTAAGCATCCCAATCAATCTTCGTATCTGAAAACATATACAGGTGTTATATCCAACTGTGTAGAAGAAACTGAGGAAAATTTTTTATGCGAAGCTTTGAGTTACATGGAACATAGGCTATGATGAGCGCAACGAGGACTGCATCGGCGAAGAGCAGGGAGAATGCGAAGGCAAGGTCTGGGTTTCCGACGAGATTTTTGATCGGAGATCCGAGTTTCCGATTGGCGGCAGATCGGAAAGCCATGGGCTGAAATTCAAGCTCCAAACGACGGTCTTGTCTCGTGGGTGACGGAGCTATTTTGTAATTGCTACACGGTGTCGTTTCAGTCGGCTTTTAATTCTATTTCAACTTAATTGCGTTTTATTTATTTTAATAAAATATAAGTGATCTTTCCATAAGTTTAACGTGCAAATTAAAATTAAAATTTTTAAATTTTATGAATCGAATTATAAACTTTATTATAAGTACACATTGCATACTAAATTTTTAATATTAATACTTAGATTTTTTATATTTTATTATTCTAAGTAAACTCCGTCTTTTAGTCTTTTTATAAATCTGAAAAGACTTATCTCTTCCAAGACTTTGTTGATACCAATTGTCACGGGTCGGCCCTCCGTGCGGCCTAGCCGCGGCCAACCGTCCCATGACTACCGCCTTGACCCCACGTGCGTGCATCGACGCACCACCTGGTTGCTCACAGCAAATTGGACCATGACTATCGCCTTGACCCCACGTGCGTGCATCGACGCACCACCTGGTTGCTCGCAGCAAATCAGACCCGTTTGGGACGTGATCGGGTATGCAGTAAAATATACACACCTGAGAGAGCATGGCTCACACACACAAGCCAACGAACTAATATAAGGCCCAACAACTGAGAAGCAAACGCTTATATTCAATACATCACAAAATGGTAACTGGATGTAGAGAGCTCAGATAACAAACATAATAGATAAGTTAACATAAAAAATCTAGAAAGTCCGTACAATATACCATGCATTCTCTTTTTATTCCAGCAAGTAAGAAATGATAGTAGTAGATAAAACTCTAATTAAACTAATAAATTCAATTACGGAAAATTACAGTGAAAAGGTACAAACTCTCAATGATAAACTAGCTTAACATTTACTAACGACGCCAAAACCGCCCATAACAGACATGGCTTAACTAAATCCCCCGCGATTGGATTCACGCTCCGGAACGCCCGCGCACACCCGATCAAAGCCGCGAACAACCCGAAACAGACCGCCAACCCGACCCGCTCCGCCCCGACCCGGAACACAATCGGATCCCACGCCAACCCGAGCCCCATCTGCCCGAGGTACAGAGCCAAGGCGGTGGTGTTCCGGTGAAACCCGCCCTCGGCCCACACCATCCAGGCCGCTAGGCCCATTATGGATGACGCGAGCAGGCAGCCCAGGTGCAAGGCCCACAGCGGCGGGTACCAGATGGGCTTCCGCATCGTCGCGTACCGGAGACTGGACCCGAAAAGAACGATATCTAAAAGGGCCAGCGTAAACGGCAGCCCAATCGCGAGGCCCAGAGATCGTAGCCCGCGTTTGGCCATGGCGGCTTTCTTCTGCCTCCCGGCTTTCATGTCTTCCGTCGCGGCGGCGTCCGCGTCGGTGGTTGCGGCGGCGGCGGCGGTTCTGTGGCGGAGCTGATCGTCGGAGGAAGCCATTAAGATGGTATGGAATGCTTTGCTCTCTGGTACTCGGTTAGAGAAAGGTAGATGGGGGTGAGGAAGAAGGCGTGGTTGGGAGTGAATTGAGGAGGGGGGTTTTTATAGAAGAAAGCGTGTTTGAAGGAGGCCGTGGGAAATGGGTGGGACACGTGCCCCTAACAGGTGTCGCTATGGCGTGGGGGGGGGGGGAGTATACACGCAGTGCAATTGGGTTTGATGATGACTCACTTGTAATGATAATGATTATTATGTGATAACGATGAGCCTGCTTCAACTAGAAACATCTTCGAATGTTCATGTCTGGCTTTTTGGTGTTTGGCACCGAGCTTATAAACTGTTGTGATTATAAGCTAAATTTTTTGTAGTGTTTGATAAAGTGTTAAGAAACAGTTTATTTTAAAAGTATAAGCTTTTTTTGGGAGAAAAACAGAAGTTGATCTTTCCTTACTTTCAAAAGAAACCAATTTTACTTATAAGCACAGGTCTGTCAAACAGGTCATATACCTCTTGTCATCCGGTCGTCCACATATAATCCATTCCAAAGGGAATGGAACGTGCAAAAAGATAATTCACTATTCTATTCCTCTTCACAGTATGAATTCTTTCAACGACTCTCCAACTTGATTTGAGCATTGAAGCGGGGTACGATGCATTGCAGCCTTACTCAAAATCTCAGTGAAACACCAGATTTCTTATCTCATGTTTACTCTTCGTGAAAAAATACCAATGGAAGTGGATGGTTTCTTCAAACATGAAGAAACTGGGTCAACTATTCAATCAAATGATATTGACCATCTTTCCCGTCTCTTATCGAGAAACAAGTGGGCTATTTCACCTGTATCTATTTAATCTTGTAAGAATTGATGCGAATTAACCGGATAGTAACGTCATCAAGCCACAAACGTTGAGTTTGGACTCAACGTAATGCAAGTAGTAAATTCTTTCATTAAGCTATATAGTATGCTTTTGAGATAGTAGCATTTTAATGTTAACCATTTGGCTGCTTTATATTGTTTTAACTTCAATGCATTTGGGAGGAAATGGTACTTATCAGAACACCATAACAGGACACTGGTATTTCAAGCAAGTACCAGTTTGGCGCTGAGAAATGATCATGCAGTAGAACATAACTTCCTCAACGTGATTGACGTTCGATTGCTCTGAACAAGTTCTCGACCTTCCCATTTCTGAAAACCGGGCTTGCGATTTATCTCGTGCTTCCAATGGTATCGTGCTTCTCCGGACATTAACACTAGGGATCCTTCGCTTAAATACACGGGAATCTTCACTGGAGACCTACTCGAGTCATCATCCCCATTATCAGATAGCTCGTTCCTGACTCGAGTAAAATGCATGATGCAGGGAGATTCCAGAGACACGATGGAAATTCCATCTTCGAATCGCATAAGATCTACATGAGCACATATTCCCTGTAAGCTGGCAAGATGTAAGCTGCTAATGGAACAATAATCCAAAACACAGTTCCAAAACACAGAATAACAGTCTTATGATTCATGAAGTATTAATACAAGAATGCTGGTAGTAGATTGCCAAAACTCCAATACCACAAACCTTATGCTATCACATAGCTCATCCTACCTTGATAAACAAAGAATGCAAACACAGTGGAAAACTGACAAACGACATTAGACGTTTTGCTCATTTCTACGAATATGAGGCAAAGGCTTGCATTAAATACGTGGAAATTGTTGTTGAAAAAGAAAAGGAAAAGAGTTTGTCTTAATAACTTCTTATCACACAGAGCTTGAAATAGAAAGCTTTCTTCCAATCCTTCTTCCCAAAAGTTTTCATATATATGTATATGTTAAAGAAGAGGAAACGTAGTAACTGAATAGCCAGTATGTTTGTGTACACCTTTTACCTACACTAAGGTCCTTCTCAAACCGTAGATACACCGAATAACATAACGAGAAAGCAAATGTATAGAGCAATTTAATCAAAGAAACGTAGGAAAAAGACTGGGACAAGATAATGAGCATTGTCACACCTGACCAGGCTGATATGTGTTCATAATAAGTTGATCAAACAGTGGCTCTCTCCAAAGCAAATGTGATGCAAATGGGGACCCCTCTTCACCGTCATCTTCACAGGTTGTCAAGTCCAGCGATTCAGAGGGACAGTGACTGAAGAAAACAGCTTCGCGGATAGCATTGGAAAGCTCAACAGCCCAGCTGGGTAAATCCCCAAATCTCATAGCCTTCAAGAGTGATGGAAATCGTTACATTAGCTCACACTTCGATCCTCTCCATGACTCCATTATCAACTACAATTATCATAAAAACTGCCAAATGTGTTGAGAAACCAAGGTTTTATTGGTTACATCCTCAGCCAGTAAATGAACCAATTGATCAGAGGCATATTACATAAAATTAAAATCAGAAATGATACACAAAATTACACACAGTCAGTCAGTCACACACTAAGGCTGGTTCCTAATGCATGATTTGAACTTAACTGGATTGAACTGTACTAAATTAAGCAAAATTTCATAAACATCAAAATTAATTGAACTAATGAGCAGATAAGTTGAATAATCAGGCCTAATCATGCGTATCCTACCTGATTTCTGGAGGAATCGTCCAGCCATCCTTCTGCAAAACACACGATTACACACAATCAATCACACACAAATGGAAAAGATTAATCAAACACTAAAACCTATCAGTTCCTGAATTAACCGGATGCATATCGAAAAAACCTTTGTTTATTGCCGATAGCAGTGAAGATTGCTGGTCGGGAGAGAGGAAGTTTCGGCATATCCATAGCCCGTTGATCTCGAGGATTTTTTCCCAGGTAGTTACTCCGTCGCTCACGGGATCTCTTAGCTCCTCGTCTTCATCGGAAGATTCGCCGAAAGCGTTCCGGAGAATCGTCTTCGTTTCTTCCTCCACCTCCTCCTTCTCGCCGCCGCCCATTTCAGCTCCTCCGGCGCGGCGACAGGCGGCGCCCGGCTCACTAGCTGCTGTACTACTTAATTGGCTGCCACCGTTAAAGGTTAATTGATTTGACGCCGTTAACTAGCTTATCCGCCTTCAGAATTTGGTGATCCATTTCAATTTTCATTTTTATTTTCATATTTTCAGAGGTCGGTTTTAAGTACTATAACCACTTTAGACAAGACAAAAATTTTTAGAGAAAGTTTCTTACTAGATCAATTAACCATTGGATCAATAATGATAAAATTTGTTTTAATAACTTTTAAAATTATAGTTATTTATATATAGTAAAACATTTTAAAATTTTATTAAAATTATATGAACATCGTTGATATAATACAAAAATTAATTACTCCAATAATTATATCAATAATAAAATAATCCTATCTACTAAGTAATCGATCAAAAACAAAACTTTGTCATATTTTAATTGTACATAAGATTAAACTCAATTATTGTTACGTAACTTATGTAATAAAATTATCTAATTTTTACCACTTTATCTAGGATATTAATTAATTAATTTATGTAGATATATTTCTTCAGTTTCAGTAAAAAAATAAAAAATTTGTTCATCCTAATAAAAGTAGAATGATTTAAAAATTACTCAAATGATAAAAATATGTTATAAAGTTCTCACAACATTCTATTTAAATTTAACAACATTTCAATTGGATTCAATATTTTCTCAAAATATTTTTATATTTTAATAATTAATCTCTGCCATATTAACTTGCATGCGAGTCATAAGCAGTTCTATTATTTAATATGAGATGAAGGAATATAAAATATATGTCTTTATTTTTATAATAAGAGAAAGGGGTTTTTATAAGCCTGCCTAGTTGACATCAGTGTCAATATAACCTTCTAGTGTTTGAAAGTGTTAATATAACCATATATAATTAGTGAAAGTACCAATATAACCATCTCCGACAACTTTTAGCTGGAATTTTATAAACATACATTTTTGCCCTTCTAAAAAAAATAAAATACTAAAAAAATAGGAAATGGCGTCATTACCCTAATTTCCGATTTTACCTGAAGGGTATTTTGGTCAATTTACATTGAGCCAACGCCAAAAATTGAAGTCAATGGCGGAAATATTGTTTGAGGGTTTTATTGGCACTTTCATTAACTAGTTGGGGTTGTTTTTGCACTAAAAAGTATCTCAGAGTTATATTGACACTTACTCAAGTAGGTAGGGTTATATTACACTTATCCCTTATGATAAGAAGTTATGTTATTTGTTATGAGATGAAGGAGTATTAAATTTATGACTTTATTTTTATAATTATTCTCTACCATATTAACTTAGATATGTGTCAAAAGTAATTCCGTCATTTTTACAAGATGGAAGAATGTAAAATTTAGAGTGAAGTGTGTTTTTAACCCTATGTTTTGGGTGAACGTACAAAAATGACCTTTTAAAATATGAAAGTGCAAAATTAACCATGTAAATCGTTGACCGAAATGCCAACAACCATTTTGGCTGGAAGTCAGTAAAATGACTATTATACCATTGATTTAAAAAATCAAAAACAAAAATGGTCAAAGGACATTAATGCCCCTTTCTTTCTTCTATCTGGAATTGAAAAGAGAGTAGAACTATCCTTGCTTTCTATTCTGCCCCCGTCGATGGCGGAGGTGGTTGTCGATAGAGAGAGGTGGCACACGACAGAGAGGTGAGGGTGGGGCTACGGTTGAGCGATAGTGGGGGAGAGGTAGCTCACGACAAAGAGGTGAGGGCGGGGCTAGGGTTGAGTGGTGACGAAAGAGAGGTGGTGTGTGGCAGAGAGCTAATGGTGGGGCTAGGGCTGAGCGGTGGAGAAAGAGAGGTGGCGCACGGTGGAGAGGAGTGGGGGGGCTAGGTTGAGTACTGGCGGAAGAGAGGTGGCGCGCGGTGGAGAAGAGTGGTGGGGCTATGGTTGAGTGGTAGCAGAAGAGAGGTGGTGCGCGGCGGAGAGTGGCTGGGCTAGGGTTGAGCGGTGGTGGGGAAAGGTGGCCCGCAGGGGGTTAGTCAGAGCTTGTTGAGGCGGATATGGGTGGAGGGATTGGTGCAAAGGTGGTGGCGCGGACGGCGGCAGAGCTGGTGGCGGACGGCGGTGCCATTTTAAGTGATTAAAACAAAGGTAGGGGAAACTGTTGGCAAATTGCCAAATTGCAACATTGCAACATTGTTTCTATCATTTTCTTCTTGTTCAGTGACCATCAAAAGGCAAGAACATGTTGTATTATGAATATCTACTTTGACGAAACAAGTTAAACAGTTTTTTGTCGTGCTTTAAAGTATAATTCGTTGTTGTGTTAATTGTTTGTGTTCAGAGAGCAGTTGACTTCAGTTTATGTTGTTACTGTTGTTTTTCTGGTGAAGTATGCTTTTAGGTAGTGTAGAAATGTTGTGCTGGCGGCGAACAGTGGCGGAGCTGGTAGCACGGTGGCAGTAGGCGGCGGATATGGTGGTGTGGCAGGTTTGAAGATGAAGGAGGAGAACTTAGGGGTATTTGTGTCATTCAATTTGTTTTCAGAGTATGGATATATTTGTCTTTTCATAAATGGTCAATGTCTGAATTTGTTCGGTCAATGCCAAAATAGTGTAAATTGGGTAAAACTGCATAATTTGATCAAAATATAGGGTTAATTCCGCACGTTCAGATTTTACAAGGTAATTCCTGCACTTTCTCAATCTTATAGGGTCATTTGTACTTTTCCCTAAAATTTACAATTAAACTATGAGTCTGTCTCTTGAAAGATGACATTTCCATGAGTCATAGAAAGACCAAGATTTAAAGTGCAAATTAGAAGAAATGATAAAATTTTCAGATTGCATGAATTTGATTTAAAACGTTATGATAACTATACGTTGCATAATAAATTTTTAATATTCAACTAAAATCTTTGGCAAAGTCTTGGGAAAGATGGTCTTTCCATAGGCTTATGGAAAGACGGGTATAATTAGAATAATAAAAGGTAAAAAGTCTTACTTGCAATATTAAAATTTTAGTATGCAACATGTAGTAGTTATAAAATTTATAACTCGGTTCATGCAACCCAAAAATTTTATATTCATTTTTTCTAATTTACACTTTAAACCTTGATCTTTCCATAACTTATGAAAAGACCATCTTTCAAGAGACGGACTCAAGATCTTTTACTTTTTTTTTTTTATTATTCCCAACATTTTGACTTAAACTATTCCAAGACAAATGATTCCATATCTATTGCACTGTACGATGCAATAGTTACATAGATTCGTCCTTGAGAAATGCGCCGGCTGGCTAGATGCGTATATCCGGAACGTTCCCATGCTTGAAGTTTTACCCGCGTTTTCTCTCATTCTCTCTCTTCCATCTAACATTAAAAAATCACTTAAGAAATCACCCTTTTTTATCCTCACAGTGGTAAGAAACCACTTTCAACTATTCATTGACCCCACTTGATTTTCTCTATCCTACTCATTTATTTTACCATTAACATTTAATTTAATTTAATTTATTCACCCAAAATAAGTTGAAAGTGAAATTTTAGAATACATTATAATTTTTATTCATAAAATTTCGTTTTATTTAAAATTTATTAAATATTTCATTTTCTTTATTTTATTAATTTCGTGTTTTATAATAATAATTTTAAAAAAAATTTGGAGATGAAAGATTGAGGTAGAAGTGTTGGAATTGGAAGTGATGTAATTAAATTGAGTGGAATGCCTCTATTTACAGGTAAAATTTTTTTATTACCGTTGGAAAAAAATTCAGAAAATTCAAGGCTTCATTTTTTAATTTTTTTCAAAATTTTTCATTTTTTTTTAAAAATAGCCGTTGGACACGTGGCCCAACCGGAGGGCGCCACGTGTCCTTCGGATTGAAATTAAAAAAAAGGAAAGCTGCCAGTGGGACACGTGGTCCTCTGCTTGGCCGACACGTGTCCCAGTCTGGTAAAAAAAAATGGGCCGCACATGGCGGCCCCCACCTCTGCGCACAGCCTCTGAATTTCTGACGGAACCGGTTTTTTAACCGGTTCCCTAGTTGAAAACTAGGGACCGGTTTTTTAACAAGAAACTGGCCTAAAAACCACTACTGTGGATGTTTTCGATTTTTAGAGCGGTTTTTTAATTTTGTGGCAACCCACTGCACTTGCCCTAAGAAGATTAACATTTCTTAACAAAAGCTTATTAGACGGAGTACATAAATCACGTTCAATAGTTGCACAATATTATATACGATAATATTATTATTTATTTATTTATTCTAATATATAGTAAAAGTATAATCATGTTGACTGTGAAATAGTAAAAGTGCATTTTAGTTTGGAGCATAAAGAGTACTCCCTCTGTCCCAGCTCAATTTGCAGAAAGAGAATTGGGTGTGGTAATTATGTACAGTAGCTACAGTACCAGAATAGTACTCAAAAAGCTGAAAATTGCAGTGAGGAACACTGTTAACAATGACGTTGAACAGTGTATTTCAAAAATTGATTTGCAGTTACTTTACAACTCATTTCCAGACTAAGATTTCCCTCCAGAATTTAACATTTGCCTCCAAAAAAACATTTTTGGAGCCAAAAAGACAGAGTTGGCTCCAAAAAAATCAGATTTGGTTCTAAAACCCGAAAGTTGGAGCCAAAATAGGCACCCAGAAAAAAAAATAAAAACACCAAGAACATTCTCTGCCATTCCTACCATTATTCTCTATAAAAGCATTCAACAACAGCATTGAATGCCACAATTCCAACATTCTTTTCAGCCTTTTCCAAAACCTTTTTTCAGACTCTTCCTTTTCCAACATTAAGTACCCTCAGATTCTTTAAACACACTTTCTGGTCCCTCAAAGATCCTCATTGGGCTCTTAATGTTGGTGGGGCTGTGATGGTGGGCAGAAATCTTACAGATGAGGAAAGGCATCAAATAACTCACTTTCTGTTGCAAAATATCAGCAACGGAAAAATCAAACATCAGCAGCGAGTACAGGCAGCAAATCAGTGGGGCTGTTCTGTCCGAACTATCAGCACAATTTGGGCGAGAGTAAAGCAACAGATAGCTGGTGGGGAGCCAATATCCGCAAGATCGTTGCGACATGGGCGACCATGCCCAACGAGGAAGCCAATAGACACAGCAGCATTGATGGCCGTACCTCTCCCAAAGAGAAGAACCTGCCGGTCAACAGCGGCAGCTCTACATATCAGCAAGAGTACTGTGCACCGGGCTGTGACAAACAAAGAAATCAGAAGCCATACCAATGCAGTTCATCCATTCTTATCAACAAAAGCTAAGCTAAGGAGAATGGAATGGTGTTTATCAAGCATAGAATGCAACATGCAATTCAAGGACATGCATAACATTATTCACATTGATGAGAAGTGGTTCTACCTCACTGAATCAACCACAAGGTACTTACTAGCCCCTGAGGAACCTGAACCATATAGAACACAACATAACAAGCACTACATACCCAAGTTGATGTTCTTATGTGCAGTATGTAGGCCTATATTTGACCATGAGGGAAATTGTGTCTTTGATGGTAAAGTAGGTGTCTTTCCTTACACTGAATATGTTGCTGCCAAGAAAAATAGTATCAATAGGCCTAGGGGAACCCTTGTTTTAACACCGATTAAGAAGGTTAATAGGGAATGCATTAGGAAGAAACTAATTTACGATGTCATCCCTGCAATTAAAGCTAAGTGGCCAGCTTGGTTAAGCAAACAAATCTGCATACAACAAGATAATGCCCCATCTCATATACTGTCCAATGACCCTGAGTTCATAGCAGCCGCAAATTCAGATGGTTTCACAACTAAAATGGTGTGCCAACCAGCTAGGTCACCCGATTTAAACATCCTAGACCTTGGGTTTTTTGCATCCATCCAAAGCTTACAGCATGAAACACCAAGCTCAGACTTAGAGGGACTTCTACAGGCTGTATACAATGCTTTCGAAAGAGAAGACCCAAAAAAGATTGACCAGATTTTCCTTTCGTTGTAAAATGTGATGATTGAAATCATGAAGGATAAGGGGGGAAATAATTTCAAATTGGCACATATGGGTAAGCAAAGACTGATTAGGCAGGGGTTGTTGCCAACAAATTTGATTGTGGAGCATGAAATCGTGAAACAATGTTTGGAGGACCTAATTGCTGTTGGACTGATTGCACAAGTTCAAGATCTCATGCTCAGCTTGCAAATGGGTTGAGAAGGAATGGCATGGAATACATTTTGTAGGGTTGCACTTGGAAATCTGTGTAAACATGCATTTTGGGTTTCATAGTCATGTTTAAGGTGCAACCTTGTAAAATAGGGTTTGTATTACCCCTGTTTGATTTTGTTTGTAAAAGCAGTTGATATGAATGAATGAATGCATTTCCGTTTTGCAAAAATCCCGAGTACAAGATTGAAACAATCACAAGACTGAAGGCACACATACTGGATTGGCACACAACATTGAAATTGTACTAAAAAACCACATCATCACGCCATCCAACGGGCTTTGAATCAACAAAACCAGGTTGCGTTCAGTGTCATTTTCAAATAATTTCTCATCATTATGAACAAGTTGCCAGAACTCAAAGTCATTAAAACAGTACATCTCAGGCTGTTTTCAAATCATACGCATGCCCCGCCAAGATCAAATCAGTTTTATAACTGATAGGCATGGCTGCATATGTTAACAATCATACATCACAACATCATCATCGATTACGACCCTCTATATCTATTGTGACTCAATTACTTTATTTGCAACCCGATCACACTACCCCGCCAAGAACAGCCAAGTCTTTAGACCCAACCGCATGGCTGCAATGTGTCGGTCACAACCTTACCAGCGCACAACCTTATCATCGTACAGAGCAAGCAGTGAAACAAGAGTGTAGAAAACTATTAGTCCAGACAGTCACACACGACTGTATTACAGTTGAAAAATATTAGTCCACACATAGCAATTCTAACAACAGCAGCAGTCAACGTAAGAACTTCCCACAAAATATGTTACCAGTCCAGAACCAGAAAACCGGATAAGAATGTCTTGTAACACATAGCATGCAGTTCAAAACTTAAACACAAGGCACGAATAGAACACTTAGTAATAATGTACGGCATCATGAGCATGTAACCGGAAGGCCAGAATGGTTAATCACTGGATTTCCTAGTTCTGTCATCATCAACCTGCACAAACAGTTTAAACATTAAAATTGAATAAAAATCAAGAATGCACTGACGGGAAGATAAACCTGGAACGAGGGAAGATGCAACCTTAAGAAGTGCCTTCAAGCTGATTTTGGGAGGGTTTCCCTTTCTCAGCTCGGAAGGCACATATCCTTCAGGTTCTTGCATTTTCTCCCAGAAAGATATGTCGTCGAGAACATCTTGGGGCAAATTACGCAAGGACCATTTTTTCTTGCCTTCCGTAATCCCTTTTCTTTGGCCAATTCCCATGGAAATAGCATGAACCATATTCATAGAATCCTGGTTCACCGAACTTAATGCTGTGATAATCAGTAACACCGTACATTTTTGGAAACCAATCTGTATTTTCCCGACTCTCCTCATCGAGTACGAAACCATCGTCAGGGGAGGGGACAGATTCCGGAGGCTGCTCAACCTCAGAACAATCAGCAGGGGTCTCCGCCGACCACGGAGTCCACTCAGAAAAGTTGATTGGACTGAAATGAGTGGCCAACGGAACATCTGAATCAGACATAGATACTGACAACGGATGTGATTCATCACCCGTTACAAAGTCCATCAGCACCTGGGAGCTTGAAGCTCCGGGACATGAGAGGGACAAGTGAATAGGTTCATCACTAGGTGTACTCATTCAAAAGAGTGGAAGCTGTGATGGTAGACAAGACGTCACCCAAAAAAACACGAATGCGCATCAGCAAATAACCGGAGGAATGAGACACATGAACATCAGACAAGCATCAGAGATCACAACATGCTCATGGGAACAAAGACATCATGGAGCAAGACCAGCACACAGCCATGTGAGACACCGATAACAAACACACTAGTAAAGCATGCATAAGAAACAAGGACTTCTTTTCAGTCCGGACCCATAACTGCAAACAATACACATGAACCTCAGATAGCCATAGGAAACGATATCATGCGAACTCGAACAAAAACCTCACACAACAAGTTCAGCATACACAGTGATGAACCGCAGACTAGCACCAGAAGCCACAACATGCTCGCGAGAACAAAGACATCATGGAACAAGACCAGCACACACTGTCATGTGATACAGTTAATACGAACACACCAATAAAGCATGTATAAGAAACAGGGACTTCACTTCATTCCAGACACATAATTGCAAACAGTACACATGAACCTCAGATAGCCATAGGAAACGATATCATGCGAACTCGAACAAAGACCTCACACAACAAGTTCAGCATACACAGCGATGAACCGCAGACAAGCACCAGAAGCCACAACATGCTTGCGAGAACAAAGACATCATGGAGCAAGAAACATCACACACTGTCATGTGATACAGTTAATACGAACACACCCGTCAGGCATGCATAAGGAACAAGGACTTCACTTCATTCCAGACACATACACAGTCAAAAAGCAAAAAGGAAGACCAGCATACACAGTCAAGTCAAACTGCGACAACAAACGCACTAGTCAGGCCAGCATGGGAAACAGGGAATACACCGAAGGTCACAACCATGTAAAGTAGCACAGGAACCGCTCATAAGCATGGAAAAACAGAGTATACAAACGCCAACGAAGACAGCAGAGTATACAAAAGCCAACGAAAAGCATACGAACCGGAAGCAGAACAGGTAAGGAAAGAAAACCACCAGATCTGAAGAGACCCGTTAACCAAAAATGGGTTTCAAATGGAAAGCGTATACTCAAAACATCCAACCAGTCATGAGGTAGAACAGACCAAACCCAGGCTCAGAGCAGCCGATGCTCGGCATGGGTATGCAAACCCTTGGGTTGGAAAACCCCTCTACGAAAACATTCAGAACACGAATGGGTTCGCAAAATATGAGCGGTTTGTTCTACAAAAACTATTTAAACAGCGAGATCTACGGAAACCCTTATCCAAAAATCGTGAAACCAGCAAAATGTCGAACACAAAGTTTTAAAAAAAATTACAACCAAGGCTTTCAAACCATAAAAGACACAATCCGAGCGCCGGTGGTGAATCGAGAAACAAAGGGTTTCACGAATCCACCAAATCTCGCAAATAAGTGAGCACGGGAAGTGAGCTGTGAAGAAATAATCGGATGCTATGCTAACATAGGATGGGATTTCGGACCTGTGATGAGGATTTTCGAAGAACTGAGAGGATGTTTGAGTTCCAGAACTTAGCGCCTCTCGTTTCACAGTGGAGAGCTCAGAGGGTTTGTGAGGAGCCAGAAGGGAGATGATAAGGTTAGGCATCGAAGGCTGTGATGATAAGGTTGTGCTTTTGAGGCATGGAGCAGTGAGCCTTCAGCATGCGTTGAAATGGTTGAGGGAGTGGACAGCTGGGCACATTAACCGACGCCAGCTGATTAAAATTCCATTCCCATTAAGCCCAACTCAATTTAAGCCGTCCCCAATTCCTCAATTAATCAGCCCAACTCAATTAAAGCCTAAACCAATTTCTCAATTAAGCTCATTCTCATTTGTAATTTCTGGAAACAATATGGGCAATTTGGTCATTACAACTCAAGTCAAACTTGCCATTTTTGGCATATTCTGAAATTGCAATTTGAGTTGGGACGGCCCAATTAGGAAAGTGTGCAGTTTGAGGTGGGACGGAGGGAGTAATAATAATAGGTGCAAAATTAGTAAGCCATTTAAAATTTATTTAGATGACATATACATCATTTAAATTTATTATTTAATGATGTCACTAAATCAATACAAATGATCTGAGATGACATATACATCATTTGAATGACACATATGAACATTTTCATGGCTTATGTCGTGCGGATCGCTGCAGGAGGACGGAGCACAAGTGGCGACGGCACCGGTGTTGGCAAGCTCTTGGGCTTTGCAGGCAGTGGTTGTGAAGAAGGTAAAGAGGAGAATAGAGAGTTTAGGTTTTGCTTCTACATTAGGCGATCACCGCTCGCCCTCAGTGGCCCACACCAGCCGACACCATAACCATTATATGGGAGGTAAGTCACGGTAGCCCAGCACCAGGACCATTGGGCCAACACATCCTCGGTGCCCACCAGGAAGCCCAAGCAGCCCTTGGCCCGAATGCCAAATTAACTCAGGACATTCCCACACGGTGGCGGCCGAGTATCGAACCAGAGACCTCGTGAAAGGTCACCCAACTCCCAACCACTGGGGTACACCCGCGGGTGTTTTGCTTCTACATTAGAAAACAATGGCTAAGAGTTTTAGTATGGATTTGTCAGTGATTAGGGTGGAGATGATGGAATTGGAAAGACGGTGGTGTGGGAGGAGTGGGTAGCTGAGCGAGGGGATGGGTGACTGGGCAGGACTGAGGTGGATGGCGGGAATGAGTGAGCAGTGTCGTGCAGAAAGAAGAAGATGAGGAGAGTCGAGCTTTGCAGGTGGTCAATGTCCAAATTATTCAGTCACCACCAGAATTGGGAGAAAATGTTATATCTGTACAATTCATCGTAAAGTTAAGATTATTTTGACATTTTCTCATATTGCATTATTATATTGACATTTTCATCATAAAGTTGATATTAGAAGTGTAAAAATCAAAAAATAAATAAACATATAGCACAATACATATAAAATGCATCTGTCTTTTTAATATATAATTTCATTCTAAATTTTGAGTATATATATCTAAATAATAGGGATTTACCATCTACACTACTCCACTTATCTCAAGCTATTTTGTACTGAATCTTTTCACGGTCTCCAATAAACATGTTTGACTGTAAATATGTGGAGCTACGGATAATAATATGACACACAAACATTTAATATTTAAAAACTACATATTATGACAAATCTAACCACATCTCATACCATAAAATTATTGTTCATATACTTATTTAAATATGTGTCGAAGTTTGGTATCTTTGACCAAAAAAATATTTTGTGCAGAATAAGATGAGACGGTGGAGTAATCAACTTCCATAATAACCAAATTTACCAAAAAAAAAGTGAATTGTTATTTCACGCTCTGTATTTTACTTGTTTACGCCATGTATTTATACTATTTAATATACAATATGTATTTTTCATTTAAATAATTTAAACAATATTAATATTAAATTAATTAATTATTTAATTAATACTCCGCCGCCGCCGCTGCTTCGCCGCCTCCTCTTCCGTGCGCCACCTTCTTCCTCCCCTTCTCTTCTTCTTCTTCTTCTTCATCTCCGGCGAGCCCTTCTTCTCTGCCGCTCTCCTTCTCCTTCTCCTCTCCCGCTCTCCTTCTCCTTCTCCTCCTCCTCCCGTTCTCCTCTCCTTCCCCTTCTCTCGTTCTCCTCTCCTTCCCCTTCTCCCGCTCTCCTTCTCCTTCTCCTCCTCCTCCCGTTCTCCTCTCCTTCCCCTTCTCCCGTTCTCCTCTCCTTCCCCTTCTCCCGTTCTCCTTCTCCCGTTCTACTCCCCTCCGTCCTGTTCTCCTCCGCGCTCCGCCACTTCCAGCTTCTCCGCCGCCGCTTCTCCACCGTTCTCCTCTCGGGCTAGGATTTCGCTCGACGGGGAAGAAGGAGAAGGAGCTCGGCTGGGGTTTCGCTCGACGGGGACAGTGGAGGAGGAGCTCGGCTGGGCTAGGGTTTCGCTCGACGGAGATGGCGGAGGAGGAGCTCGGTTGGGGTTTGCTGTGGACGAGGGATGGCGGAGGAGGCACAGTGGTGGCGGTGGCAAGACCGCTGGAGAAGAAGAAGAAGGGACGGCGGAGACCGGCGGTGGCGTCATCGGTGATTTTTTTTGATTTTGTTTTTGTTTTTGATTTTGATTTTATTTTAAAATTTAATATTAGTATTATACGTGTATATACTTATTTGGGCGTAAACTAGTAAAATACAGGGCGTGATATAGCAATACCCAAAAAAACCCCAAACAAGATTCACCGCCTCACGCGCGGCGAGGAAGCCCTTGAGCCAACTGTAAAAGGAACGTTTCATTCATAGAATTCTCATGGAAAGCTCCGCCTCTATAAATACAAGCTGCGCCGACAATTCCCAATCCGCATCTACAAAATCCCCATATCCTCCGTCTTCCAGTCATAGCCATGGCCGATTCCGAGATCAATCAGTCACCGGCGACGGCGACAGTGAGCATCACTTTCTCTGTACTCAGAACTTCTCAATTTTCAAGTTCAGTGTAGTAATTTTCTGTTGTTTTGTTACCGAAGTTTGAAGGAGATGAGAAGAACTCCGGCGGAAACCTGAAGCATCTCGATTTCGTCCAAACGGCGGCAATCTACATTGTCGTCAGCTCCGGCTTGCTCTACGACTACGCGAAACGGAACTCCGGTCCGCTGAGGGCCGGCGTTCAGGCCGTGGAGGGATCCGTCAAGGCCGCCGTCGGACCGGTCTACCAGAAATTCCGTGACGTTCCCCTTGAGCTCCTCAAGTTCGTGGATCGAAAGGTTAGTGATGAAGAAGACGAAACGTTCTCGATCGTGATTTAATTCTGACTTTTCTGAAATTGCACTAATAACACAAGAGTAAATTGTAAATTCTTTCCATACGTAATGTAAAAATTAATGTTTAAACCGTAAATTAGAAGAAATGAAATAAAATTTTTAGGTTGTATGAAATGGGTTATAAATTTTAATACTACTACATACACGTTGCATATTTTAATATTGCAACTTAGACGTTTTACCTTTTATTATTTTAATTAAAGTTCGTCTTTTCATAAGTCTATGTAAATATCATCTTTTCCAAGATTTTGTAATAACACAATTATATTGTGGCGTTTATGTTTCTTTTCGAAAACATAGCCAAATTTAATCATAAAATCTTACTCCCTCTATCCCAAATTAAATTGCATAGAATATTTTTCATAGTCTCTAATACACACGTTTGACTATTAATATAGTTGACTATGTATAATATCGGTAAACAAAAGTTACTTTCTAGAAATTACTTGTTATGACGAATCCAATAATATCACGTACACCAATATTATTGTTTATATATTTATTTAAATTGTAATCAAAATTTTTTTAGTTTGACTGAATATTTGATATTGTGCAATTTAATCCGGAGGGAGGGAGTATTTATATACACGTACCAATCGATCTTGTTCTACCCATTGTTGAGTTTATTTACTCTCCATTTTTATGAAAGTACACTTTTGTTAGTTCACATGATTTTTCTACCTTGAATGATTTTTAAAAGTTAAACATTTATAAATATTTCAACTTTATTCACTTATTCAATTTTTACCGATCTCAACTCAATTTTCATCGCATGTTTTAAAAATTGTAGAGTATTAATCAAATGAGTCTTTCAATGGCACACACAGCTTAAAATTGTAAAAAGACTTTTTCCATTCACTTAATTATGACAAATCAATTTATGACACAACAATTTAGAAGATGATAATGGTTTGGAGCAGCGTAAACTAAAACAAAAAAAAATCTTAATTACGAATCCCTTCGTCCTATCATTAATTGCTTAAATTAATTTTAGAAAGTCTAAGTGCATCAATTTTTAATTATTAATATCATTATTTACGTGTGTAAAATTTTTTTTAGAAAATTATAATATAAAAAAATATATTATAACGAATCCAACAACGTATGATATAATAATGATATTAGAATTTGATGGTCGAATTTGAGTTAGTTTGATTTCCAATAGTCAAATTAAGCAATTAATGATGGAATGAAGGAGTTTTTCATAATTGAAAATTATTATAAAAATAAAATAAAAAGTGTAACGCAATTAAATAAATGGAGGTGGTAGTAGGTTAGATTTGTGCAGCGTGAAGTTTATAATTATAATATTTTGGTATTTGTACTTGTATATTTTGAAGAGTCCGTCTCTTGAAAGACCAAGGTTTAAAGTGTAAATTAGAAGAAATGAAGATAAAATTTTTGGGTTTTATGAATCAGGTTATAAACATTATTATTATTACACATTGCATAACAAATTTTTAATATTGCAACTTAGACCTTTTACCTTTTATTGTTCTAATTAAACTCCGTCGTTTCATAAGCATATGGAAAGACCGACTTTCCCAACACTTTGCCTATTTTGAAATGGTTACTCCTATGCCCCAGATGAAATTATATAGAATTTTTTTCACAGTTTTCAACATATGTTTAATTATTAATATATTTAACTACATATAATATCGGTAAACAATAAGTTACTTTTTAAAAATTATTTATTATGACGAATCTAATTATATTCTATTTAAATATGTAGTCAAAGTTTTTTTAGTTTGACAAAATCTTTTATATTGTTCAATTTAATCTGAGACGGAGGTATAGTAATAAAAAGTGTTACAGCCTTAACCCAGCGACTTTTATTCCGTTCTGAGCTCCACTGTCTCTCGCTCTGCAGGTAGATGACTCAATGAACGAGATTGACCGCCACGTGCCACCGCTCTTGAAAACCGCTTCCCATAACTTTCTCGTGGCGGCGCACAAGGCGCCGGAGGTGCTCCACGACGTGGCGTCGGAAGTGAAGCGCGCCGGCGTGGTAGACGCCGCTGCCAGCATCGGGAAGTCCGTCTACGCCAAATACGAGCCGACAGCAAAACAAGCCTACGTCAAGTACGAGCCGTTAGCCGAGCAGTACGCGGTGTCGGCTTGGCGGTCGCTGAACCGGCTCCCGCTGTTTCCTCAACTGGCTCAGATCTTCGTTCCCACGGCGGCTCACTGGTGCGAGAAGTACAACGAAGCCGTGAAGTGCGCGGCGGGGAAGGGCTATGCGGCGTCGTTTTACCTCCCGGTTGTGCCGATTAAGAGGATAGAGAGAGTTTTTAATGGAGCTGGGGATGAATCGAGTATGAGTGTTTCTGCCTCAAGTTGATCTAGAGTGTGATTTGTTATGATGGATAAATTGAAGCAACCTATGGTGCATTTAGAGTGTGGTTGTAATTCGATTCGTGTATGGTTTAACGATATTTATTTGGAATTTTCTAATGTTCTAACCTACCCGTATCATGCTTTTGTTGGGTCGGATACAAATCTACAGATTCCGCACATAAAGATACTCCCTCCGGTTCACTATCAGGTTGTTTTGAAGAACAATCTCACATAGAAATGATGATGGGTATATCCCTATATGTTGAGAAAAGTGGTAACATAACGATTAATTATTTTTTTGTGTAAATATAACCTTGACGGTTGAATGAAAGTGCATATATAACACTTCGACCATGATTCTGGTGTTCGCCCTCATAATCCGGCCATTGACCTACCTGCAATGACTAAAATACCCTTATGTGGAAGGACAATTTTGCTCTTATTAACATGGGGCCCACAAAAAACCATATGAAAATTTCCTTTGTTTAAAAAAAACGTTGGTTTGTTCTCCTATTAGTGCAGATAAGCCCAGGTGGCTGCACCACCACCCCACACTCACCTGGCTCCACCACCACCCCACACCCACCTGGCTTCACCTCCACCCCACACCTGCCTGGCTCCACCTCCACCGTCAGGCCACCACCACCATCCACCTAGCACCACCTCTTCTTTCATATGTGAGTTGATAGCAAAAATATCAAGTTACAGATAAGAAAGAGTAGGTCTTTTGACAGGCGGCTTGTCCATAAGCTTATGGACAGACCACTTATTTCTTATCCTATATACTGCATTTGTTAAATTACATACAAAATTTAAAAATTTTGAAAATATTTTTTTATATAATATATTTTTATATTTTCACATTCAAATGCATATTATTACTTGTTTTAACATATAAAATGCAATATTTAAATTTTATAGAAAATTACAGCATTTAAGGTAAATGCCCATGTGGATTGTCCATAAGCTTATGAAAATGTCGTCTTTCCTGAGACTTGCCCGATAAGAAAAGGCAAAACAAATCAATTCTTTCACAAAAACAGAGCGCCACGTTACTCACAACCTAAAAATGGCCAGCCCCATGTTCTAAATTTGTCAAATATTCAATTTTCCCCCAGCCAAATCACTGAGCAAGAAAAGCCCACAAGTTTAATTAGTTCAAAACTCCTACAAACCTCAACAACAATGAAAAAATTGCAAATTTCAAAGAATAAAAATGAACCCACTTTGAAACTGAGTATTTCCATTTCAATCAATCCATTTACACAACAAATTAAGCATCGGGGAGAGAGTTGGATGAAGAATCAGCGCCATATTTAAATTGGAGATTGGCGACCTTGGCGCACAGCGACTTGAATCTGCATCACTGGGCTCTTCCAATATTGCGACGACCTCTCCGGTGGTGACGCCTGCGTGCGGAGGATCCGGGACACAGCTAGTATTTGCATGCGGAGGATCCGAGAAGATGAAAACGGAGAAAATGGGAAAGAGAATGAATAAGGGTGACACAAAAGGGGTATTAATGCCAATGTGGGTAATAGGGTCATTTGATAAATGGCTATTTTTTCATTTTTAAAATAAAATTATCAGGGGCAAATCGATCATTTCAGCGTATTCCGGCATTAAACATGCTGAAAATGTTATATTTGCACATAACCTGAAGAGATATGATTATATTTATACTTTTGAATAACACAAAGTTATATCTGCACTTTGTTTAATTATATAGTGTTATATTTGTATTTTTCTCAATGATAATAGAGTCAAGTGCTCATATGACTCTATGTTTTGAGGGTTAGTGCTAATATGACCCTGTGAAGTTGAAAAGTGCTAATATAGCCCTGTGTTTTTCCGAAATGTGCTAATATAACCCTATAGACCTGATTTTGGCCAGAAAGTAATGAAATGACCATTATACCCTCTGTAATTAAGAAAAAGAAAAATTGGGTTAGATATAAAGACGTTTATACCCTTTTCCTTCTCTTTTCTTCTTCTCTTTTCTTCTCCTCTTTTCTTCGCCGTTCTCGTCTCCGTTCTCCTCTTTTCTTCTTCCTCTTTTCTTCTTCAAATCCCCATTTTCCTCTTTTCTTCTTCCTCTTTTTTTCTTCTTTCTCTTTACTTCCTCTTTTCTTCTTCAAATCCCCATCAATTTCCAGATCTTCAAATCCCCGTCACTCTGCAAATCCCCGTCAATTTCCAGAGGGTGGGGTTTGGTGGCCGGAGGAGGAGGTGGATGGTTTGTGGTCATCCAGGGCAGATGTTAAGGTTTGGTGATCGGAAGCGAGGCTGGGGTTGGCGGCGGTGTACGGCTGAGCGGTGGCGGTGCACGACGGAGCGACGATGGGGCTTAGGGCTAGGGGTAGCGGGGATGGCTTAGGGTCAGGGGTAGCAGGGGTTAAGGCGACGGCGCACGACGGAGCAGAGGCTGCGCACGGCAGCTGCCATGTGTGCTTCACCGGAGACGGCGGTGGCTGGTACGGAGGTCGCCGTATGAAGGATTTTGCTGCGGTGGGATCCGACCCGTTAGGGTTATGTTGAGATTTTGCTGCGGTTGTTTTTGATTTTATGTTTTTGATTCCGTGTTTTTTGATTATGTGATTTTGATTCTGTGTTTTCGACGGACCTGAGATTTTGATTTTGATTCTACCGACGGGCGGTGGTGGTAGAGCTAGGTTTAGGTTCTACTGGGGCGGGTGGTGGTGGTTGTGGCTGGTGGTGGTGGCGGCGATGGATGGTGGTGGTGGCAGAGCTAGGTTTAGGTTCGAGTGGTGGTGGTGGTTGTGGCTGGTGGTGGTGGCTGCTGGTGGTGGTTGGTGGTGGCCGGTGGTGCTGGCGGTGGTTGGTGGCAGTGATAATGGCGGAGGTGGTGATAGTGGTGGTGAAGAGGAAGAAATCTAGGGTAGTTTAGTCATTAGATTTGTAATTTTAAGACGAGGGGTATTTTAGTCTTTTTATTTTTGGTCAATGCCGAAAATTACAAAGTCAACACCAGAATAGTGCCACCGGGTTATATCGGCACTTTTGATGCAAAACACAGGGCTATAATAGCACCTTTCAACTTTACAGAGTCATATCAGCACAAACCTTCAAAACATAGGATCATATTAGTATTTTGCCCATGATAATACGTGAGAATCACTCGCTCATTGTTGTGTAGGTTTTTCTTCACCCATATAGTTCATCATTCATCACTTCCTTATTTATTTTTACGAATAATATAAGTAGGTTGAGTGATTAAAGGTTGGCATTATTTTACTTCAATAAATAATACAATATTGTAATCTAAAATATCCTCTTAAAATGCGTAAACATTTAATAAAATTTGCCGATATTTTTTCTAAAAAATTGTCACCCAAAAAGTGCATAAAGCACACTAGTCGAATGGTAAATCCCATAATTTTAATTGAAATTGTCATCCATTCTCATTCCACTAGTAATATACATCGAGAAACAAAAGCAGTGAAACGCTATGCTCAATTTAATTATTTCAATCTTCCTTCTCATTGAAGAAACAATACATCAACTGATTTTTATTTTTATTTTTGAAATTCAATGCATCAACTGATTTTATTATTTTTTTTGAAATACAATACATCAACTGATTAATCCAGCATACTGGAAAAATCTTTATCATAACGATAAACTACAACAATACTTAAGGGGTCAAATTCGGATAAAACGAAACTCCAGTGGCCGGCAACCAAGAAGTCCCCTGAATAAAATTCCCCACCGTAAACTGACTCGCCTCGGCCTCATCCGTAATCACCCGATACCCGGTCCAATTAACCCGACCACTGGTACTCGAACCAGGGCCCCGGTTCTTATACTCCGCATAATAAAGCGTGCTCAGTGCAAAATCCCCATTCCACGGCGTCCATCCGGCCGGCTGAATCAGATCCCCAATGTTACTCAACAAAATAACCGTCCGCGAATACTCCTTCCACGGCCGGCCGAGGTAGTTTCGGAAGGAGGAGAGCACCGGGATCAGATCCGCGGCAGCAGCAATCTTGCAGTTGAGGATCGAGATCCCGGTGTTCTGGTTGGGGTCCTCGCGGCCCTAGTAATAAAAATGTAAATAAATTAGAATCGGGATAATAAAAGAATACACTTTCAGATAGTTTTTTTATATATATATATCATGTTTAATAATCATTTTTACTTTATATACACTTGGTACTCATTATATCTATATATATATGTATAGATATAATGAGTACCAAGTGTATATAAAGTAAAAATAATTATTATATATATATGAATACACACAAACACAATTACTCATGGGTTTTACGTTCTATCACCTGGGCGGTGAAGATGTTCTGCTGGTTCGGGTCGGGTCGGCGGGCGTAGAGGTTGCACTGCTGGAAGACGACGGCGGAGTTGCCGAAGATGAAGTCGACAGTGCCGTAAACGTCGCACTCGCGGAAGTACTGGCGGAGGGAGTGGACGTAGAGGGTGTCCTGGTAGGCGACGAAGCTACACTGGTAGAAGGCGGCGAGGTCCGCACCAACGCGAAGGGCGACGGCCTGGTGCTTGCTGGGCCCCGCATAGTTTTCGAAGGTGATACCGCGGGCTATGAATCCATTTCCCACCGTTGCTGAAAGGAACGGAGATAATTATAATTTTTGAGTCTATTTCTTAAAAGATGGTATTTTCATAAGCTATACAAAGATTAAAGTTTAAACTTCAAATTATAAGAAATGAACATAAAATTTTCGAGTGGCATTCAAGTCATAATGTTCATAACCACTATACGTTACATAATAAAATTTAATATTTTAACTAAAATATTTACCTTTTTAGTATTTTAATTAAACTCCATCTTTTCATAATTCTATAAAAATACGGTATTTCCTAAAACTTTCACAATTTTTTATTTATGAATGTAAAGGGGGAAATAAGAATTGATATGTAGTTCATTAATAGCATGGAAAGAGAAACTAAAATATATTGACTTCATATCGATTGAGTTTATGATTTTCATATATTTTTATAAGCCTTTTATTATTAATGAAAAAGTAAGTTATTTTTTAATTACTTGTTAATTTTTCTAATATTTCACTCAATTCTCAAATTACAAAAAATATCGTCTGAATTTAATGTGTCAAACCCATAACCTCAGAGGTGCACGAGTCAAAATAGGTTAAAAAGTTATGTGTTCTTTTCATATTTATACTCCCCTTGATTAAAATTTTATATTTTAACTTTTGAAATCAAATACATTAGGTAAAATTTTGGAAAATACCGCATTTTCATAAGCATGTGAAAAAACAACACTGAATTAGAGTAATAAAAATGTAATAAATTTTAGTTGCAATATAAAAATTTATTATGCAACGTGCAGTAGTTATAAGTTTATGACCCGATTAAAGTAACTCAAAATTTTTATATTGATTTCTTCTAATTTGTAATTTAAACCTTGATCTTTCCATAATTTAAAGAAATATCATCTTCTCAAGGACGGACTCAATACACTAACGTTTTATAATTTATATATTTGTTTTTGTGTTAATATAAATTTAAAAATAATATATTAAGATGATGATCTTACATATTAGCAAAATTTAATGATCGAATTTGTTTTGGTTAAACTCAAAGAGTCTGTCTCTTGAAAGACAGTATTTCCATAAGTTATGAAAAAACCAAAGTTTAAAGTGCAAATTAAATAAATTAGGATAAAATTTTCAGATTGTATGAATCGAGTTATAAACTTTATAACTACTACACGTTGTATAATAAAATTTTAATATTGCAACTAAGACTTTATATTTTATTATTCTAATTAAACTCCATCTTTCCCAAAACTTTACCTAAACTCAAAAGTGAAAAATAAAAAAATTATTGGAAATGAGGAAGTGTTGGTTTCTCTGCATTCCTACATGCAGTCCTGTGAGAGTGTATACTGAAGAGCACCCATATTATATTAAGAGATACTTTCCTAAAGAGAACTAGAAAGTGACTGAAAAGGAAAGTGCCGAGGACAAAATTCAATATCAAAAGAATGATGTGGGAGTTGAAGAAAATGTCAAACGAAGATGGTAAAATAGGTTGGATTTTGTCGGCACATATAATTGGTGCATGCAATAAGGACCAAATTTCAGAAAGGCTGAGACGGTGGTCCGACTTTGTGGAAAACCGGTCATCGTTATCATGACCACTGTCATTTTTGTGTTATTGTCCGTGTTTTGAAAACGATCTTTTCAAATGTAAAGATCAATATTTAAGATAAAATTATCGGGTTATATGAATTGGATTGTAAACTTTATAGCTAATTCATGTTGCATGATAAATTTTTAATATTGGAATTAAGATATTTTACATTTTATTATTTAAATTAAATCTCATCTTTTCATAAGCTAATGGAAAGGTGATCTTTCCCAAGATTTTGCCTTTGTATTATTGTGTACAATCAAAATCAAAGGATTATTCAACTTAACTACTCCCTCCGTTTCACTAATAGTAACACATTTTCTAATTTAAAATGTTTCTTTTATTTTGACAGTTTTTAATTACAACAAATTTAAAATTATTACATCTATTTATTTTACTTTTCTTTATTTTAATTCAATTTCATCCATTCATTTTACACCTCATAAATTTTAATACTTAAAAGTGGTGTATGGCTAGAGAAATAAAAGAGCAAAGGATATTGGAACGAATGATAAGAAAACTTTGTAGAATAAAGGCAGCTCATGTTTTGAAAGACAGTTTCTTTTAGTATGAGCTACCAAACAATTATGATATTTTAAATTTAGATATTATGCTCTTTTAAATCAGTAAATACATAATAAAATTGAAAATTGAAAATATAAGAAAATAGATATAAAAGGTTTGAGGTTTCAGTTAGAAAGAATATCGTTAAAGTTTAAAAGTTATAATGCTCCTCTGGTTCTTTTATTATGGCCCTAACTTTTGGGTACAAACTTTTTTTAAAAAAATAAATGAATGGTAGAGATTTTATTGAAAGTATAAAAAGTAAAATGTGTGGATAAAAATAATCTAGGATTTACTAAAACGGGAAGGAGCCAATATAAAAAAACCATCAAAAAAAAGAAAGTGAGCCATTATTAGTGGATCAGAGAGTACATGCAAACAAAGCCAGGTATTTCAATGTTGATGCTAGTGTTTAGTTTAGGATTGATCTTTATTATTATTATTGATATGTTTGATTTTAGAAATTTTTAATTTTTGAATATTAATTTTCAATGAATTAAAAATTTCTAGCAAAATCAAACATATCAATAATAATAATAAAGTATCAATCCTAACCTAAACACTAGCATCAACATTTTCATTTTTGATAACCAGACTAGCATCAACTTAATTAAAATATACTCCAATATGATATACTCTATCATTCTAATATCTTCAAAATACTTGTATGATTGTAGTCCCTTTGTTTCTCTAATAGTAACACATCATTTTTTGTGATAGAATTTCAAAAATACTAAATGAGTAGATGAAATTGAATTAAAAAAAATAAATAAAAGTAATAACTTTAAACTTGATATAAATAAAAAATGTCAAAATAAAATAAAGATCCAAAATTAAAAAATACATCGGGAGGGAGTACCATAGGATAAAATGTCTGTGTAAAAGTACTCCCTCCGTTTCACTAAGAGTGGCACACTAGGTTTAGGCTCTTGAATTAAGGTGAAGAAAATGAGAGGTTGAAATTGAGTGTAGAAAGTAAAAAGTAGAATGAGTGGATGAGATTGTAGGAATCTTGCAAAAAATGAAAAGTGTGTCATTTAAAAAAAACATCCTAATAAGGCAAGTGTGCCAATCTTAGAAAAACGGAGGGAATAATTCAGTGTTCTGTAATTACAATGGATACTACTACAGGTCTATATTTAAATGCCAGCTCCAGATAATTTCACGTGATTCCCGTCAATAAAATCGACCAACTCTCTGCAGCTCATTCATTTAGCTATTTTATTTTAAACTCACCTAACTTAATTTTGGCTTAATACTCCAACTTTTCACTTTAACTTACTCAAAATTACTCTCTCTGTCTATCTCAGCTGAAGATTCTTAGCTTCTATTTGTGGCTATCCCAATTAAATATTTTTGTTTGGGTAAGTCTCAGTAAAGGACATCTCTATAATATTATGGACAGTCCAAATGAAATTTTATCTTAAATGTTGTAATTTTTTTATAAAATTTAAATATTATTTTTTATAAATTAAAACAAGTAATAATATGCGTTTGAAGGTGAAAATATAAAAATATATGGTATAAACAAATATTTTTGAAATATCTAAATTTTTTATGTAGTTTAACAAATGCAGTTTATAAGGTAATAAATAAGTGGTTCTGTCCATAACCTTATATACAGACCGCATGTCAGGATACTCACCGTTTTTATAAGTAAAATTACAAAAATACCCCTGACTATTTCAGAAAATAATTTCGGTGTACATGAAAACCACATTTGGAAACTAAACAAAACGTGAAATTTATTTGGTACTGTCTAATGGTTGATTGGTAAAGGCGATCAATCCGCTCGCCCTCAGCGGCCCATACCAGCCCACACCCAGACCATCGTATGAGAGGTAAATCACGGTAGCCCAGCACCAGGACCCATGGGCTTGGCATTGCCTCGGTGCGCACAAGGGAGCCTTGCAAAGCAAGAACTCCCCACACTGCCGCTGCCGAGGATCGAACCTGGGATTATTGGCTTACCCACCCATGTCCCAACCACTGGGGTACACCCGTGGGTGTTCTAATGGTTGATTGGTAAATCCAAAACACGTGGGAACTTAAAAAAAACAATTTAGTAAATTGGAAACAATGCAGAAATGTTCTACTTACCAACAGTAGCTGACCGAAAAGTTGTCCACCCATCTACGACGCTCCGGTTACCCTTGATCAGCGTCTTTCCGATGCCGTCGCCGACCAACATTATCATCGTCTTCTTCCTCTCTATCTCGATGTACTCGTAATACGCTCCCGCCTTAATGTGTATGATGAATCTGGTGGTGCTAGAATTCGGCGCCGCCGCCAATGCCTCCGCGATGGTGGCGAAGTTTCCGCTTCCATCTTTCGCCACCGTGAGATTATATCTCGTCGCGTTTATTGGCGCCTGCAGCAGCGCCCGGTCCTTCTTCTTAAGCCAAGTAGGATACCTATCAGATCAAAAATATCTTACGTAAAGTTTGGGAAAGACCGTCTTTCCATTGGTTTATGCAAAGACAAGATTTAATTAAAATAATAAAAGGTATTAATAAAAGGTTTTAGTTATAAAGTTTATAATGCGATTTATGCAATTCAAAAATTTTGTCTTCATTTCTTCTAATTTACACTTTAAATATTTGTTAAATTATAATTTTTAAGATGTTAATTTTCCTTAGGATATAATTTAATTATATGAAATAATGATTATGTATTACGGTAAATTTTAATAATATTATATAAAAATACTGTAAATAAATAATTATTATTGAAATTTATGTAACTTCAATTTTGTAACTTCAATCTTACTATTTTAGATTTATATAGAATAGAAAATAAAACTAGCAGGCGATCTTTTCAGAAGATACGTAAAGATCAAAGTTTAAAGTACAAAATAAGAAGAAATGAAATAAAATTTTTGGGTTGCATGAATCAGGTTATAAACTTTATAACTGCTATATGTTTCATAATAAATTTTTAATATTGAAACTAAGATCTTCTACCTGTTATTATTTTAATTAAACTACATCTTTCCATAAATCTATAAAAAAATTGTATTTCCCAAGAATTTACCCTTTCTATTTTGATTATAATTGCTGTTGAAATTGAACGAACTCATTTTAATTCCATCACTTTTAGTGCCACATCAATATGTATGAGTGCCTATTTCATACCATGCTTTGGAATCCTTACTCTTAGAATGGAGCGTTTTTTTTCCCAATTTTGATACGAGTATACAATTTCATTATCTATATATTTTTATTTTTAAAATTTTTCCTTTATCAAAAAGTCGGAACGAGTGCTTTTAATGATGGAAAAAATGACTGTAACACACTAACACTTTATCTTTCTCGTGCACTACTAAATAGTGAAATGTGCATGCTACTTCCATGGCCCTGTGTCTCTAATTATATTCTAGTGGGCTATTATTAATAAAATTTTGTGTTTTTAAATATAAATAGAGCTAATGATTAATGACATCCCTCAAAAACTTACACTCCCTATGTACTATGACACAGTTTCCAATGGATTTGCATTTAATAACACAGTTTTTTATGGAATCTGAAGTTGTTAACGAGTGCCCATGACAATCATTAAAAAAACCGAAACAAATAACCCTTGCAGCATTTTTCGAAAAACGTTCCGGACACGCAGTATGTTTTGTCACGTGGCCAGAATTATGCCAAAATTAACCAATAAAAAATCTTTTAAAAAAATTATAACCTCTCAACATTTTATCAACTTACCCGTCTTCCAGCTTCCCGTAGCCTTCCGGCAAGCTCCCGTCGTCTCCGGCGCCGGCGCCGCCGCCCAACACCCGCCGCGGCGGCCTCCTGCTCTTTATCCTCTTCAGCATCGCCAGCGAGTTGCTGACGTGGTGGGAGATCTTCCTCAACCTCCCCTCAATGTACTTCCTCAGAAACTTCTTCGGGGAGAACGCGAACCCGTCGAGACACGTGTACTGGTTCGTCATGGCGGCGGAGAACAGCGTCTGCAAATCCATGTAGTGCTGCACGGCGGTCCTGTTCGACGAGAGCTCCCCCACGGCGGCGCGTAGCTGCAAAACGGTGTCGTCGAGTAAATCCAGACAGTCGTCCAGCGCGTGAGTGTCGAGGGGGTCGAGGTTCCGGAACTTTCGCTTGATGCGCGAGCAGTTGGAGAAGGAATCTCGGACCTCGAAGACCGTGGAGTTGACCAGGCCGGAGATTATCTCCGGCAGCGACTTCGACCGGAGCTCCGGCAATTCGGAGACCGATGAAACGCAGAGGTCCGGGTAGAATGTGCCGTCGCATGCGGCTTTCGCGATCTCGATGTGATCTTCATTTGCCCTGATTTGGAAAGTTAAGGAAATGAAGATTACGAGGAAAACAAGAATTTGGGATGTTTTTCTGGGCATTGTGGGAATTTTTGCTCTTTTTTTTTCCTTTCTATTTTGGTCACCTGGAGTGTGTGTTTGTGTGTGTGAAATGTGGTGGTGAATTTATGGACGGATTTTTTAGCTACCGATGGGCGGGTGAATGCGTAGAGTAAATAGCACTAAATGTTGGCCAGTGAGCATTTGGTACATTTTCGAATAAGGGCGCCATATTTCCCCCCTTTACTAATTTGATTTCCATAGTTATAATGTGAGTTAATTTCGGGCGTGGAGAAATGAATCCGAAATCTATGGATTGGGTGAGTGAGTTGTTTGTTTTAAGATTCGGTTGGATATGGGTAAATGGGTGGAAATGAAGAATTGTGTATGGGGTTGGTTAAATTGACAAATTCATCTTTGCGTGAATTTGTTTAATGTAAATTGATATATAAATGTTGGATAATCTCCTTCAGGTTTACTGCAGTAAGTTTTATTTTTTGTATTTGAATGTTAGCAGCTATCATTTTTCAACAAGTCAGTAGGTTAGTTGCATGGAAGTAGCAATCACGTTGCATATTAGCTGCTTGAATATAGCAAGCAAGTAGCTAGTAGTTGCATGATTTTAGAACTCACATTGCATGGTTGTTGCATGAGTATAGGACTCACATTCTATGAATGTAGCTCCCTCGGTTGTATTTTGCCCTTATAAATTCAACATCAGAAATGCAGACGAATATACTTCACCAAAACCTTTTTTCCCTCTCTTTGATTCTGCAACAACTAGTGGTATCAGAGCGTTGGTGTTTGATCCAAGACTTTGTATTCGTTCGGTGTTCGATCCGCTTCGACAAAATGGCAGGACGAGGAGCATGAGCAGCTGGTGACAAAAACAAGGGAGGATCGTCCACACCACCACCATCAGAATGGCCAAAACTTGGTCGAGCCAACGAGATGGGCGGAGGAAGTGAGACACACATAGTAGAGTGGGTTAAGGGAGAGCGATGGTGCCGCACACTTTTCGGTTCTCACACGGACCAACTATGTAGATTGAGTGATCCTCATGAAGGTGCAACTTCAAGCACAAGGCTTGTGGGGGGTGATCGAGGATGGTCCGGGTGATCAACGTGATGATCGGCGGGCAATGTCAGCACTCCTTCGAGCAGTCCCGCCAGAGTTGGTTCGTACCCTTGAAGTAAAGGCAACCGCCAAGGAGGCTTGGGATACACTCAAGGTCATGCAAGTTGGCATCGAAAGCGTCCGAAAGATCCCAAGGCACAAACTCTTTTGGGATCCGACTCACAGCAATCGTCAATGATCTTGAGGTGTTAGGTGATCCGGTGGATGAGCAAAAGGCAGTGCTCAAATTCCTTTAGAGTGTACCACGAAAGTACAAGCAAATGGCCATGGCGATCGAATCGCTTGTGGATTTGAAAGCTCTATCCATTGAAGAGCTCACTGGACGGCTTTTGGTAGTTGAAAATGCGGGGGGCTCGACGATTATGCACCAGATGGAGGTCGCTTACTCCTTACCGAGGAGGAGTGGCTAGCGCGACAACGACAATGCAAACCAGGGCAAGGTTCTGGCGGAGGTGACAAAAATCAAAGCCGCGACTAAATCGAATTCGCAGGTCGGAAGCAAGGTAAAACCATCATCAGGTACGGGAGACCGTAAGAAAGGCAATTGTAATTATTGTGGGAAAGCTGGTCATTGGGCGATGTAAAAAGGCGAAATGCGATCGGGAAGAACATGCAAACCTTGTGCACACCGAGACGGAAGGAGATGAAGAACATGCACTACTCATAGTGTAGATTGGGACTGAGACCAGCAACATGTCTCAATTTGTGCATTTGAACGAGAAGAAGGTGATGCCGGTAATTGCAGCAGATGGCCTGTGGTACCTCAACACCGAGGCCAGCAGTTATATAACCGGTGACAAAGTTGCGTTCAGGTCTCTTGACGAGACTGTACATGGCACCGTTTGTTTTGGCAATAACTCGATGGTAGACATACGTGTGAGAGAAACGATAATGTTCATGTGTCTTACAGGGGACCATCGAATTTTCACTGACGTCTACTACATTCCAAGCTTGCAAAGCAACATTATCTCCCTCGGACAACTTGACAAAAATGGATGCATAATCACCATTGAAGATGGGAAGCTTTGTTTTTTTATCGATCTCGGAAGGTATTGGATTGGGTCGCACGGTTGCGCAACAGACTCTACACACTAAACTTGAACCTTGCGCCTCTCGTGAGCCTTTTGCCGCGGAAGGAAAGTGAACCATGGCAATGGCATGCATGGTTTGGACACCTTCACTTCTGGGCATTGCATAAGCTTTCAAGCAACGAAATGGTTCGTGGAATTCCCTACATTGAACATGTGAAAGAGCTTTGCGGTGGTTGTGCAATCAAAAAACAACACAGGACACCATTCTCGCAGGCCACAACGTTCCGAGCAAAATGTCACTTAGAGTTGGTCCACAGGATTTGTGTGGTCTAATTGCGCCTCTAACAGCATGTGGAAGAAGGTATTTTCTACTTGTTATTGATGATTATAGTCGATACATGTGGGTTGAACTACTCAAGATGAAGGACGAGACGCTGCGACACTTCATGAAAATCAAGTCGGCAGCGGAAGCCGAGCGTGAATGCAAGCTTCTTGCATTTCGTTCGGATCGTGGTGAGGAGTTCAACTCCAACGAGTATAAGGAATTCTGTGATGCAATCGAGATTAAGCACAAAACCAATGCCTCTTACTCGCCTCAACATAATGGGGTAGTAGAGGGGCTAAACCAGATGGTGGTCAGATGGCTCGGTGCCTCATGAAGTCAAAGGCAATGCCCGGAACATTCTGGGGCGAAGCAGTGAAAACTGCAGTTTATCTACTCAATCGCTCGTTGACATGGAGTCTAGATGGCATGACACCATATGGGGTGTGGAACGGGAATAAGCCGAGTGTTCACCACCTAAAAACATTCGGGTGTGTCACGTATGTGAAGCTTGGCCCGGGATTGGACAAACTAGCAGACCGATCAGTTCAAGGGATTTTCACCCGCTATGACGAAGGTGCTAAGGCATAACGAGTCTACGATCTGATTGGAAGGTGCGTGTACGTGACAAGGGATGTCGTGTTCAAGGAACATTGGGCATGGAAATGGGGAACTTCCAGCGAGACAATATCAGCAGAAGGAGAGAACACATTCACTGTTGTCTACTCTACAAGTGAACACACTATTTCTGCACCCGAGCAAGCTGCACCAGAAGTTGAACCACGGACCCCAGAGCCTACTCCATTAAAGACACAGTGGGAAACACCTCCTACACACAATGACAGCATCGACACTACATCAAGCCTGCGACGTTACAAGCTGGTTACAGATTTGTACAATGCCACCAAAGAAATCGAAAATGTTGAAGAAAACGGTCACTGCTTCTTAGCCGCAGAGGAGCCAACAAGTGTTGAAGAGGCTCTTAGAGATATAGCTAGGAGAAATTCCATGAAGGAGGAAATGAAATCAATCCTCGACAAAAAAACTTGGGAGCTTTCATCACATTCGGAGAACCACCATGCTATTAGAAAAATTGTTAAGCACAAGGCGAGGCTCGTCGCAAAGGGGTATGCGCTGCGATAGGGGGTGGATTACGAGGAAGTGTTCGCTTCGGTGGCAAGAATGGAGATGATTCAGCTATTGCTTGCACTCGACACACATGAAAGGTGGGAGATACACCACATGGACGTGAAATCGGCTTTCTTAATCGGAGATCTTGTTGAGGATGTTTATGTGAAGCAACCATCGAGTTTCATTGATAGTGCCAATTATGGAAAGGTGCTGAAACTAAATAAAGCATTGTACGGGCTTCAGCAAGCTCCACGGGATTGGAACTCCAAACTGGACGCATCTCTCGTTTCTCTTGGATTTACAAGGTGTCAACTTGAGCATGAAGTACATCGGAGAGGTAACACTCATTGTTTCCTTCTTGTTGCCGTTTACGTAGATGACTTAATTATCACGGGGATAAATGTTCAAGACATTGTTGAGTTCAAGGGAGAAATGCAGAAATTTGTCAAAACGAGTGATTTCGATCTTCTTAGTTACTATCTTGGGATCGAGGTGCATCAAGGCAATGGTGAGATCACAATTTGCCAAGGTGCATACGCTGGAAAAATCTTGGAGTTAGCTGTCATGAATGGGTGCAACCCATGTCACACACCGATTGAGAATCAACTCTGGTTAAGCAAACAAGATGGAAGCGCTGGTGTGGATGCAACCATGTACCAGAAGGTGATTGGTAGTCTTCGCTACCTTGTAAACACACGGCCAGACTTAGCTCATACGGTTGGCGTCGCAAGTCGATACATGGAAGCTCCAAGTACTCAACATTGGGTTGCAATTAAACAAATACTTAGGTACGTTCAAGGTACTCTAGGGTATGGATGCTGCTACAAGTCAGGTGGAGGCGATGTTAAACTAGTTGGCTACAACGATAGTGACTTCGCCGGCGACATAGATGACCAAAAAAACACTTACGGAATAGCTTTCTTCATTGGGAACGACATGGTTTCGTGGACTTCGCAAAAGCAAAGGATTGTTGCTTTGTCTTCTTGCGAAGCAGATTATGTTGTAGCGGCAAGTGCAGCATGTCAAGGCGCTTGGCTCAGTCGAATCATCGGCGAACTAGTTGGTCGTGAAGAACTTGGTTTCAAACTTTTGATAGATAACAAATCGGCTATTGCTCTTACTTAGAATCCAGTGCACCATAGTAGGAGCAAGCACATTGATACCAAGTTTCACTACATTCGGGAATGCATTGAAACCGGGAGGATGGTTGTCGATCATGTCGGGACTGATGGACAATTAGCTGATATCCTAACAAAGGCGTTGGGACGGATAAAGTTCATCGAGATGAGACATAAGCTTGGGATCATTTGAGTTCAGAATGAAGAAGAAGATTAAGGGGGTGATTTGTTGGATAATCTCCTTCAAGTTTACTATAGCATTACTGTATTAAGTTCTATTTTTAGTATTTGAATATTAACATCTTTCATTTTTCAAGACCAAGTCAGTAGGTTAGTTGCATGGAAGTAGCAATCACGTTGCATATTTGTTGCTTGAATATAGCAAACAAGTAGCTAGTTTAGTGCATGATTTTAGGACTCACATTGCATGGTTGTTGCGTGAGTATAGGACTCACATTGCATGAATGTAGCTCCCTTAGTTGTATTTTTCCCTTATAAATTAAACATCAGAAATGCAGACGAATATACTGCACCAAAACCTTTTTTCCCCTCTCTTTGATTATGCACCAACAATAAATTCATTTATATTGATACATGGGTTGAGATTCACAAATTTACCCGCTTGCTCGATTTTATATTGCTAATTTTAATAGTGTTAATTTTATCAATTTTGCCATACATGTGCTTACAGAATTTAAAACTATTCCTTATTTTATTCGATCTAGTGGTTGATCAATACATATTGTCAAAATCATAACTTGAGATTTCTTCTACTAAACAAATTATATTTTTATTTTGTTATTTTTCATATATTTTATCAATATATATATACTATATTATTCTATTGTAAAAATAGATTATCTTTTTTACTTAACGAATGGAAAATAAATCATTTGCTTCTCGTTTCTTCTGTTTAGTCATCAAATCCACTTTGATCAAAAACAAAATAAAAAATCCACAATTTTATAATAACTTTGATTCAATTCAATTTAAATTGGTAACAAGTTGGACACAATTCATCGTACCATATGTTTCATATTTTCTGTAATAAAATTCAATTATTTCAACAAGTTGGACATAAGTGATTGGACTAAATTTGTTTTTTGGTCCCGACATAGCATCTTATACCATGTTTTGGTCCCCCGACTGCAAAACAACCCTCGTTTAGTACCCCACAAATTCAAAACGATTTGTTTGGTCCCCAAGGTGGTTTTCAGGTGGGTTTGGGGACTAAAAAATGGTATAAGATTATATGTTAGAGACAAAAAAATAATAATTTAGTCTACTTGAAAACCACCCAGAATATGGTTTGGGGACCAAAAAAATCGTTCTGAATTTTTGGGGTACTGAACCAGGGTTGTTTTGCAATCGGGGACCAAAACATGGTATAAGATACTATGTCGGGGACCAAAAAAAATAATTTAGTTTAAATGATTGTACCAAATGTTTCATTTTTTGGGTATTACAGATCGTTGTTTGAGGATCCTTAATAGATCACCTCCAAGTGCCAATAAAAGATTAATTAGAACTTTATTACTTTGCGGTTTAATTACTCCCTTCGTCCCAGTCTCTCTGCAAATTTCCCCCTAGGGAAATGATAATACTACCCCTGCATGCTTCAACTATTTTCAGCCTTCTCTCTGGTTTTCCTCCACCTCTCGCCGCCCGCTCACACTCCTCCTCCTTTGTTATCACATCTACTCCTCCTCCGCTGCTCACATCGTTTCCTCCCCCACCACCTCCTCTTGCCACCTCCAGCAGCAGGCTCGCGCAACGACTAGCTTGCGTCAGCCATTGGCTCAAATTGGGTTCTCTGGTTCTTCTCCTTTGAAGACCCTTCTCTCTCTGGTTTTCTTCGTTTGAAAACCCTTCCGGTGTCACCAAGATTGGGCTCCGACGAATTAAGCTTGGTGTTTGAAGGTAACGCAGATCAAATTGGGGGTGGCGTTAGGGTTTAGAGGTGAGGCGGAAGGGTGGCGCTAGGGTTGAGAGGTGAGGCAGAGGGATGGTGCTAGGGTTAAGAGGTGAGCTGGAGAGGCGGTGTCAATGGCGGAAACAAGGGTGGTGCTAGGGTATAGAGGTGAGGCGGAGGGGTGACATCAATGGTGAGGGGAATGGGTGTCGGAGGGAGGGGCGTTAGAGTGGTGGCATCAGAAGCGGTGAGAGGGAGAGGCGGTGATAGGGGTAACGCTGGCTGTGATAGTGGTGGCAGAATGGTGGAGGAGGCAAAGAGATGAGTGGAGCAAACTGGTGGAGCAAATACAGTACAGATGGAAAGAGGGTTTGTGAGGATGGTGGAGGAGGTCGACAACGGTGGCAAACAGCGGCAGTGGAGAAAGTGGGTGACAGAGAATAAAGTGTGTGGTGGAGGATTGAATCTGAGGCAAGCGGGTTGGAATTGAATGTGGAGAAAGTTTGTAAAATTTTAATTTTGTAAGGGCAAATGTGTCTTAGTACATGTGAAATGCTACTAAAAATGGAAAGTGTGCAGATTTACCTGGCACACCAAAAAATGGAAAGTGTGCAGATTTTCCTGGAACGGAGAGAGTAGCACTTTATTATACAAGTAACGTGAAATGGGGGAGGATAGTTGATGCTAACTCAGAGAGCTTAAAAGTGGATCACGACGTAGACACAATTAAGAAACCCGCATAAGTAAATACTTTCTCCGTTTTGCTATGTTTGACATCACAGTTATATGTAGAGAGAATTGAGTTAAACGATAAAGAATTTTATAATTCACAGTTTGAAAATGAAAAAAAATGATTCACTTTTTGTCATAAAATGAAATGTGCCAATCTTAGTAAAATATGCAAAATAAAAGGTGTGTCAAATATAAGAAAATAACACGGTATATAAGGCTCAAGCTCGCAACAACCGAAGAAGGAGATGGAAACACTCGACAATGACATTTTTTTCTTTGAAAACATTGATGGTAGATTTGGTTCTTGAGAAAGAGGTGAAACAGGGTGTGGTGGCTGCGTAAGATTTGAGAGTGAGAGGGTTAATATATTTGATGGATTAATTAGGTTAGGGTTATTGTTTAAGTGGTCTTACTCAATAATCAGTCCAACTTAAATTAGAAATGAGGTATAAATTTTGGATTTTATGAGGGTTAATATAATCTTTCTTAGCTGATTTTTTTTGCCAAATAAGGAATAAAGTAAAAGTGTGTAGCTTTGATTAAGACGGACTAAAAAAAAAAGTATACAGCTTGAATTGAGATGAATGGAGTATAAAAGTGGGCTAATCCAACCAATATTATTTGCACAATTGAAAGGGCCAAGAAATCAAATTTGTTCATGACTCCATGCTAAAGTTGACATCAATTCTTGCCTATAACCCTACCAAGAAATTAAGAACATAAATCCAGTGGCCCAAACAAGGTGTTCAAATAACTTTTCACGTTAAAATTTGTATTTTTTAGAAAATAAATATTGTATTATGTAAGTTAAAAATAACTAATAATGTATATTTTAATGTAAAATATAAAAAATATAATATAAAATGTACAATATTTAATAGACTAAACTATTTTTTTGGTCCTCTGCAAAGTATCTTTTACTATCTTTTAGTCCCCATTTGCAAAACAACCCTTAGAGGGTACCCAACAAATTCAAAATTATATGTTTTGGTCCCCATAGGTGGTTTTCAGGAAAAGTCAACGGTAAAATTGGTCAAAATATGTGAAATGACCATTATACCCCGAGTTTAAAAAATAAAATAATAATAATAAATCATCAGGGGCAGGATGTTCGAGGACTCGAGGCAGGAGGTTCGAGGGCTCGAGGCATGATGCTCGAGGGCTCGAGGCATGAGGTTCGAGGGCTCGAGGCATGAGGTTCGAGGGGCTCGAGGCATGAGGTTCGAGGGGCTCGAGGCATGATGTTCGAGGGCTCAAGGCATGATGCTCGAGGGGAGAGGTTCGAGGGATCGAGGGGCGAGGGGAGAGGTTCGAGGGATCGAGGGGAGGGGTTCGAGGGCTCGATATACTATTTAATTTTTTTTAGATATACTATATAATTTAATAAATGCAATGTATGAATGAAAAAATACAGTGAAATGTCCATAACTTAGGTAGACCACCTGTTAAGTGGCCTCCTAAAAAATTATGTACGGGAGACCTCCTAAATACCTTACTTATAAGCTTATCAATATTTTAGTAGTTGATAAACATCTAAAAAGTTACTTATTTTAAAAGCGGATTCTATTTTGGGAAAAACATGAATTACTTTGTTCCTACTATTACCGGTTTTACATATACAATTATTATACTGTATCTCTGGTGTACCTTGCATATGCACTGTATATATAGTGAATGTGCATTTGGTTCAATTATTTATGCATTATAATATTTATATAGTAATTCCAATTAAATTATTACAATGCATATTAATATAGGGGAAAAATAAACATTCATATATTCGAAAATACCTATGGGGATACAGTGCTCATGGTACCCAAAGGTACCATATAATTTGCCTTACACATAAGTATAGTTCCACCAAACATACTCAAATTAACTACTTGGTCTGGTCCACTAATATTGGCCCCCTTTGACCAGCCAATTTTTTATGGCATGTTTGACCATCGATAACTTTTGTTGTATATAGTAATGGACCTTATGTGAGATGTCTTTGGATTCTCCGTAACGTGTAGTTTTTGAAAAGTAAAATTTTATAAACTATTATCGTACGTAACAAAAGTTATCGATGGTCAAACATGCCTTGAAAAAATGTAAGAAAAAAGGGGGCCAATATAAGTGGACCAGAGGAAGTAACTTGTTATATTCATATCACATCACTACTACAAATTAACCCACTTTAACATTTTGAAAGTGTTGTTTTAGGTGCTAAAGGGTTAAGTTAGACTTACACCAACATTTTTACAAGTATTATGCGATATTGCATTAAATCTAGCGCAATAGTTTTTCTAAACGGTTTTTCTAACGAGTGCCCATGGGCACTCGTTAACAACTTCAGATTCCATCGTAAATTGTGTTATTAAATGCAAATCTATCGAAAACTGTGTAATAGTACATAGGGAGTGTAAGTTTTTTAGGGATGTCATTAATCATTAACTCTATTTGCATTTAATAACACAGTTTTCGATGGAATCAGAAGTTGTTAACGAGTGCCCATGGGCACTCGTTAGAAAAACCGTTTTCAAAATTCAGATAACAATTTTCAAAGTTCAATTAATTAAGTAACACTTTATAAGTTACGTAATATTTTAATATGTTTTTGCTAGAAAAGTGTTACGAAACTATAATTTATATTTTTATTAATATATTTTATAAGCAGACGAACTCATAAATTAATATATTTTTATTTTAACACCTTTTCATTATATCATATATTAAAACGCTTTAAATAGTTCATTTCACCTATTTTTCTTCGAATTCAATTCATTTCACAAAAATATCATCTCCTAAATTTATTGTCATAATAAAGAGTAATGCAATTCAATGGCATCCAGTGTGTGTAACAGTGTAAGCATATGTAATTGTCGGCAAGAAAAGTTTACATTTATAGACCTTTATATTTCACTCCTTTACACTTTTAACCATGGAAATATTTCTAAGTGAGTTTGACTGCTGGTGCTTTCTTAATCCATCTCCTGAATCCTCGGTTAAATTTTCTCCCAATTCACTTTCTTCGATTATAATTTGAGTCTGTTTCTTGAGAGTCGGTATTTTTTATGAATTATGAAAAAATTAATGTTTAAACTGCAATTTAAAAGAAATTAAAATAATTTTTTTGACTTGCATTAATCAGATAATAAATTTGTAACTATTGCACGTTGTATATGAATTTTTAATATCGTAACAAAATCCTTTTACCTCTCTATAATTTAATTCAACATGTCCTTTTATATACCTATGGAAATGCGATCTTTTCCAAAATTTTGCCTTATAATTTAATATTATATTTTCACTCATAAATCAATTACAGAATTTTTCCCGATTCACTATTATTTATCGGCAAGGTCTTGGGAAAGACCGTCTTTTCATAAATTTATAGAAAGATGGGTTTTAATTTGAATAACAAAAGTTTAAAGGTTTTAGTTGCAATATTAAAGTTTATTGTTCAACGTGTAGTTATAAAGTTATAAAGCGATTCATGCAACCCGAAAATTTTATCTTTATTTCTTCTAATTTGTACTTTAAACCTTAATTTTTTCATAGTTTATGGAAATAACGTCTTTTTCAAGAGACGACCTCTTATTTATCCACTCCCTAGTTGATTTAATATTTAAGAAAACAATTTTACTATTACAAATAGGCTTATATTTGGATCAAACCCACAAGCTCTGAGTTATTGAGCCTTTGTGTGGTTAAATAGCCCAAATCAATTGGCTGGGCTGCGAGAGAGCCCAGGCCTTTTACTTCTATCTGTTCTTTAGTACTCATATCTTTTTATTCTATCTGTTCTTTAGCTCTGGCAAAAATTCTCTTTTCTCATGTCCTTTTATCTTTCTCTTCAGAAATAATCTGGTGCTCAGATTCTCCTTTATTCTACTGCTCTTTCCGTCCCATTCTATTTTACACATAATTTTTTTCAGCTTTGACCATATATTTGAATAGGTATATGAACAATAATTTTATCTTATGAGATATGGTTAGATTCGGCTCAGGATCTTCTGCTACACTATTGTGTACCACTGTGTGTTACACCAATTAGATTCTGACATGTGTCTCTCCTAAATTAGCTAAAATTAGGTTAATAACTTTTATCTAATTTTAGCTAATTTAGGAGGGACACGTGGCAAAATCCTGAGCCTTTAGATTCGTTGTAACATGTCGTTTCTAAATATTAAATTTTTATGTGTCATTATTGTCTGTAGCTATACATATTTACAGTCAAACATGTTAATTGGAGATCGTGAAAAAATTTTGTACGGAATACGCTGGGACAGAGGACAGAGGGAGTAAATAACTGCACGAACTCAAGAAATTATATAATGACAAATATAGTGTTCAAAGGTAAAACTCGCATACAACTTTTTATCTCTTGGGATAATGGAGCAATCTAATTGTTATCCCAGTAGGAGAATTCTAAGTTTTGTTCTCACGCTCCTCCTGGGAACATATTTACGGGTAATATTACTAAAACATAATGATATTGTCAACTTAAGGGCGAATTGTGCTATGTTCTCTTTTAAATTTTTTATTTATCTCATGTTAACAGTGAAGAGATTAAATGTTCAATGTACAAGTTCATAAAAAGTGATATGTTAGGTCTGTTTAAAACATACTTTTTATTAGCCAATTTATTTTAAGATGAATTTCACTGAATTTATATATTAGGTCTGTACTATATTCGTGTGCACGTTCGTGGTTATTGTCTATTGTCTATTGTCTATTTTGTCACTCCTCTTACTTGATTAGTTGAACTAAATTGAAAAATTATCGATCAATTGAATGAAAGAAAATTGATTTATAATCAAAGAGGTGGAATAAAATGATGTGCTAATGTTCAACATATTGTACCAAGGTTAGATTAAATGGACTTAAAAAAAAAATCAATGGTGTTGCTATATCACGCCCTGTATTTTACTAGTTTACGTCCTAATACGTATATACATGTATAATACTAATTTTAATTTTTTAAAATAAAACAAAAATCAAAAACAAAAAAAAACAATCTGAGCCACCACCACTGCCGACGCCGCCGTGCGCCACCACCACCGCCGTGCACCACCACCGCTGCCGCTGCCGCCGCCACCACTGGAACCACCACCGTCCCAGCTCCACCATCCATCCCCAGCTCCACCACATCTCGCATCCAACTCCACCGCCGCCGCCTCCTTCTTCGTCCCCAGCTCCACCATAGCCCACATCCAGCTCCACCGTCATCTCCTCCGCCATGTGGATCCGCATCCAGCTCCACCACCGTCCCAGCAAAACCCTAGCTCGCCGCCGTCCCTAACCGCCGTCTCCTCCTTCGTCCACACGGTGACACCGCCACTCCATCACAACGCCATCTCTACCGCCGCCGCTACCTCATCCCGCCTTCTCGTTTCTCCGGCGGAAACCCAGCCCTGAGAGAACGGTGATGAGAACCGAAGGAGCACATTGGCAAGGCGAAGAGAACCGGGTCGAGCAAGGGCGAAGAGAACCAGGTCGGGCAAAGGCGAAGAGAACCGGGTCGGGCAAGGGTGAAGAGAACTGAGAGACAGAACGGGAGACGAGAACGGGCAACGAGAACTGGGTCGGGCAAAGGCGACGAGAACGAGCGAAGAGAACCGGATCAGGCAAGGGTGACGAGAACGGGCCGAAGAGAACCGGATCGAGCTATGGCAACGAGATCCGGACGACGGAACGTGCGATGAGAACCGGGCGATGGGGATGGTGGCGGAACGGGGACGGAGATGGAGGAGACCGGAGAAGCGGAGATCTGGGACGGGGTGGAGATGACAAAGGAGACCGGAGACCGGAGGAGAAGGAGGAGAAGAGAACGGCGGCGGTGCTCGGCGGAGGCGGCGGCGGTGCTAAATAGTAATTTTAATTTAAAGATATTTTAATAATTTAATTCAATTAAAATACATATTGTATATTAAATAGTATAAATACATAGCATAATCAAGTAAAATATAAGGCGTGATATAGCCATTAAAAACATAGAGTAATAATTTTTACATGTTCTTGTACAGCTTCATTCCGCGTAGTTCAAAACGAGGGAGCTGGCTATCTCGAATTACTAACTACAGTTTGTGATAACAATTATATTAATTAACCTCATGACTATTTAAAAGAGGATGACTTTGCAGATTTGACTATCGAGGTCAACGTATTAATCTCGCTGCACTAGCATTCATACGCTCTGTTTAGTACCTCTTCACGAGTAAAATTGGTTTATTTTTGAATGCAAGGAGATATTAATTTCTGTTTTTCTCTCAAAAATAGTTTCTGCTTTTAAAATAAACTGTATTTTAGCACTTTACCAAACATTAAAAAGTGGTTTGCTCATAAGTATGACATGTTAAAAGCTCTATCAAACATATCCCTAATCATTTGGGATCGGACATGAAGTTTACTCATTGGCTCAATGCTCCCTATGTTTCTTTGCAGATTTTTTCCCCACAATCTCCACCACGTACAATAACATAATATTGCATGAAAAGTTAATATTTAAAATATACATATTGTGATGAATTTGATAGTATTTTATATGATAATATTATTGTTCATGTATCTATTTAAATATATAGTCAAAGTTAGAAAAATTGTTTATGCAATTTAAACTGAAGTAGAGGGAGTATAATACAACTACTCCTTACTTCTCCGTGCAAGGGTCCTAAAATCTTTATACACAAACATTTATGCATGATAATGTAGCAGGGGAAGTGGTAGGTAGAAATGACTGGCCAACATTTTACCATAAACTTAAGCTAAAATTAGAAAATAGTCAAAATAAGAATTTTTGATTGGGATGAACAAAAAAAAAGAGAAGTAAGAATCTTACATTGAGATCGAAAGAAGTATGTTATCTTGGACTTATTTTTTTACTGAATTGAATTGAATTAAACTAATTTAAAATAGGAAAGAAAAATGTATAATATATTAAAACAAGTTGAATGGCATCATTTTAAAATCATTTTGAATGGACGGGTTTCGGTACAAAGTGTATCGATAACTTATTAGTTAGGTAAATCCCATTTTACCAGGACTTCCAAAAGATGTTTGGAAACTTTGTAGTAGAGAAATAGCATGGTAATTCTTGAGTCACTTCAAAGGTTAGAATTTTAAGTGTAATTTGAATAAAAATAAGAATGTTAACGGATTCTAACACATTTCTATACTTTTCTCACCTTCTTCAAAAGATGTTCTTTGGCATCACTAATGGAGATGTCTCTATTAAAGGCGATTCCTTTGGCCATTAGAAGTCATTTTGGGGTGACTTTCCTATACATGAAACTGCCTTCTAACGCAATAATGAAATGCAGTTCAAAATCGCATTCTAACGTTGGGATGAAACTGCATTCTATTAGTTCTGAGCTCGTAACAGCCTGTTGTCCCTTGGACCAGGCCTCTGGTTACGAGCTTGTAACGTAAGTATTAACCCTCATATAATGGAACTACATACGTTAAGAACTCGTAACTCAAATCGATGTTTCAATAATGCAGGATGCATGCCTGTTCCGAGTCTAGAACCAAAATCGAATCCAGAACCAAAATCGAATCCTAGTTTCGGATCCGGAACATCAATCGGAACAATGTTCCAAGCTCGTAATAGACGATCAAAGTCACACCGACATAACCGTCCTCCATTCCCTACATTCAAAGGCTGTTATAAGCAAACTGCTTTTGAACGCACACCATCCGCCTTTCAAAATTAAGAGGGTTAGTCTGAAAAGAGTTCCGAGTTTGGAACTGGCCAGGAATATGGTTTTACAAAATTCAGATGAAACCGCCTTCCATTAGTGACTTTAATGAAGCCTCCTCCACCGGTGCATGATTCAAATCCACTTGTGAGTGTTGGTGTGTAGCCAACAACTCTAAAAGGAAATCCTGGATAATGAATCTTAGATATTCAAGTATGCACGCGATTGGGAAATTGTGCTTATAAAATTAATAGATTGAAAACAGAAGCGAGAGATCAATTTCTATTTTTTTTTTAAAAAAATTTATTTGTACTTTTAAAATAAATTAATTTTTACGGAAAATTTATGTGGATATAATAAGTAAAATAACTTACTTTCTTCACAATAAAAAATTATTTAGTTAAGGCCTTGTTCTAAAGTTTATCTAAATTGAGTTGATTTGAATTGAATTGCACTGAATTAAACTAAAACAAAAATAAATGTGTTAAAAATAGCTATGATATGGCTAAATAAAGTTAAATTTCACCAAATTAAATTTTTACTAAACTGAATTGAATTGTAGTGCATATAAATTCTAGAGAACATGGCCTAAATCGCTACAATCGCAATTTGAATGTACATATCCAATCATAAATTATTGATATTTTTATTTTAAAATAAACTTTATTCTAGAGTTCGTCTTTTGATATGCATGTCAATCTCATCTTTTCATATGCATGTGAAAAGACGGTCTTTCTCAATAATTTGCATTTATTTTATAATAAATTATACTTTAAAACTATGTCTTTTCATTTGTCTCAACACGGCTACACCCTCCTTAACGCTCCAAAGTCCAATCTCAACGCTGAAACAAACATGGCCAGCTTCACAGCTTGTGAAGCTCAAGTCCACGTAGTAATTATAATTCCACTACCCCTATATTCTACATAAATTCTAATTCCACCCCATGCAATTTGGCACGTTTACACTTAAATAAACAAAAAAAAGCTTTCATTTTTTCTGAAGCCTAAAGTAACGCAGCTAGCGGAGTTTTGTAGACAACCGTTTATGTATAATTGCAATTTGAAATTTGAATGGATCTAGGTCTAAGAATGAATTAAATGCGACATTTATGATAAGTATAATATTCTTGATGTAATTATGAGGCAATTATTAGATTATCTTTTTCTACGTATAAAAATTTTAAGTTTTGATAGTTCTTGTACAAATAGATATTTTAAATCGATTACAGTTAGAAATGGACATTTTTATAAATGACGTAATAAATATGACGATTTAATTTTTATTTTATTCATTGCAACGGGTAATCCTGAAATACTTTTAAAATGTACTTTAACGTACAAATAATTATAATCTAACCCTAAAAATTATCGAAATGAAATTTTTCATAATCAGTTTTACCGTTAATCGATCTAACACGAAACTGTCTCCGTATATATTCGTTTTAGAAAGCATCCAGCTCAATTCTCAACTCGCTGACTCCATGCAATCCAATGGGGTAATATATATTCGATCAATTGACCTTTATTAAAATTTACGAAAATACAAATTGTACATAAAAAATATGTACGTACAAGCGCAAACAACGTTAATGTTTATTCCGGAAGAAAATTATGGTACCAGGAACTTCCTATACAGGCCGTGCCAGCAAGTCTTTTGTTTTCTGTTTCAAAATTGTGAGCAAGTTGTTGGTAAAATACAAATTGCAAAGTCATTTTGGAATATATGTTCTATTATTTTCTATGGAGAGTATTGGAAAGGAAAACGGAGTGGATATTTTGTGCCTAATTATTGATGCTTCTCGTTCGTAATCAACAATGTCAGTTTTAAAGAGATAGAATGTTATGAGTCTGTGTAATGAAAAATGGTCTTTTTATAAGCTGTGGAAAGATAAGGTTTAAAGTACAGATTAGAAGAAATGAAGATAAAATTTTTGGGTTGTATAAAGTGGGTCATAAGCTTTATAATTACTACACATTGCATACTAAATTTTAAATATTGCAACTAAGACATTTTACCTTTTGTTATTCTAATTAAACTCGTCTTTCCATAAGTCTATGGAAAGACGGTGTTTTCCAAGACTTTGCCGAATGTTATACCGTTAATTAAAATTGTTGAGTTCAAATTGGTCAAAGTTATGGGAAAGACCGTCTTTCCATAGGCTTATGAAAAGACGGGATTTAATCATAATAATAAAAGGTAAAAAATCTTAATTGCAATATTAATAATTTATTATGCATCACGTAGTAGTTATAAAGTTTATAACTCGATTCATGCAACCCAAAAATTTTATCTTCATTGCTTGTAATTTACACTTTAAACTCTGATATTTCCATAACTAATAGAAATAGCGTCTTTCAAGAGACGGACTCTTAAAATTGTCGCGAGTTTATATTGAAACACAAACAGTTATACTCAAGTTTAAAGTTTTAAAAATTTATGACAATTTTATACTATAAGTTAGAATAAATAGTTAGTCCCAAATTTGTTTTTTTATTTTGGCAGAGAAGTCAAAGCATGTCGGATTTATATCGAATGAACATACCAGCAACCACTTCCAGAGACATACAAAATTTCGAAATTTTGTACTCTTTCTATTCCAAGCGAAGTCTCACGGATTTTTTTTAACGATTGAATCAAAATATTTTGTTCATTAATAAATATAATTTTTAAAATTATTTTTAAATATCCATCACGATATATTTATTACAGGAGTATATTTTTTGTACATCAATAAATTTTATAATTAAATATAGTTTATTAAACTAAATAAAGAGACGGTTTTTCCATAAGTTATGGAAAGACTAAGATTTAAACTGCAAATTAGAAGAAATCAAGATAACATTTTTGGGTTTCATTAATCAAGTCATAAAACTTATAACTACTGCACGTTACATAATAAAATTTTAATATTGCAACTAAAACCTTCTACTTTTCTATAATTCTAATTCAACTTCATCTTTTCATATGCTTATGAAAATACTTTTTTCCCCAAGACTTTGGCTTAAATAAATGGTGTAATTGAAGTTAGAGAAAGTCTCGGCTTTTCCATAAGTTTATGGATGGTTTACAGTGATTTTTACCTAAAATGTTGTAATTTTTTCAAAATTTAAATATTGTATTTTAAAAGTTAAAATATGTATCCGAACGTAAAAATATAAAAATATATCATATAAAAAATATTTTTCAAATTTCTAAATTTAGAATATAATATAACACGTGCTATGTATACGGTAAAAAATAAATGGCATGTCAACAAGTTATGGACAAGCCAAGCCGCCTGTCACGAGACACGCTCTTAAAGTTGTATCTTAGATGGATGGAGTATTACGTTTGAGAAGAGGAAAAAAAGGAAATGGGTACTTAGTACTACAATATATTATCAGGCACTAGTGGTTGGAGGTTAGGAGAAATCAATGCAAGAGGTAGACCGTAGACTAACGGCCGCCGGAACCATGCCGGAAAGACCAAAAGATTATAAATAAATCTCTTTACAATTATTAAGATCAGAGTTTGGTGAGATTCCAGATTTTAGGAAAGATGCATGTATTGAGTTATGGTTTAATAGTTAATCACATTTTCTGTAATGGAGATGTGTTTGAATCATATTCTTATAAAAAAAATTATAAATCTTTGAGTAGTTTTTTGAGATTACTTTGACACTGGTGTATTTGGTGGAATTGTGCTTACGGGTAAAACTGAGTTATTTTAAAAGCTGGAGAGACCAGTTTTCACTTTCCCCCCAGGAAATAGCTAATTACTAGCTTTTCAGTAGTTCACCAGACACTAAAAGTTGAACCTGTTATAAGATGTGATGATGGTATTCACTGTAGTTTCTCAAGTTGCGAGTGGTCCATGAAGACACAATCATGATGATTTTGATTTCGGTGCGTTTGTTCGTTGGTGGCACAACGATTGAGTGTTAATTGTAGGGAACCATTAGCTATTATTTTATTTTCCTTGAAAAACACACACGTAAACACGCAAGGGGTAGAACTAAGATCATGGGATCAATTGAAGCCATCTATATTCCCCTAAACATTTCATTAGATTTGGTGTAGCAGTCCTATTTTTTATGGGTTAGCCCCATCTGGGGGGTCACAAATTTTGACCCTAAGCAAGATGAAACAAACTTATGAAAAAATAAAATGAAATCACCGGCACCGGTTGCACCGGCACTAGTTGCCATGGGCCCCGACCGCGATCTACTGTTTATTCCTGATCCAATTCAACTAAATAGTTTTTTTTTTTAAATATAGGAAGAAGAAAAATATGGAGTTATGCATTAAACTATGAAAATATTAATATTTATTTATAGGGAATGAAAAATATAGTTTATTGCAATTTAGTTTATTACAAAAATAATAATATATATCAATGGCAAAGTCCTGGGAAAGACGGTCTTTCCATAAGCTTATGGAAAGACGGGGTTTAATTAGAATAATAAAAGGTAAAAGGTCTTAGTTGCAATATTAAACTTTTAACATGCAACATGTAGTGGTTATAAAATTTATGACCCAGTTCATGCAACCCGAAAAATTTATCTTCATTTCTTCTAATTTACACTTTATATCAATATATATATGTATCAATATACATAAATAAATAATATATATATATATAATCAGATATGTAGATAAGGAAATAAAATGATTAGATTGAATTTGATTTGGTTTGGTATATATTTAGCCAATTGGCCGGTGACATATGGACTGACCCGGAAGCTGCCCTCCATTTTACATAATCAGTTTTGGCCCCTTTATTCAATAAGGTTAGGTCATCCTGTTCATTTTCCTTTTGAAAAAAAAAAAAAAACTGGTGACCGCAACCGATAAACATAGCCTAATACCAATGGCAAAGTCAAACTTAGAGAAGCCGCGAGGGTAATCTTGGTAATTAATACATACAGACACAGTACTTCTACTTCATCTACTCTCTTTGTACATGTCTGAAGTCACTATTAATCACTATAGTTGACGACGTTTGAATTGTAAAAATTTATGCTCCATTGGTTTCACCTATATTTGCACCACAATCTATTCACATTATTTCAGTTCGATTCAGAGGCGGAGATAGATGGGAGTTGTTGGGGGATTCCAACCCCGTCAGAATGAAATTTATCCGTCCCTCTAATACAAAGAAAAATTTAATTTTTCTTCTTTTACACATCAACCTCCACCACCGTACTCCCACCCAACTCCTCCTTCATCGGAAAATATATTTTCTTCCTCACCCTACTTCGACTAGATTAAACTCAGTTCACTTCATGGAATGCTAATGAAGAAGTAGGTACATTACTATAATTACAATGGATTTGAACAAGACAAACAACAGCAAGGAATTCAGAAGAAGAGGCCAAGTGAATCGTGATAACTCTATCATGAAGATCAACGCGTTTTTGATATTGGTAGTATTGTAGTAAAACATGCAAGTTGACTTCCAATCTTCAGTTCCAGTTCATCAATTCTAATTATTTATTCACTCCATCTACTCATTTAAATCTATGATATTTTTTTATTTGAATCTGCGCCCTTTATATTTTGAGTCCGTCTCTTGAAAGACGGTCTTTCCATAAGTTATGGAAAGACCAAGGTTTAAAGTGTAAATTAGAAGAAATTAAGATAAAATTTTTGGGTTGCATGAACCGGGTTATAAATTTTATAACTACTACATGTTTCATACTAAAACTTTAATATTGCAACTAAGACCTTTTACCTTTTATTATTCTAATCAAACCCCGTCTTTCCATAAGCTTATGGAAAGACCGTCTTTCCCAAGACTTTGCCTTATATTTTAACAGTTAACTCGAAAAATGTTTAATCTATAATATCTTTATTAAAGATAATTAAAACTTGTGAGAAGTTGATATTTGAAAATATATATTATAAGGAATCCAACAATATATTATTCAACAGTATTTATATTCATACATTAACTCAATTTTATAATTAAATTAAATAAATAGTTAAATTGCAGTTTGAAATTAGACAAATGGAGTACGTAACTATTTCAGCATTATTGTCATCGGATTCATTGTAATATAATCCCTCCGTCCCTACTCATTTTTCTTAGTTAGACTCTTGACAGTCAAATTTACTCAAATTCGACCATTAAATTTAATTATTGTATGTGTAAAACTATTATCATGTTATACGTTGCTGGATTCATCGTAACGTATATATTTAAGTTGTTATTTTTTTTAGAATTTTTTAAGACATATAAATAAAGATATCAATATTTAAAAATTGAAAAAGTTGACTGTCGGAAGTCAAATTAAGCAAAATGAGTTGGGACGGATGGGGTATAAGTTTTTTAAAATATTATTAATATATATATATTTTTTTTGTCTCACCATAAGATCCACACTTACTATTTGCCAGTCAATATTGTTAAACTTTGACCATTTATTTGAATGAATATATAAAAAATATTATCATCGTGTATGATATTGTTTGATTTATCGTAATAAGTACGTAGTTTCTCAATATCAAAACTTCTTTTGTCGTCATTATACATAGTTACATATATTAATGGCTAAACATGTTTTTTTGAAAACGCAAAATTTTTTAAACAATTTATGCTTGAACTGTGGGAGTACATTAAAATTGTAAATAATTATAGGATTAAGAAAAGGCAAAGTTTTGAGAAAAATAGTCTTTCTACATATTTATGGAAAGATGAGGTTTGATTAGAATAATAAAAGGTACAATATTAAAATTTTATTATACAATGTATAGTAATTATAAAATTGATAACCCAGTTCATGCCACCCAAAAATTTTATCTTCTTTTCTTTCAATTTACACTTTAAACTTTTATCTTTCCATAACTTACAAAAAGACCGTCTTTCAAGAGACGGACTCTAAAAAAAATTACATACAAGTGCGTATTTATTTTTTAGTCCGTCTCTAAATTAAGACTTTTAACGTAACAAGAGGAGCGAGTGCCACATAGTCAACGACACCCTATTCATTTCTTCCAAATCTCCCTCTATTTAAACCCCACCAATTCCCTCGACATTTCCATTCTCATTTCACTAACACACTTACATTTTTCTCGCACCGAAAATGAGTTTTCCTCGTCAACTCTTCTACGCATCCTGCCTCCTCATCGTACTACACCTCACCCTCTCCACCACCACCGCCGCCGCCGCTGCCGCCGCCGCCACTCCCTGCGACTTAACGCCGGATCCAAAGTTCTGCCAGTCCGTCGGCCTCTCCAGCAGCAACTCCTCCGCCAATGTCTACGACTACGGCCGCTTCTCCGTCAAGAAATCTCTCTCCAGCGCCGAGAAGTTCATCAAACTCATCGAAAAATACCTCCGGAAGTCCGACGAGCTAACTCTCCCGGCAATCCGCGCTCTCCAGGACTGCAAAACGTTAGCGGAATGGAACAGAGATTATCTCGTAGATTCCTTTAAGGCGGTGGATGGATCTTCGAACAAGGCTTTCGCCTCCGTTAAAGCCGACGATATTCTGACACAGCTCAGCGCCATTCTTACCAATGTTCAGACTTGTCAGGACGGCATTCAGGAGACTTCCGCCACCTGGAGCATCCGCAACGGCATTGTTGCGCCGCTGGATCTCGACACCAAGCTTTTCCGTCTCTCCTTAGCTCTCTACACCAGAGGTAAAACTCATCTGAACTGAAATGAATTGAACTAAACTAAACTAAACTAAAAATACGCGTGTTGGAAAATACATATAATATGTCAAAATTAAGCTAAATTTCACCGATTTAATTTTTCATTGATATTCAAGGTCATGTCCAGCTGTATGTATTTGGTAGTGGATTGAGTTTATTTGTACTTAAATATGCTGAAAGATAGGTTTATTTGGTGTTTAATTTAGTTTATTGCGTTGAAATGTGCTTAACATAAATCCAAATGGACATACCCTAATCCCCGCTCCTTAAATTTCATTTGAAATAAACTGAAATGCATGTAAAATCTAAAGAACACAGCCTTAGATTTCATACAAACTAAAGTGAAATGCAGATAAACTCCAGAGAACACGGCCTTAGATTTCATCCGAACAAAATTGAAATGCAGATAAAATCTAGAAAATACCACCTTAGATTTCAGCCGATAAACTCTAGATAACATGGCCGTTATTGAGAGTACAAATGTCACAATTCAAGTAAGAAAAGAGTTAGTTTCCTTATATTCTTCGGTTCTTTCTTCTGTTATATAAGGTTGGGTGCCGAAGAAGAGGACGACGCTGCCGCCACACCGCGCGGCGAAGAAGTTCGACTTCAAGGGGGGATACATTCCGATGAAGATGGCGGAGCACAACCGGCGGCTCTACGAGCGGCTGAGCGGGCGGAAGCTGCTCCAGACGACCTCCGGCGGCGGCGGCGACCAGGTTCTGATCAGGGACATGGTGGTGGTGAGCCAGGACGGGAGCGGGGACTACACCAACGTGAGCGACGCCGTGGCGGCGGCGCCGAAGAACCTCGACGGCTCCGACGGGTTCTTCTTGATTTATGTGACGGAAGGGGTTTACGAGGAGTATGTCTCCATTGAGAAGAAGCAGAAGTATTTGATGATGATCGGGGATGGGATCAATAAGACGGTTATCACGGGCAATCATAACTTTGTAGATGGTTGGACCACTTTCAATTCTTCCACTTTTGGTAAGCATCCATTCTCTCCCTTTCTGGTATCACAAGTACCCGTTTCATTTATCAAACTTCTATTTATGCGCTTTTTTACAACGAAGCGTCTCCAATGTTACGAGGGTTTTTCATATTATTACCCTTCATGTGTCAGGTTATGAATGGAACTTCAGTGTGACGCAATATTAATAGTTTTTAAATTTTGATCTTCAATGCTACCATCGGAATTATTACTTTGATATGACATAATAAGTAAAGCTTGGTCAAAATTATGATGAATAAAAACTGTAATTGAATGGTTCAATTACAATTTTTGCCATGCAAAAATGACGTCACTGTATTTTAGGATTGGAAGTTATCAACTTTCTCTAGTTTAATGCTTGCATTGGAGATGCTCTCAATATATATGTTAATCTATTTCATTTCACCGAACCTTTTATTTAGCTGAAAAATAATAGGCGTACGATAAAACCTGATTTAGCTCACACTTACCCATACAATACTTCTAATTTATTTTATTTTATTTTTACAAAATTGGCTCAATGATTCGTAGTGTGCATTTTGCCAGCTTTTGTTCTTCCGTGGTGGGCTGGAAAAAAATTATAAACCGGAAACAACATCATTTTCGACTAATTATTTTTTTCTCCACGTTGCTATTTCAGCTGTGGTGGGACAAGGCTTCATCGGCGCATTCTTCACCATCCGCAACACGGCTGGCGCCATCAAGCACCAAGCCGTCGCGCTCCGTAACGGCGCCGACCTCTCCGTCTTCTACAGCTGCAGCTTCGAAGCCTACCAAGACACCCTCTACGTCCACTCCCTCCGTCAGTTCTACCGTGAGTGCGACGTCTACGGCACCGTCGACTTCATCTTCGGCAACGCCGCCACCGTCCTCCAGAACTGCAACATCTTCCCGCGGCGGCCCATGGACTTCCAGTTCAACACCATCACCGCACAGGTAATAGAGATATAGAAGAAATAGAAGCATCGGAAGAAAATAATCTCTCTCTCTTTGATTTTGTGGAAGAAAAAAGTTACAGTCTCCCATGAGTCGGCCTAAACTTAATTAGCGATTCTTCTGCAAAAATTAACACAAAAATTCATTATCTTCAAATTAATTTGTACCTTTTAAAAGAATTCCACACCAATTAAAATATTTAATTATTGCATAATGATCCCTGATTAAACTTTAGGCTGGGTAAATCAAGATTTGGTGGGAAAAAATTATCAACCCTCTCTAATATAGGTAAAAATGGAAATATAATTTTTTTTTTTTACTTATCAGTTCATGTAATATTCCTCCCGTCTCACTCTAAATTGCTTGTTTACTTTTTCACGGTCTTCAGTGAGCACGCTTTACCATAAATATCTCTAGTTACATATAATAATTCCGCATCAAAATTTGATATTTAGAAAATAGATGTTAGGACAAATTTAACACTGTTTCACATTATATATCTATTATTTATATATTAATTTATATTTAGGGTTAAACTTTGCAAAATTTGACTTTCAAAAAGTAAATAAACAATTTTAGAATGCAACGGAGGGAGTATATGTTTTCCTGCTTTCGCCCCTGCATGTATGAGTCTATTTTGTACCTTTTGTACTCACTATTTATCATCAGGGCCGCACCGACTTGAACCAGAACACCGGAATTTCCATCCAGGACTGCAACATCGCCGCCACCGACGACCTGAAGAACGGAACTGTAAAGATAAAGACGTATCTCGGCCGGCCGTGGAAGCTTTACTCCCGGACGATATACATGCAGAGTTATATGGATGCTTCCATTGATCCGGCGGGTTGGAGTGTATGGAGCGGGGATTTTGCACTTAACACCTCGTACTATGCGGAATTTGCAAATGAAGGACCTGGTTCGGACATTAGCCGGAGAGTGACGTGGCCGGGAGTTTACTTTCTGAATTCTACGGATGCTTCGAATTTTACGGTCAATACTTTCTTGCTCGGAGATGATTGGGTGTGGCAGACCGGAGTTCCGTACACGAGTGGATTGGATGTTTGATGAAATACAAGGACGAAATTGAAATTTATTTGTTCTTTTTTATTTCCACTTTGTAGATTTTTTTTGTTATACGAAAGAAGGGTTTTAAATATTTGTTTTGAATTCATGAAATTAGCCGTTGCTGATTGTTTAAAGTGATTCGTCTCTATGTAATGAAAATAATGGGATTTGCATGGGTTGTTGTGTGTATAGTCAATTTTCCATTGCCCAATTGTTTTGCTTTTGTTTTGTAATTTCTACTTTTTATACTTCCTCCGTTTCTTTATCAGTGGCACACTTTCTTTTTTGGGTTGTTTCTTTTATATTGACACACCTTCCATATTTGGTAAGATTCCTTCAATTTCATCCACTTATTCTACTTTTTACTTTCTACATTTAATTTCATCTACTTATTTCATTTACCTAAATCCAAGCACAAAACTTATAATGCCACTATTAGTGGAACAGAGGTACATTTATAGTTTTCAATATACCAAAATCTACTCTACGCTACAGAACTAGAGTAGAATTAAATAGTACTAAAATGAAATTAGTTGTATGAACTGAATTATTTCCAGTGCTTAATTTAGCGTGATAATAAATCCTTGAAAAAACAACTTCTCCCGCGAACCCCAAGCGCCGCACTCACAACTCTCCTCTCTCAAGAGCTTCTTTTTCTTCAATCTTCTTTTTCCCATCTCCCCGTGATTATAGGAAGACGGGAAAGCGGCAATCCTTTTAATTTATGTTCTTTTAATGTTTATGTTATTGAATAAGTATAGATTTGTTTTCATACATTAGTATTTGTTCTTCGACCTGATATATTAGATTGTTGTGTTCATGACGATCACCCAATTTTTTTTTCATGTCGATGTAGTTTATTCGATCTGATTTTACATATCGTGTGTTTCTGTAGGAGGAATCACGTTCTCGATCTGTATTTTTCAAGGTATTTATAATTTGGATAACATATCGCGTTTTGGATCAAGTGGTGTTGTAGTTGTTGAAGATCCCTGTTTGACATAGGGATATTGATGCGTGATACGGTTCTCATTGCCAATTGGTCATGATTTTTGCAGAAGCGAGTTAATATCCCCGACTGCGATGTTACAGTTTGATTGGATCTCTACTCTGTAATAGTTCAAACGGTAAGTATGGTTGACATGTAATTAAAATACACTTGAAATAGATTAGTTGTTACTAGAGGCTAGTTAGGTTGGATGTCAATTCAACTCATTTAATCATTGTTGGGTGTTTTTCCATAATCTTTGAATGAATGATTTTTTTAAAAAAATTGTATGAACTGAATTGAGTTAGCTATGTTCTTTTTGATTATTTTGAAATAATAAAATTGAATAAACATACATGATTACCCTCATTTTCTACAATTAATAATTGAAATATAAAAATATTAATAATTGAAATTAATTGAATTAAATAGCAATTAAATAGAAAAGATAAATTTTAATTACTTTGAAAAATGATAACAGCCCCACTGACTCTATCTGGGGTTGGAGGGAACTGGATTTTGAAAGGGGTTTTCTATGCTTACACAATGACCCCACTCAATCAGCAGCTTAAAAATTAATTATTATCATGTGCTTTAATTAATTTTAAACTGCATTAATGGTTGAAGCACGATTCCTCATTAACAACTAATGCTGATAAGGCCCTGTTTTCTCTGGCTGTGTTTCGGTTCAATTCAATTTAATTCAGTTGAGTTCAATTCAGTTTATTGTAAATTAAATTTCATAAAAGTTAACTTATTTTAGTCATACATTACTATTGTTCAATACGCTTCAGTTCTGTTCAAATCACATCAGATCAGTTCAGATAAATTTCACATAACCGGGCCTTAAGATTGAACTAATTGAAAGCAAGCCATGAGAACGTGGTGGCATGCATGGCATCTGCTTGCCTTGGCATTTCATGTGAACAAATTGCAGACAAACTAAACATAGTTCAATAGTTTATGTTTTGTTGCTTTCATTGATGGCCGTGAATGAATCTGATTGGCTAGTTTCGGTTCCAAACTCAATGAGAAATTCAACGCTTTTGAAAATGTCAAAACCAAGGAACGTGTTATGTCACTATATTTTTTCTATAATGTAAATACTCCCTCTGATTATTTGATAGTGGCCCATCAATTTTGGTGTTAGAATTTAGAAGACTCTAAATAAGTGGATGAAATTGAATTGAAAGAAGAAAAAATAAAATGAGTGGATGTAATAACTTTAAATTTATCATTAATAAAAAGTGTCAATATAAATGAAACATCCCAAATTAATAAATGTACATGTTGGTATGCCTTGAATATGTATTAGCCGCTTCGAAATGTTGGTACGGGGGTCTCGCTGCCCGGTCAGCGAGTCGGGGGGTCCAGGGGGGCGGAGCGCACCCTGGCCTGGGGGTCCGGGGTGGCGAAGTCACCCCCGGTCCGACGGTATAGCTTGTCTCTTTATTAGACTGCTGTTGATTTGGGCCGAATTGTGTTTTGGCCCAGTTTGTTAGGGTTTAGTGGAGACAACATATAAAGTGTCTCTCTTCTCTCTGTAAATATTAATTCTGATATAGTGAATCCGTCTCCCGTGGATGTAGCCAAAATTTGGTGAACCACGTAAATCTTGTGTCTTGTTATTTTCGTTCATATTTTCTGTTCTTTCTCCATTCCGTACAACAAACTGGTATCAGAGCGGTTTCTTTTTCCGGTGAAATCTGTAGTGGGTGTATCGGATTTTGGGCTCATCAGATCGGGGCTGATCGGGGAGAAAGATGTCTGGGTTGAACGTGAAGATCGACAAGTTTACTGGAAGAAACAATTTCAGTTTATGGCAGATCAAGAGGCGAGCTTTGCTGAAACAGCAAGGTTTGTAGACTCCGCTGACGAAGGATTTCGCGAGCAGTTCTGGCGATGTGGTGGGTCTGGAAGAAAAGGCACACTCGACGATTATGCTGTGTCTCGCGGACGAAATCATCACCGAGGTCTCAGATCAGGATACTGATGCACAACTGTGGCTGAAGTTGGGGAGTTTGTATATGACGAAATCTCTAACCAACAAGCTGCTTCTGAAACAACGCCTCTTCGATCTTCGAATGCAGGAAGGTACGCAACCCAGAGACCATCTAGAGCAATTGAATACTTTGTTATTAGAATTGCGAAATATAGATGTGAAAATTGAAGATGAAGATGTTGCTTTGATTTTGCTAGTGTCTTTACCGCTTTCGTATGAGAATTTTGTTCAGTGATTTATTGTTGGTAAAGATTCCGTGTCTCTGGAGGAAGTTAGATCCTCTCTCCATAGTAAAGAGTTGCGACATAAGGCAAACGGTACAGGTACAGAAAGTCAGGCCTCTGGCTTGTTTGCTAGTGACGGAAACACAAAGGGCAAGGGAACCGACAGTAAGAAGAAGGGCAAGAAGTCATCTTCAAAGGGTCCTAAGGCCAATGATGTTTGTAACTACTATAAGGAGAAGGGGCATTGGAAAAAGGAGTGTCCGAAGAAGGCTAGTAAATCTGGGAGTACATCTGGTACTGCTGCTGTGGCTGAAGGAGATTTCAGTTCTGAAGATGATTTTGCTCTAGCTGCTACTGGGCAAAATAATCATCCTAATGCGTGGTTTCTTGATTCTGGGGCATCTTACCATATATGCCCAAGGAGAGATTATTTCTCAACTTATGAGCAAGCTGAGAGCATCATTACTACGGCAAATAGTGTTGTGTGCAAGGTAGTTGGGATTGGTTCAATCAAGATCAGGACGCATGATGGTAGTTTCAGTACTTTGAACGATGTCAGGCATGTTCCATCGATGACAAAGAATCTGATTTCTCTTCCTACGTTGGATAGAAAGGGTTTCGTCTACTCAGGGAGTGACGGAGTTCTGTGTGTCTGCAAAGGTTCTAGGCTAGCTCTGAAAGGTGTTCTACATGGTACTTTGTATTTCCTACAAGGTTTCACGGTTATGGATTCTGTTAATGTTGCATCTTCGGAGGTTCTCCAGGATGATATAACTAAGTTATGGCATATGAGGCTTGGTCACATGGGTGAAAGAGGGATGCAGATTCTGTCGAAATATGATCTTCTTGGTGGCCACAAGGTCAAGAGCTTGGACTTCTGTGAGCATTGCATTTTTGGGAAGCATCACCGCAGCAAGTTTCCTAAGGCGATTCTAGAACAAAGGGCACATTGGATTACATCCATTCTGATTGTTGGGGACCTTCCCGAGTTGAGTCACTGGGAGGTCACAGGTACTTTGTTTCTCTGATTGATGATTACTCAAGGATGATTTGGGTTATCATGATGAAACATAAGAGTGAAGCTTTCTCGAAGTTCAAGGAGTGGAAAGCTTTGGTGGAGAATCAGACCAGGAAGAAGATCAAGAGGCTTCAAACTGATAATGGGCTGGAATTCTGCTCGTCTGAGTTTGATCAGTTTTGTAGGGATGAAGGGATTGCTTGTCATCATACAGTCAGGAATACGTCACAACAGAATGGCGTAGCTGAGCGGATGAATCAGACATTGCTGGCAAGAGCGAGGTGCATGCTCTCTAATGCTGGTTTGGAAAGGAGATTCTGGGCAGAGGCGGTGAGTACAGCTTGTTACTTGATCAACCGCGGGCCTCACACGGGTATAGAGTGCAAAATACCTATGGAGTTGTGGTCAGGTAAAGTTGTTGATTACTCCAAGTTAAAAGTTTTTGGTTTTACATCTTACTATCATGTTAGTGATGGTAAGTTAGAGCCCTGAGCCAAGAAGGGTGTCTTTGTGGGTTATGGAGATGGAGTTAAAGGCTCCAGGATATGGTCTCCATCTGAGAAGAGGGTTATTCTGAGCAGGGGCGTTGTCTTTGATGAAAATTCTTTGCTTAGATCTATGGTGAAGCCCACAGTTATGCCAGAAACTAGTGGAGTTAATAAACAGGTGGAGCTTGAAGTCACTCAAGGTGAAAATAGATTGGAACAATTTGAGGTGGATCAAGAACCACAGACAGAATCTGAGATACTGGAATCTCCACCACCAGATCCTCAACCATCAGGAGCTACAGTCCGCAGTTTAGCTCGGGACCGACCCAGGAGGGTTGGAGTTGGGGCGCCCAAGAGATATGGGTTTGAGGATATGGTGGGTTATACACTACAGGTTGCTGAGGAGGTGGATACTCATGAGCCATCCACCTACAGAGAAGCTGTTTCAGGTAATGATGTTGACAAATGGTTTGTAGGAATGGGAGATGAGATGGAGTCCCTCTAGAAGAATCAGACATAGGATTTGGTTCAACAGCCTCAAGGGAGAAAGGTTATCACTTGTAAATGGGTTTTTAAGAAAAAGGAAGGGATATCACCTACAGAGGGAGTCAAGTACAAGGCTAGAGTTGTTGCTAGAGTTGTTGCTAGAGGTTTCAGTCAGAGAGAGGGAGTAGATTACAATGAGATTTTCTCACCAGTGGTCAGACACACTTCCATCAGGGTGTTGCTAGTTATAGTGACACATCAGGATTTGGAGCTTGAACAACTTGATGTGAAGACCGCTTTTTTACATGGAGAGTTGGAGGAAGAGATATACATGACTCAGCCAGATGGTTTCCAAGTTCCTGGGAAGGAAACATATGTTTGTAAGTTGAAGAAGTCCTTATATGGGCTTAAGCAGTCTCCGAGGCAGTGGTACAAGAGATTTGACAGCTACATGCTTGAGTTGGGCTACACAAGGAGTTCATATGATTGTTGTGTCTACTACAGCAAGTTGAGAGATGAGTCATTCATTTATCTGGTGCTTTATGTAGTTGACATGTTGATAGCCTCAAAGAGTAAGCATGAGGTTCAGAAGTTGAAAGGACTTCTTAGTGCTGAGTTTGAGATGAAGGATCTGGGTGCAGCTCGGAAGATACTAGGAATGGAGATTCTTAGGGATCGAAGTCAGCGGAAGCTTTTCTTGTCATAGAAAGGCTACATTCAGAAAGTGTTGGTTGGGTTTGGTATGTCTACAACGAAGCCTATAGACACTCCTAGTGCTGCAAATATCCATCTCACCACCATGTTTGCTCCTCAGTCAGACGAGGAGAAGGAGTATATGTCTCGGGTTCCTTATGCCAGCGCGGTGGGGAGTTTGATGTATGCTATGGTTTGCACGAGACCAGATTTAGCACAGGCAATCAGTGTTGTGAGCAGGTTCATGGGGCAACCGGGAAAGGAACATTGGCAAGCTGTGAAGAGGATTTTTAGGTATCTTAGAGGTACATCTGATGTGGGTCTCATTTATGGAGGTGATACCGAGTGCTTAGTTACAGGCTACTCTGATTCTGACTATGCTGGTGATGTTGACACGAGGAGATCGATGACTGGTTATGTATTCACTTTGGGAGGTTCTGTGGTTAGTTGGAAGGTGACTTTGCAACCTACAGTGACGTTGTCTACTATGGAAGCAGAGTACATGGCTCTGACAGAGGCTGCAAGGGAGGGAATATGGCTGAAAAGGCTGGTTAGTGATCTTGGTCTATATCATGATCAGGCTACTGTGTATTGTGACAGCTTGAATGCAATCTGCCTAGCCAAGGATCAGGTTCATCATGAGAGGACCAAGCATATTGATGTCAGATATCATTTCCTGAGGAGTGAGAGGAGAATCAGGGTGAAGAAAGTGGGAACTGCTGACAACCCCGCTGATATGTTCACAAAACCTGTTCCACATAGCAAGTTTCAACATTGTTTGGACTTGCTGAACATCAGAGCTGATTAGGTGCTCTATGGGCAGTCCCGGGAGTGGAGGGATAAGTCTGCTCATCTGGCACTGTAATGGTGCGTCTGGAGTTTCTACTTTGAGGATTCAAGTCAAGGTGGAGATTTGTTGGTATGCCTTGAATATGTATTAGCCGCTTCGACGGGTTGGTACGGGGGTCCGACGGTATAACTTGTCTCTTTATTGGACTGCTGTTGATTTGGGCCGAATTGTGTTTTGGCCCAGTTTGTTAGGGTTTAGTGGAGACAACATATAAAGTGTCTCTCTTCTCTCTGTAAACATTAATTCTGATATAGTGAATCCGTCTCCCGTGGATGTAGCCAAAATTTGGTGAACCACGTAAATCTTGTGTCTTGTTATTTTTGTTCATATTTTCTGTTCTTTCTCCATTCCGCACAACAGTACCACTATTAGAGAATCGGAAGGAGTAATAAGATTACAATGAGGTTGAGTTTGGTGAGAGTGAATTAATTTGGAATTCAAGTAATGGAAATAGCAGCATTCAATATAGAGATTTACCAACAAACTGAAACAAATTTTTTTATTTTTTTAAAATAAATATTCGGCCTCCTTCCCATTAAATAAATGCACGTTGCCCCACACAAAGGGGGTGAGGCTCCCCCGTGTCTCACGCAAAGGTGGGGTGAGACTCCCACATAACTCACACGAAGTGAGGCTCCTACACCTAACACGGTGTAATTGGAGACTGAACCCCAGAAACTTGCCCCAGGCCGAATTCGAACGTGGGGTGCTCCTGAGGCGGGCGTGAGCCCTGGCCACTGGGCTATTCCCAGTTGGTTAAACAAAATTAATGGGTGGAGGGTGGAAATGAGTTTGAGAAAATTCTTGGAAATAAATTTTTGGCATGAAACTCTGAAAGACTATCTGAAACTCTCCATGTAAGCAGAGGCGAAATACATGGGGTTTGCATTCACGAAAATTGCAGGAAATATAGGGAGTAAATTTGGAAAAAAATGTTATCAGTCCCCTTTCGTATAGAAAAACATCAGGAATTTTTTTTAGCCCCTGCCATATACATATATTGCACCTCAGCACCTGCATGTCCGGAATTTATTTCAATCTTCCTCAAATTCTTCACGTTCTCAGGCCATGTGATAATTGAGAAAGAAATGGATTGGTGTAAAGGTTCGACCATCTTAAAACAGATTTAACGTTAGCTGTATGAGTGAAGATTGCGATACCTTTTCGAAAACAAAAATATACCAACAATTGTAACACACTATAATGTGATATATAGGCCTTTCTGGTCATCCGAGATCAGTTCAGACCCCAAAATTAATAACATTTTAATGAATTTTGTATTAATTTTAAAATTTTTATGTTCGACTTAAGGTTTCATTACAGTATTTAAAGATTCATTGTAGGCAGAAAATATTTTACTTTTCACTCAATAATATTCAAAAAATTTATCTTCTTTACAAGTGAATTCGAGAACTTTTTCATAGGGTCGACAGATGCAAACTTTATTTTTCCCTTTAATTTGTGCTTGTGAATCCTATGTTTTCCGAGTACATCAGAGACAAGTAGAATTGGGAAATATGCAAATATAACCCTATATAAATGAGAAAGTGCATATATGACCATAAGACAATTTTTAATGCAAATATAACCCTAACCATTTAACAAAAGTGCAAATATAACCTTTTGGTGACATTTTCGGCGTTGACCGTGTTTTTCCGGCATTGACCCCCTAAAAATGACAAAAATGCTCTCGGACCAAAGGCTAAATTTGGATGGACAATTATACTCTTACACGTGTCGGACCACCGCCGGACAACCACCAGAACATGTAGTGTTATATCAGAACATTATGAAATTCGATAGGGTTATATCTGCACATTCTTAAAACTTATAGGGTTATATCAATACATTCATAAAAAGTGTAGGGTAATATTAGCACATATTATAAAAGCAAAACCCATCAATATTAAAAACACTAAGTCGAAAAACACAACAAAATAACAACTACACACGACACCAACTGTTATCTAATCATTAATCCAGACTAAATTCAACAAAATTTAAAAAGCGTCATTAAAATCCTTATATTCAATACCATATATACCGCTTATCTCTATTCATGTGACAAGTAGCAAAAGAAAACTGCACAATCAAACTCAATATTGCATTAATCTAGTGAAGTAGAGGAATTTTGGATGAAGATAACATTTTTGAAAGGTTCCCACACTTCCACTTCATCTCTTCCTTCAAACTAGAATCACACTCTGGAACGTCGGCAATCAATAGAAGAGGTTGAAATGGCGGTTGCATGCGGTTGCCGTTGATTTTGTACTAATATGATACTTTATTTTAGAGCAAATGGAAAATATAACCCTAGATAATTGACAAAAGTGCAGATAAAACCCATAAGCTTTAGGAATGTGCAGATATAACCTTATCAAATTTCATAATGTGCTGATATAACCCTGCCAAGTCCGGCGGCGCCCCGGCGGCAGTTCGACGGTGGTCCGTTGGCGGTATTTAGGTATAATGATGCTAAGGGCAATAACGTTATTTCCTTTTTTAGTTTTTTTTATATTTTTTCAGAAGGGCAAAAATGTCTTTTAACAAAATTTCAGCTAAAAGTTGCTGGAAAAGGTTATATTTGAACATAACCTAAGTATCTATGGTTATATTTGCACTTTCAATTATCGCAGGGTTATATCTGCACTTTCGTCAATTATATAACGTTATATATGCACTTTGCTCATTACCATTTAAACAAGAGAGAAATAATTCGAATCTCCAATCCTTATTTTTATGCTCTTCAGAAACTTTTAATTTATATTAATGTTCAAGCAATAACCCAAGATATCATCGCCATTAGTTAATCACCATACAGCGGTCACATCTCCAACATCACATCAGTGCAGCTTCGTGGAGTTTGCGGCCACGCGCGTCACCGTCAATGCGGTGTTGAGCAAGATCCGAATCTGCCCGTTCTTGTTCGCCACCTCCACGGCGGAGCCGACTTTCTCCTGCGCGTTCAGACCGGCGTCGCAGGTGTCCAGGTCGGCAATGGCGCCCTTCGCCATCATGTTCACTTCGCCGTACTTGTCGGAGACCAGGGCGCTGATGGCGTCCTCGATCAGCTCCACCGCCGACACGTAGTGCTCGCTGCAGTCGGCGACGGCGTCGGAGCCGCCCTCGGTGTCGGTCACGGCGGCCTTGATGAAGGCGGAGGTGGCGGTGGCGTTGCGCTCCGCCAGGCGGAGCCCGATGTAGGCGAGGCCCCGCAGGTCGGCGCTCCGGCTGTTCTTGTCGGAGTTTAGGAGGTCGATGCAGAACTGCTTGTGCTTTGCTTGTTCGCACGCTTTAGCGATCAGGACGGGGCCGGCGCCGGGAGCGGCGGCCGGAGGTTGCGCCTCGGCGGCGAAGGCGGCGAGGAGGCAGATGGCCACAGGCAACAAAATTGAACGAGGGAGAGTCATTTTTATTTTGTTTTTTAGGATTTTGGTCAATTTTTGTTGCCTCTGGTCGGAAATGAGGATGAATTTTGGGGGATTTATTGTGTTTTTGCATGGTTGGTTTTGTCCATTAATGGGAAAATGTACAGATTTGCGGAGGGAAGACCAGTCATTTTTTCCATAAACTTCCGGTTTGCCGTCCGTTAGCAAGACCATTGTCCACCACTTTTCTTTTCGTTTCTTTTCCATTTATTTCTAGACGAAATTGTAGGAATAAATTTTTTTACTTTACTTTGAAATAATCCTCCGTTCCACTAACCGTGACACAGTGGGTTTAGATAATACTCTGTCCCACTAGTTTTGATCTATTTACTTTTTCTTGCTCTTTAATGATTAAATTAGACCATTAATATCTCTGGTTACATATGAAAATTCCGTATTAAATTTTGATATCTAGAAAATATATGTTAAGATGAATCTAACAATATCTCACATGATATTTTTATTATGAATTTTATATCTAGGGTCAAAGTTTACGAGTTTACGAAGTTTGACTTAGAAAAAGTAAATATGCCCAAACTGGTGGGACGAAGGGAGTAGGATAAGGTGGAGTAAATGAGTGGATGAAATTGAATGAATCTTGTGAAAAAATAGAAAGCGTGTCATTTTTTTAAAAAGCCCACTATAGAAAGTGTGCCACAATTAGTGGAATAGAGGAAGTATAATGTAACATGTTCTGATGTGTGTGGAACTCGCCTTTGCTCACGTTGTTAGTCCCTCGATCTAATCCTACAAGAAAGAGTCACCGAAGTATTTGGGGGGGGGGAGAGAAATTCTGAGGATAGAGTTAGGGTTTTTCTATATGTGTAAGTGAATAGTGAATAAATCATGAATAAAATTGTTTACCTGCAGCTCATTTATATATGACGGCCCTTTCTAGGTAGAGTTAAAGTTTTGTTTTCTTGTGGAGCAAATACTATGGTTACCACTAGTGGATAGGCTCAACATGGGCAAATGGGAGAGTGAATTACGCGCCAGATCCATTCCACCTTGGCCCAACATTATCAGCGCACCAACACGTTCCTCTTACAGCAATATGTATGTTTGAAAGTTTTGATTTTCTTAAAGATATCTTTCTTACATAAAAAGTAAATTTATTATCAATTATTAAATCTGTCATTGGAAGACTCGGTAAAACGCGAATATGAATATTAGACAAAGATGGTTGAAGTATTGTCTGAACAAGTGAACGATGTTGTTTTGACCCTTATAATTGAAATGATTTGAACTATGTGAGTTATGTGTCATATAGTTGGTGCACAACGAGGCCAGCTCGACAAATATGAGAAGGCACCGAGGGAGCTATGTGTTCATTATTGCACGAAAACGTAAATAAGCATTTGTACAATCTAAAAAGTGGCTAAGAGAGAAATTCTGGTTTGTAATTAGTATTTTTTAATAACTTGTCTTTTCTTCTGATCAGATATGCAACTACTCGTTTGTCAGTTCTTTGAAAAGAGAAGCGAATCCAATCCAGAAATCAATAGTGAAATAGAAGGATTTAGACAACAGTGATGAGATTCCCATGTATCGACAACCATATTAGACCAAGTCTGACGTTTCGTGTCTAACAGACTCAATAATGAGATTATCCTTACTCGTCATACTATTAATACTAAAACGACTTTGTTTTGGCAATAAACCTAAATTACATTTTATCATTTTGGCAGTCCACTAGTGCGAAAGGAAAGTGCACGATGACCTGTCAACGCCGCATCTCTGCCTTCTAGCATTGTTTCTGACATCGGAAGCCGGTCAATGGTGGTTCCCCAAGCATTGGTGGCGATACCGCTCAACCTCTATCTAACAAACTCCAGCTATGATGGTTCGACATTACCACTGGAGGTTTCTTGAAACACGTGTCAATCTAACGGTTCTAATCAACTGTGTATCAAAAGCAGCCACTGTTGATCGATGCAGTGGGTTACAAATTCATGTGTGTAAACTATGGTTTAGCTCAATTGAAGGAATCAACCACTTTCTTTAAAACATACATATTTGTATAGAATAATAATTAAGACCTGAAATATATCGGCCATTTATAACTAACTTCATTCCTCCAATGTACAAAACCTACTCGACCAATTTACAAGCTACTCCAAACAGCACTAACTAAACACGCCATTTCTATATTAGAGAAAATCGGTCTATTACAAATATAACGCCCCCACGAAAATTCATTATTTCGGCTCGACCATCGGTCCACTCGACCTGGACGAACAACCCGGACAGTGTCAGTTGACTCCAGCCGCTTCCCCAGGAGCCTCTATCTTTATACTGGTCAGCTCGGAGCTCGGTTCAACCGGTTGGACCGGAGATCTACAGAGCGGGCAATTCGAGTGGGTCGCGAACCACATATCAATACACTCCACATGAAACCAGTGTCCGCAGCCGGGTAAAACCCGACCCGTTTCGCCATCCTCAAACTCCGACAAGCACACGGCGCACTCCGCACACTCAGCTTCCGAGTACAGAAACGTCGGAAGCGCTTTGAGAATCGCCGGCGGCAGTCCCTGTCCTTTTCCGGCGGCGGCGGGAGTCCGGTCGTGGGACAAGGACTGGCGGCGGCGGCGGCGGCGGCGGCGGCGGAGGTCCGGGAGGAGGTACAAGCGGATGTAGATGTGGTAGAAGGCGACGATGAATAAGGCGGCGAAGCAAACGACGAGGGAAACCACCATAACTCTGCCGTTGAGGGAGGCGGTTTCCGGGATCCGAATTTCCGTGTGGTCGCCGGTAATGCCACCGGTTTCCATGATTTGAAGATTGTCTTCGGAGAAAACGAGGAAAGATACTGAGAATTGGAGCTCTGTAAGAAGCGGATGGAGGAGGAAAATTGTGTGGGGAGAAATGGAAGATTGTGTGCGGGTTTTATAGGATGTGGCATGCTGGATTCTGCCGTGCGTTTTTAACACCTCTGTTTTAGGCCCTCGGGATATGTTCTTCCGGATAAATATTACTGAGAAAGTCTCACGAAAGACGGTATTTCTATAAACTTATGGACAGTTTATAGGACATTACCTTAATGTTGTAATTTTTATAAAATTTAAATATTACATTTTATAGTTAAAACAAGTAATAATATGTTTGAATGTGAAAATATAAAAATATAATATATAAAAATATTTTTAAAATTTTTAAATTTTGTATGTAATTTAACAAATGCAATATATAGAGTAAGAAATAAGTGGAATATCCATAAGCCGTCTGTCAGGAGATCTACTTTTATTACTACTCATTTTGTCATTAAATACCTATTTTCGTATATTTATTTTGAGAAAAGTGCACATATAGCTCTATATAATTGATGAAAGTGCAGATATAATCCTGTAATAATGAAAGTGCAGATCTAACCCCGCGATAATTGAAAGTGCAAACATAATCCTGGTCAGTCAATGCCGGGAATAATGGCTTTAGGGTTATATTTGCACATATGTATAATAGTTAGGGTTATATTTGCACATATGTATAATAGGTAGGGTTATATTTGCACTAAAAAATAACTCAAGGTTATATTTGCACTTTCTCCAACATATAGGGTTATATTTGCATATTACCCATTTATTTTTAAAATTATAATCCATCTTTTGAAAGACGGTCTTTCCATAAGCTATGGAAATACCAAGGTTCAAAGTGAAAATTAGAAGAAATGAAGATAAAATTTCTGGGTTGAATAAATTGGGTTATAAACAATATAACTACTACACATTGTATAATAAGTTTTTAACATTGCAACTAAGATATTTTACATTTTATTATTTTAGTTAAACCTATCTTTTCATAAGCCCACTGAAAGACGGTGTTTATTAAAATTTTGCCTTAAAATTATCAATTTTTTTCATGGTAAAAATGTGAATTATTTTTAACCACTAATTAAATTTTTTTACTTCTTATATTTAATGCCTTCTCACATTTTAACTTGCCGAAAAACATGGATTCATCTCATGTCTCAAATATCTATACATAAGATGCCAAATATAGTTAAATAGAGGGAGCATCTGTATTTTATTTCAATTTAATTTACGGAGTACACAAAGTCTTGTTTTGAGATCGACATGTCATTTTATAATTAGTATGATTAATAGTGTGATTTGATTTTCGTTTTATTTATTGCAATGAGTTAATAATAAGACAATGTCTTGGGTAAAAACGTTTTTCCACAAATACGTAAAAAGATGAAGTTTAATTAGAACAATGTCATGAATTAGGGCATATACTTTGCAGTAATTGCAAGTAAAACATTTGAGTTCTGGTTAGAAACAGACGAGTAAGTTTACCCACTTATAACTCGAATTGTACCAAATTTTAATTGCCTTAACTAAGGTAAAATTATACTTGAGTTCCTGTTCTTTCCATGATTTATCAAAAGTTCATCTTTTAAGAAACAAATAATTGTGAAAATCTTTAAAATGATCTTTTCTGCAATTCTTCTCTCGTTCTTCTCCACATCTTTTTGTAGGAACTTTTCCTAAATCTTTCCCAAAGGAAAAATAAACATGGAAAAGAATAGGAAATGAATTGAAGAAAGACACCTGGCACAAAAAATCATCTCTAAATTCAATTAATAATACGGAGTAAGTAATCTTTGAAAAAGCCTTAGTTCTAAATCGGATCGCACTTGTCCCTGCATCTCTTTTTATATTTTCCTTCATGCTTAATCACTCCATTTATCATAATCTTTGACATCGTAATTTTCGTTTTAATATGAACTAAACTAAAACTATATAGTAGCAATAGTGATGGTAGAATTAAAATAAGTTTTATTTGTTTAATTCAACTAAATTCAATTAAAGTGTAAGTAAATTTGAAAAACATACAGCTTAAACCTCTTATCTTTTAGGGTAATATGCAAATATAATCCTATAGGTTAGAGAAAGTGCAGGTATGACCCTGAGTTATTTTTTAGTACAAATCTAATCCTAACTATTACATATAAGTGTAAATATAACCCTAAAACCATTATTTCGATATTGACCGGCCAATTCTTGCCATTGGCCGACCAAAATGACCAAAATGCCCTTTGGACCAAATAAAAAATTTAAAAGACAAAAATGCCTCTTGAGCCCTCTGAAAACCACTGTTCGCCACTCCCTCAAACCACCGTCACCACCATCTCTGCCGATCACTCCTCAAACATCCACACCATTGTTGCCATCTTTGACACACTGTTATACAATTTATCACCTGTTCACAGAATTTAACATCAAAATAACAGAAAATGTATAATCGCGATCCTACTGAATGAAACTTTGTTTCAAGAAAAGTACCTTGAATCTAGAACAATGCCGCGAAAGTCAACTACAAAAGCTTGCCTATCTGATTCAGAGCTGACCCTTTGAGCTCTAAGCAGTAGCATCTCTCTATCATCCAGATCTTGCCTATTTGATTCAGAGCTAACCCCTTGAGCTTTGAGCTCTGAGCAGCCGTTGCTCCCTGAAACCACCGCTACCACTATCTCTGTCCATTCTCCTTTCTCTCCCCAAACCTTTCTCCGTTTGGCGCTCCCAGAAACCACCGCCTCCTCTGTCCTCTAAAACCACCACCGCCACCATCTCCTCCCATTCTCCTTTCTCCCCAGCGCCACCGGCCTCCAACCCACCATTGTGAACGCCTTTCTTCACAACCCCACGCCATTGCGAACCCGCCATCAACGGTTGCCATTTCCAGCACTGCTCAACCAAGTTCCAGAAAATTGATACCCGTCCCCTAGCCCCGCTTCCTTCTCTGCCCGAAAATCAATACCCATGCCTCCTCCTCTGCGAGTCTCCGCTGAACCCAAGTCGGCTCAACTCCGCCGAGTCCTTGAAATTGGACTCGCTATCACCCATGCGAAGCCACCACCGGAGACTTGCCGGAGATTCACCGCAGACTCGCCGGATTCAATGTGCGCATGGGAAGAAGAAAACAACGAGAAAGAAGAAAGCGGCGAGTAGGGGCATAAATATAATTTCAATGTTTATATATTTTTTAAATTTTTTACAGAGGGATAAAATAGTATTTTTCACTAAATTCCGGCCTCCAACTACCAGAAAAAGTTATATTTTTACATAAACTAAATATTTATGGTTATATTGCACTTTCAATTATCGTAGGGTTATATCTGCACTTTCGTCAATTATGTAAGGTTATATATGCACTTTGCTCCATCTTTTAATGAAAAAATCGTTTACTCTTGTATTTTTCTCTTGAGTTTAAAAGAACACGAGAACATATCTAATATAGTTTCTCCACTTCATTTAAAATGTTTCATCTAATAAACTTCATAGTGTCATTAACATTTAGACAAGTGGAAAGCTTAATGCTTGCTAAAAGAGACAAAAAAAATAGAGTTTTGTACTGAAAAGTGATGCAACTGATTAAAATACATAGTTAAGTGGAAATATAAAGAATTTAATAATGGACTATTTGATAGAAAAAGTGGAGTGAACGGTTTGCAAAGAACTCATGAGACCCAGCCACAACACATCAAATGACTTTTCAATCTTTTGTCCAATTGATCTAATTCCATTGTTCACCTCTCTTCTTTGATTAAAAGGAAATGTTCAGTTACCCTTATTGCAATATCCGGTATATTGCGTTGCTTAGAGTGTAAATTTTTTTAAAAATTACAGTGTAATTACAAGTAAAACTTATTTGTTCTGTTTATTACAAAAGTTATACTTCCTCCGTTCTAATAAATATGATATAATTTTTTTGTTTGTTTCAATAAAAATAACATGATTTAAAATTTATATAAAACAACAAAGAATATATTGTTATGTTTTCATAATATCTTCTTTAACTTTACCAATGTTTAGATTGGAAATTTCTCAAAATATTCCTATTTTTTAACACCTATTTTCGGCTATATCAGCTTGTATAGAAAAATGAGTCATAAACAATTTCATTAATTTTTATGAGATGGAGGGAGTATACATTTCCAAAGACGGATTTCCACAAATTAGACCAAGATTTAAACTACAAATTAGAAGAAATCAAAATAAAATTTTAAGGTTATATTGATTGGGCATAACGTGTAGTATACTAAAATTTTAATATTGCAACTAATTTTTTTACATTTTCTCTTATTATAATTAAACCCCAATTTTTCATAAATTTATGAAAAAACTGTATTTTCCAAAAATTTGCCACAACAAAAACTAAAAATTTTATCTTTTGTAAACACAACAATAACTTACAGGTCGTACCATATTCCGTATTTATGTTAATTAAATATTGGTAAGGCATGCACAATTGAAGTAATAACTCTTCTAAACTGGAATACTCTTATATATATATATATATATATATATATATATATATATATATATATATATATATATATTTATAAAATCAATCATTCAAAGATGCTTTAGAAAATGTGCAGCAATGATTACAATGAGTGGAATTGACATCAAACCTAACTAACCTCTAGCAATAACTAATCTATTGCAAGAATGTTTAAATTACAAGTTAACTAGACTTACCGTCTGTACTATAACAGAGTATAGATTCAATAAAACTGTAACATCGCTCTCGGGAATATTAACTCTCTTCTGCAAAAATCATGATCACTTGACAAAGAAGAACGTATCACGCATCGATATCCCTATGCCAAGCGTGGAGCTTCAACAACTATAACACCACTTGATTCAAAATGCGATCTATGTTGTTCAAACTGGAAACACTTTGAAAAATACAGATCGAGAACAGGACTCCTCCTAGAGAAACACACGATCTGTAAAATTAGATCGAACAAAATACACCGATATGAACAAAATAACTGGATGATCGTTAAGAACACAACAATCTAATCTATTAAATCGGTGAAAAATACTAATATATGGAGACACATCCATACTTATTCAATAATATAAATATCAAAAGATCATCAATTAAAAAAGAATTAATGTTTCTCCATCTCTCCGTGATCACGGGGAGATGGAGAAAAAAATATTAAAAAAGAAAAGACTTTTAAGAGAGGAGCGTTGTGATTACGGAGCTTAGGGCTTTAGGAAGAAAAAACAAATTAAACTCGTCTGACTTTAACACTACTGTTGTAATGGTTAAGTAACTATCCACAGGAGATTAAGCTAATAATACAATGATTTTGCCATGCCTGTTGGTTGGTTTGACACCTCCATCGTCAAATCATATCCTCTTATCAATCTCCCTTTTAAAGGCAATCTATGAAAATATAGAGTAATAGATTTGGTACTCCCACCGTCCCAAGGAAATCTGCACATTTTCTTTTTTTGGTGTTCCAAGTAAATTTGCACATTTTCATTTTAAAGTAAAATTTGACATTTTAAAAGACAACTTTATCCTTAGAATTTTAAAATTTTACCCAACCCTACCCCATTCCCACAAACGCAGATCTGATGGTGTATTCCTGCTCATCATCCTCCGCCTCCACTTATCACCACCTCTTGTCGATGCCTCCACTAGTGCCACCAATCGTCGATGTCTCCGCTAGCGCCATCCATCGGGGATACAAGGGGAAAAGCGTCTTCACTGGATTTTTGGTGGTGATAATGGTGGTGGCCTGCGGGGATACAAGGAGGACGAGCGGAGGAGGTCTTGAGAAGGAGGACGAGCGGTGGGCTTGAGAAAGAGGATGAGTGGCGGCGAACTTGAGGAGGACGAGCGGCGGGCTTGAGGAGGACGAACGACGGCGAGCTTGAGTAGGACGAGCGGCGGGCTTGAGGAGGATGAATGCCGGCGGACTTGAGGAGGATGGTGGCGGATCTGGGTTTGGGGTAAAGGCAGGGGCAGGGTCAAATCTGCAAAGAGAATTTCTCTCTGCAGATTGCCCCAGGACAGAGGTAGTAGAAAAATCATACTCCTAAATATAGAGTAATAGATTTGGAAGAAAAATCATACTCCGTTTTGTTGGGTCAGATGCATTCTCTTTTTTGAATTGTTTCTATAGGTTTGGCATAATTTCTTTCAATTTATTTACTAATTATACTTATTACATTTTTAAACTCAATTTCATCAACTTATTTTATTCATCTAAATAAAAACACTTAAGCCTGTAGTATCAAACTCTATGAAATAGAGGTAGTAAATTTGTTTTAGTGGGACACATTATTTTAAGATAGGAAAATTTTAATAATAGTAAATTTAAGTGAATGTAGTAAAAATAGTTTGAATAAACTGAATTTTGTTATTATAGTTAAAATATAATAAAAGTAAAAATATAAAAAGATCATAGAATTGAAATATAGGAATGGATGGAGTAAGATGCTTGCCTTTTCAAGTGCATGTACATTCACTTATTCAAAAAAGAAAAAGAAAAGAAAAGAGTTAACTGCTCATATAACCATATGTTTTGGTTAAAAATATCAATATGAGCCTCAAAATTAAAAAGTGCGATTATAACCTTATTATTTACTCAAAAGTGCTAATATAACTCTGGAGGCCTCAATTTGGCAAAATTCTGTGAACTGACTATTATACCCCTGTTCAAAAAAATAAAATTTCAGAAAATGTGGAAGGATAGCTATGTCCTTATTGTCAATTGACCTCAAACAATGTGAAAACTACTCCCTACATTGGGTCACAACATTCGACTCCATTCACTACAGTCAAGGTCTCCACTTTTCGGCGCTTGGCTGAGGAGCGCCAGAAAATGGTGGCAGATGGTGGCGTGGGACTGGCTGGTGGTGTTGCTAGGGTGAGCTGAGTTAGGGGATGGTAGCGGTGAATCGGTGGCGAGGAGGAATGAAAATGAGGGCTAGCGGTGGTGGGGCGGAAACCTAGCGGTAGAGTATCAGAATTAGGTTCTAGAGTGGTTTGAAGTGGAAGAAGCCCTTGGCTTTGGTCAAGAAGCTTCGAAAGGCGGTATGTCTATTGCATTTATTGTTAGTGGACAGTGTGGAAATTGGAATGATTGCTAATGTATGTGTTCAATTGATGTTTTTAGATGAATTTAGTGCTCTCATTTGTCGAATTTGGGAGGATGGCTAGTGTATGAATTAGGGTTCTAGCTGGTTTCTGTGTACTGGGTTCGATTGGCCCATGTTCAGATTATTCTTTAGATTGCTGACATGTTTTTCGAGGATTGGTAGGTACTGGCTTTTGTTTGTTTCATATGCTTAATTACATATTATAAGAATGTAATTAAGTTTATTTAGTTTGTAGTACTTAATTAAATATTATAAGAATGTAATTAAGTTTATTTAGTTTGTAGTACTTAATTAAATATTATAAGAATGTAATTATGCAATTTGTTTTTATTTTAAGCAGTACACAAATAAAGCTAGGACTTGGGAGTGCGGCTATTACGTTATGCTATACGCGGCTAAGTGCATTCAAGAGGTCTAAGAGGACTACATCCAAAATGATAATTAAAATTATTTTTGAGAACCAATTAATAGAACTAGGTTTTCTAGTATTTTATACTAACTAGATAATGACAGATTTTCATGAAGGAATCGAAGCCGTACACCACTGATGAAATCAGCAGTGCGAGGAATTATTAGGCGAGGCATCTAATACTAAATCGGTTTGGTACTCTTGGAAATTCGAATAATGCTAAAGTAACATGATTAGATAAATAATGAAGCTTAGAAGTATTGGAACTGTTTCCTATTCCTATCTATATATTGTTGCTAGGTTAGCGCTATCTATAGATTTTTGTTATCATACAACATACTACCGTGTATTATGTTATATTAGTTGTTGTGGATTGAGGTCTTTTTTAGAGCTAGAGACATTTGGTAGAAAAATTCAATTACCATAAGTCCAGATTGGGTTTCCGAACTCGGAAACTTTATTTCACTTTTACTTAGTCACGATCATATTTTCCGATCTCGGAAAGGATAACCACGAATACATTTCCAAGTTCGTAAACAATATTTCATTAACACAAATTGTAGAATGGTTGAACAAAACAGGGGCGGAATGTACGCACGAGCTTGAAAATCTGCAAGTCAATGACAAAGAGCCGATCAAACAATTTCTGAGTTTGGAAAGTATGAATTTCTGAACTCGGAAAATAGTTCCACGGTACGAGGGTAGAACAAACTTTCCAATATGAAATAAATATCAAAAAATTAAGTGCGTAAATAAAATTTGAAGGGAGAAGTATCTGTTTAGCACTAGGCTTTCTTGAAAAATATCTTTTTGGAAGATAGAGATACAACAGACTAAAACAATATAAAATGTAATGCAAGTGGCAAGATCTTATCCGAATATATAATTTAATATTACAAGTTGTGCAACCCCGTCGCTATTCCCTATTGCATCTTCCATACACACACACACACACCCTAAACAATATATTAAACATATATATATATATGTTGGAAGTTACTGTTTTATTCATGTTTTAATCTATAATACATAATCAAGTATGCTTTTTTAATAGTAGTCATAAACTATATTTATAATACATAATAGTAGTCATAAATTATTATAGTCACGAAAATATACTTGATTAAAAAAGCATATTTAAATGAAGATTATTATAGTCAAGAAAATAGTAAGAATAGATTATGGTTTGAAAAATTAAGTTTAGAAATTAGAGAGCATATTAAACAAGAATTTTATGATGAGTTAATAGAGAAAAAGATTAGACAAATGAAATTTTTTATGTGGTTAGAATACTATTTGAAAAAGAAACAAATAATAAAAAAAGAAGATTTTACAGAAGTTCCAGTAATAAATGTACAGTCCAATCTTTATAAAAAATGGAAACTACTAAATAATACAGTAGTTAGTTCTATTCATCCTCCACTCCATTCAGTGCATATTACTACAGATGAAACCACAATAATTGCTTCTCCTTTTAAAACAGGTAGACCAGATAACGATACAGACATAGTAAATTTAGAAGATATTAAAAAACTTTATCAACAGAATAATTATTCCAACCAATTATTACACACGGTGGCTAATCAAGTTGATTTTATTTCAACAAAATTAGATAATAAAGCAACTAATAATAATACAGAAGTGTTTCAAAATCCATTTTCAAAACCTCATTTTCAAGCATCCTCTTTTTCTAAAAAAATGGAAGAATCATTATCTCTAAGACCAAATAATAAGGCTAGTAGTTCTAATAGTCCAAAATCAAATGATAAACCTAATAATCTAAAACAGATAGGAGTTATGTCAGGAACAAATCCAATAGAAGAATCTTATAGTAGTTCTGATTCAGAAAGTTCAGATATAGAATCAGAAAATGAATTCTCAGAAAATGATTTTGAAAAACAAATAAATACTATAGAGCAACATTTTCAAGAACCAGTACAAGAAAAGCCAGATATGAGAATTAATAAATTAAAATATAATTGGAAAAATAGTAACACCAAACCTTACTATCCAAAACCAACTCCACCAGATCTTCAATATGAAGAACAGTTACATTCTTTCAAAAGTTATGATGGTTCATCAATATATCAATGGAATATTGATGGGTTATCAGAATATCAAATTTTAAATTTATTACAAGAAATGGGAATGGCAAGAGCAGCTTATAAAGCTTCCTTAGCTTCCACAGAACAACAAATAGTAATGTTATTAGTAACAGGCTTTACAGGACAATTAAAAGGATGGTGGGATGAACACCTCCAATTAGGACAAAAACAAGCAATTCTAAATCATGAATCAGAAGAAGCACAAGGTGAAGAACCTAATATTCAATTTGTAATGGTACCAGATGGTTCCACATTTCTATTATATACTATATCAATGTATTTTGTAGGCAATCCATCAGAAGAATTAGAAAGCTCAAAAATTTGTTTAACAAATCTAAGATGTCCAACTTTAACTGATTTTAAATGGTACAAAGATGTATTTTTAACTCAAATCTTTAGAAGATCAGATTCCAGTGCTCCATTTTGGAAAGAAAAATTTATAACAGGATTGCCAAATTTATTTTCACAAAGAATAATAACTAATTTAAGCAGAGCACTAGGAACAGAAAAGATAGATTACAATGATATAACTTTCGGTCAAATATTTGCTTTTATAAAAAAAGAAGCTTTAGCATTATGTCAAGATTTGAAAATCCAACATAAATACGGTTCAGAGAGAAAGGAAATGGGATCCTTTTGCCAACAATTTGGTATAACAGGAATCAAACCACCTTCTTCTCAACTAAAAGAATATAAAAAATATAAAAAGCATAGAAAATCTGAACATAGGAAAAAGAAAACTTATCACAGAAGTAGGTCATATGATAAACAACCTTTTTATGAAAAAGAACATAAGAAACGAAAATCTAAAAAGAAAAAGAATTTCAAAAATGTCCAATGTTACAAATGCAAGAAATTTGGTCATACAGCAAATGTTTGCAAAACAGAAACTAAAATAAATGCATTAGAAGATGTAGAATTAAGAAACAAACTATTAGCTATTTTAATTGATTCAGAAAAAGAACAATCCACTTATGAAACAGATTCAGATTCAGATTACTCTAGTGATTATGACAGTGAATGTCCATGTAAAATTTCCTCTATTAATATGTTAAATAGTACACATAGTAAGAAAAAAGAGTTACTGGATATAATAGAAAAATTAGGAGATTCTGAAAATAAAACTGAGTACATTCAGAAATTAAAGAGTTTAGTAATAGAAGAAAATAAACCTAGAATAACAGAAGCATTCAGTTTAGGACAAACCATTAAAAAATTTTCAGAATTAGATAAGCATAAGTCAATAATCACTTCAACAGATAATCAAGATTTAAGAAAAGAAATTTCTTTATTAAAAAATGAAATTAGATATATTAAGACAGAATTAAATGATTTAAAAGAAAAAGATTTAGAACTAGAATTAAAATTAATAGCATTAGATACACCAACTAGTTCTGGTATTGATATTTCAAAAGATATTCCAAATGACCAACAATTTTTTGGTGTTATCAATAAAATTAATATGGAAAAATGGTATTCTTTAGTTACCATAGGAGTCCAAGACTTTAGTACTACTGTAGTTGCATTAATTGATAGTGGGGCAGATCAATCATGCATTAGATCAGGATTAATTCCAAGTAAATATTTGGTAAAAACTAATGAACAACTGGCAGCAGCAAATGGTACTCCAATGATTATTAGGAAAAAATTATCAAATGGATACATTAGAAATAATGACTATTGTATTAAACATTCATTCTTAATATTAGAAAATGTATCTTATGATGCTGTATTAGGCAACCCATTTTTATATCAAATAACCCCTTTTAAAAAAACTCAGAAAGGAATAAGTACTAAAATATTAGGTAAAAAATTGCTATTCTCTTTTATGAATCCACCCAGTCAAGTTGAATTAAATTTATTACAAACTAATTCAATATATAAAAGAATATGTATAATAAATAGAAAGCAAAAAGACATATCATTTTTAAAAGAAGAATTAAGTTATTCTCAAATAGAAGAACAATTAGGGCACAAGGATGTAAAAGATAAAATAAGAGCATTAGAACAAAGATTTCAAAGGCAAATTTGTTCAAATCATCCCAATGCATTTTGGGATAGAAAGAAACATATAGTTTCACTACCATATGAAAAGGATTTTCAGGAACAAAATATTCCTACCAAGGCAAGGCCTATTCAAATGAATGCAGAACTTTTAGAATTATGTAAACAAGAAATCCAAGATCATTTAAATAAAAAACTAATAAGAAAGAGTAAATCTCCTTGGAGTTGCTCAGCTTTTTATGTTAACAAAAATGCAGAAAAAGAAAGAGGTGTTCCTAGACTAGTCATTAATTATAAACCATTAAATAAAGTTTTACAATGGATTAGATATCCCATTCCAAACAAAAGAGACTTAATAAATAGATTATCTAGTGCAAAAGTATTTTCAAAATTTGATTTAAAATCAGGATATTGGCAAATACAAATAGATGAAAAAGATAAATATAAAACAGCCTTTGTAGTTCCATTTGGTCAATATGAATGGAATGTAATGCCATTTGGATTAAAAAATGCTCCATCAGAATTTCAAAAAATAATGAATGATATCTTCAATCCATATTCAACATTTGTAATAGTTTATATAGATGATGTGTTAGTTTACTCAAACACAATTGATAACCATTTTAAGCATTTATATATACTGTTAAAAGTAATGACAACAAATGGATTAGTAATATCTGAACCAAAGATGAAATTATTTCAAACTAAAATTAGATTTTTAGGATTTAATATACATTTAGGAACAATAAGACCTATTCAAAGGTCCATAGAATTTGCAGATAAATTTCCTGATGAAATCAAAGATAAAAATCAATTACAAAGATTTTTAGGATGTGTTAATTATATTTCTGATTTCTTTCCAAACATTAAGATAATTTGTAAAAAATTATATGAAAGATTAAAAACAAATCCTCCTATTTGGACAGAAGAACACACAAATTTAGTGAAAGATATTAAGTTAAAAGCAAAGTCATTACCATGCTTAGGAATTCCACACTCAGATGCATTCATGATAATAGAAACTGATGCCTCCGATATAGGATATGGAGGAATATTAAAACAAAAACATTCAGATAAGATATCCATAGTAAGATATTATTCAGGATTTTGGAATAATACCCAGAAGAATTATTCAACAGTTAAAAAAGAAGTTTTGAGCATTGTTTTATGCATTTCCAAATTTCAAGATGATTTATATAACAAAAAGTTTTTATTAAACATTGATTGCAAATCAGCAAAGGATATTTTACAAAAGGATGTCAAAAATTTGGTTTCAAAACAAATCTTTGCCAGATGGCAAGCTATTTTATCCGTTTTTGATTTTGATATTGAATTTATCAAAGGGAAAGATAATTCTCTCCCAGACTTTCTAACAAGAGAATTTCTTACAGGTCACCATGAGTAATTCCTCATCCAGCTCTTCCACAGCAAAACGGAGTTCAGACTATGCAATTCCTAAGCCCATTAATCCAACAGTAGCTCCTCAACTCAGAGCTGAGGATTTCCCCACATTAACTTATTCCAATATGGCCCAAACACCTCATGCTAGGTTAGTCCAAGAACCAAACCCTCAAATAACTTCCAACTTCACTCCACTAAAGAGAGCCCATACACCATTACCTACTTTACAACCATCAAAACCTATATCTAGCTATTTTGAAAAACCAAACCCAGATCATATCCTGACCACCCACTTCACCTCAAAACCAGACATTCCTCAACTCAAAATCTTTGTTTCCAACTTATTTTTGCCAACCTCCTTATGGATGACAGCAGATACACAAAAAACCCAACAATACTATGAGCTCATATTAGTTGATACCCAGTCCATTGATATCCATCATATACCCAATAGACAGTACTCAGATAGGATAGAATATTCTAAGGTGTACATCAAACAAATCCTCAGTCCTCAACACTTCCCAAACAGACATGCCATTACTCCCTTTTCAGTAGAATATATTCCAAATGGCTTCAACTATTTTGATTATATTGAAGCCTGGTACAAAACTTTTTACTATCGATCATTTGACCATTCCTGGTTTTTCAATTTTCAAAGCAGTTTTAATGGACACATCCCAGAATGGTTTTATGACTGGTGGTTCAAATTTGGGCCATCAACAGATATCTATCCAAAGCCCATTTTAGATGCTTTCCAAACCTTTCAAAACCTTAGCCAACAAACACATCTAAGCCAGTCCAAACCATACGAAAGATTAATCCTATTTCACTCTATATTCCGAGTTCCATGGATTTTTGCATGGAGCTTTCAAGTAATCCCATTCTATACTTCCATTCCTCTTTTTTCTCTAGTTCGCCAATACAGAGTCAAATGGTGGGCTACCTATAATCCAGAATATTGCTCCAACAAAGCCATAACCCATTATTTCGAAACAGGTCACAAACTTAAAATTGCTTTTCAACCCACTAATCCTCCAACCATCACTGCTCCAATAATCAGGCCAACACCACAAAAAGCCATATATAGTCCAGCGGATCCTTTATTATGTCCATCCACTTCAAACCCAAATCCCACTTCTCAAATCATTAACAGTCCAAACCCAAAACAAGAAAAAGATGATGAAATGGAAAAGGCTTTGGAATTTTATAAAGCCTTTCTTAGTCAACAACAAAAGGCTATTAAAGAGGAGCCAGTTGATCTGGTTTACCTTCAAGATAGCCAGGACCCGTTTGATATGTAGTCCAATAAAATAAAGTCCAATATGAACAAATAGTCCATAAGAAATATGGTTCAATGAAATATAGTCCAATAACAAATCAGCAAGAAAGAAAGCATGAAAGAGATAAGGTGGATCCCAGCTTCCACCGTCCCGAAGTCAAAAAGCAGCCATTATGACGCATGCAATGACGTTTCCAGTACCGGCCAACAAATCAAAGCAGAAGACAGACGGGTGGGTCCCAGCTCCCACTACACAAACACAGAAGTCAAAAGAATCAGACAAGTGGTGGACCCCACTATTCCACTACTCCAGTCCATTCAGAACAAAAGTTACGGTTCAGATTGAAGATCAAGATCCAACGGTCAATAATTGTGGATTCCAAACTTGGATTCCAAAATGTAATAAATTAGAAGTTTCAGAATTCCTATAAGTAGTTCATTTGTAACTCATTCAGAGGCACGCTGAAATCAGCCCCTCTCTAGTACTCCTCCTTGTACGTTCTCTCCAATCTCTTCTGATCGTTCATACATCAGAAGTTAATTAATACCAAGCCTGAATGTTTAATTTTTAATAACTTGTTCTTATTTTACTGCTTTGATAAATATTTCTGCAATTACTATTTGACATTCACTGGTTATCTTAATACTAATATTTTACTATTCGTGTTACTGTTCATTACTATTCACACGTTACTGTTTTAAGTCACTACTATTCACACTTGCTGCAATTTATGGTATCAGAGCCAAGTACTTGAATTTTTTAATCCCCATTGAGTGATAGATATATTATAAATTGATTAGCAATACTATACTTGCTGACTTGTGTTCCTTGCTTTGCTACTCATGTGTTCATGCCTGTAAATCGTTTTGGTTTAGCCCGTTAAAGAGCAGGTGGCTCGTTAGGGTGGTCCACGTTGGCGTGACTGTAGCATTAGCGTGAGATACACGTGATTGGCGTGATATAGTAAAACTTATCAATCATTAATATATTTACCATGGGAGAAAGGATTAAGAAATTTCTGTTTGGAAGCTCCAGTACTATAAGTACAGGATCTTTATCTTCTTCAAACGTTTTACAAAGTCATGAAATACAACAAATTTTACCAAATAAAACATTAAAATCAATATACCAACAAGGAATACTAGAATTTAATAAGTCATACTCAATCAAAATCCATGAAGAAATACTACCAATGAACCAAGAAGTCCAATCAATTCGATTATTATCATCACAAGCCATTAGAAAATATAAAGAACAAAATTTTAAGTTTTTACATTTTGGTTTAGTTCAAATAGCATTACATCCCTTAGTAAGACTAGGAATTGATACACCAATATTCATGGCATTAAGAGATGATAGATTAATAAGGTATAAAGACTCGATATTAGCAATGGTTCAAACTAATATATGTAATGGAACAATAAGATTTGAATGTATTCCAAACTATTCAGTTAGTCTAACAGACCCCCATATTATGGATTCTTTAAAATTAGATATACAATTAAAACAAGATAGAATAGTTAATGATACAGAACATTTTGTACTAATTTATAGAGTTTATTTTAAACTTATGCAATCCATGATTCCCACAGCATTAAAATTAATCCCAACTGAAAAAGATGAATCAGTTTATGTGACAACAAATTCTAATAATATTTCAATAGAAACCCCTAAGTTATTAAAATGGAATGAAATAACTATTCCTATGGAAATATTAGCAGAAAGACCAACAGGAATTCAAAGAAATATAAGAATAACTGAGCCTTCTGAAATAGAAGAGCAAAATGATGGAAAAATATTAATTAAATTTAATAAATCTATGTCAGGTAGATATAATTTACAATCATCCAGATATGCTAATATGGATAATAATTTAATTCATAGACATAGGCATTCTACATCAGACATTCCAAATCAATTTAATGAGACAAGGGTCAGATATTCTGCCCCATTACCAGAAGTAATACCAGATTCAAATTCATCAATAGGTTCACCAACATATAGTCAAATGAGACCATCAGAAATTAATATGATGAATACTGTTAGTGAATTTAAAATAAACAAAGCATATTTAAATGAAGATTATTATAGTCAAGAAAATAGTAAGAATAGATTATGGTTTGAAAAATTAAGTTTAGAAATTAGAGAGCATATTAAACAAGAATTTTATGATGAGTTAATAGAGAAAAAGATTAGACAAATGAAATTTTTTATGTGGTTAGAATACTATTTGAAAAAGAAACAAATAATAAAAAAAGAAGATTTTACAGAAGTTCCAGTAATAAATGTACAGTCCAATCTTTATAAAAAATGGAAACTACTAAATAATACAGTAGTTAGTTCTATTCATCCTCCACTCCATTCAGTGCATATTACTACAGATGAAACCACAATAATTGCTTCTCCTTTTAAAACAGGTAGACCAGATAACGATACAGACATAGTAAATTTAGAAGATATTAAAAAACTTTATCAACAGAATAATTATTCCAACCAATTATTACACACGGTGGCTAATCAAGTTGATTTTATTTCAACAAAATTAGATAATAAAGCAACTAATAATAATACAGAAGTGTTTCAAAATCCATTTTCAAAACCTCATTTTCAAGCATCCTCTTTTTCTAAAAAAATGGAAGAATCATTATCTCTAAGACCAAATAATAAGGCTAGTAGTTCTAATAGTCCAAAATCAAATGATAAACCTAATAATCTAAAACAGATAGGAGTTATGTCAGGAACAAATCCAATAGAAGAATCTTATAGTAGTTCTGATTCAGAAAGTTCAGATATAGAATCAGAAAATGAATTCTCAGAAAATGATTTTGAAAAACAAATAAATACTATAGAGCAACATTTTCAAGAACCAGTACAAGAAAAGCCAGATATGAGAATTAATAAATTAAAATATAATTGGAAAAATAGTAACACCAAACCTTACTATCCAAAACCAACTCCACCAGATCTTCAATATGAAGAACAGTTACATTCTTTCAAAAGTTATGATGGTTCATCAATATATCAATGGAATATTGATGGGTTATCAGAATATCAAATTTTAAATTTATTACAAGAAATGGGAATGGCAAGAGCAGCTTATAAAGCTTCCTTAGCTTCCACAGAACAACAAATAGTAATGTTATTAGTAACAGGCTTTACAGGACAATTAAAAGGATGGTGGGATGAACACCTCCAATTAGGACAAAAACAAGCAATTCTAAATCATGAATCAGAAGAAGCACAAGGTGAAGAACCTAATATTCAATTTGTAATGGTACCAGATGGTTCCACATTTCTATTATATACTATATCAATGTATTTTGTAGGCAATCCATCAGAAGAATTAGAAAGCTCAAAAATTTGTTTAACAAATCTAAGATGTCCAACTTTAACTGATTTTAAATGGTACAAAGATGTATTTTTAACTCAAATCTTTAGAAGATCAGATTCCAGTGCTCCATTTTGGAAAGAAAAATTTATAACAGGATTGCCAAATTTATTTTCACAAAGAATAATAACTAATTTAAGCAGAGCACTAGGAACAGAAAAGATAGATTACAATGATATAACTTTCGGTCAAATATTTGCTTTTATAAAAAAAGAAGCTTTAGCATTATGTCAAGATTTGAAAATCCAACATAAATACGGTTCAGAGAGAAAGGAAATGGGATCCTTTTGCCAACAATTTGGTATAACAGGAATCAAACCACCTTCTTCTCAACTAAAAGAATATAAAAAATATAAAAAGCATAGAAAATCTGAACATAGGAAAAAGAAAACTTATCACAGAAGTAGGTCATATGATAAACAACCTTTTTATGAAAAAGAACATAAGAAACGAAAATCTAAAAAGAAAAAGAATTTCAAAAATGTCCAATGTTACAAATGCAAGAAATTTGGTCATACAGCAAATGTTTGCAAAACAGAAACTAAAATAAATGCATTAGAAGATGTAGAATTAAGAAACAAACTATTAGCTATTTTAATTGATTCAGAAAAAGAACAATCCACTTATGAAACAGATTCAGATTCAGATTACTCTAGTGATTATGACAGTGAATGTCCATGTAAAATTTCCTCTATTAATATGTTAAATAGTACACATAGTAAGAAAAAAGAGTTACTGGATATAATAGAAAAATTAGGAGATTCTGAAAATAAAACTGAGTACATTCAGAAATTAAAGAGTTTAGTAATAGAAGAAAATAAACCTAGAATAACAGAAGCATTCAGTTTAGGACAAACCATTAAAAAATTTTCAGAATTAGATAAGCATAAGTCAATAATCACTTCAACAGATAATCAAGATTTAAGAAAAGAAATTTCTTTATTAAAAAATGAAATTAGATATATTAAGACAGAATTAAATGATTTAAAAGAAAAAGATTTAGAACTAGAATTAAAATTAATAGCATTAGATACACCAACTAGTTCTGGTATTGATATTTCAAAAGATATTCCAAATGACCAACAATTTTTTGGTGTTATCAATAAAATTAATATGGAAAAATGGTATTCTTTAGTTACCATAGGAGTCCAAGACTTTAGTACTACTGTAGTTGCATTAATTGATAGTGGGGCAGATCAATCATGCATTAGATCAGGATTAATTCCAAGTAAATATTTGGTAAAAACTAATGAACAACTGGCAGCAGCAAATGGTACTCCAATGATTATTAGGAAAAAATTATCAAATGGATACATTAGAAATAATGACTATTGTATTAAACATTCATTCTTAATATTAGAAAATGTATCTTATGATGCTGTATTAGGCAACCCATTTTTATATCAAATAACCCCTTTTAAAAAAACTCAGAAAGGAATAAGTACTAAAATATTAGGTAAAAAATTGCTATTCTCTTTTATGAATCCACCCAGTCAAGTTGAATTAAATTTATTACAAACTAATTCAATATATAAAAGAATATGTATAATAAATAGAAAGCAAAAAGACATATCATTTTTAAAAGAAGAATTAAGTTATTCTCAAATAGAAGAACAATTAGGGCACAAGGATGTAAAAGATAAAATAAGAGCATTAGAACAAAGATTTCAAAGGCAAATTTGTTCAAATCATCCCAATGCATTTTGGGATAGAAAGAAACATATAGTTTCACTACCATATGAAAAGGATTTTCAGGAACAAAATATTCCTACCAAGGCAAGGCCTATTCAAATGAATGCAGAACTTTTAGAATTATGTAAACAAGAAATCCAAGATCATTTAAATAAAAAACTAATAAGAAAGAGTAAATCTCCTTGGAGTTGCTCAGCTTTTTATGTTAACAAAAATGCAGAAAAAGAAAGAGGTGTTCCTAGACTAGTCATTAATTATAAACCATTAAATAAAGTTTTACAATGGATTAGATATCCCATTCCAAACAAAAGAGACTTAATAAATAGATTATCTAGTGCAAAAGTATTTTCAAAATTTGATTTAAAATCAGGATATTGGCAAATACAAATAGATGAAAAAGATAAATATAAAACAGCCTTTGTAGTTCCATTTGGTCAATATGAATGGAATGTAATGCCATTTGGATTAAAAAATGCTCCATCAGAATTTCAAAAAATAATGAATGATATCTTCAATCCATATTCAACATTTGTAATAGTTTATATAGATGATGTGTTAGTTTACTCAAACACAATTGATAACCATTTTAAGCATTTATATATACTGTTAAAAGTAATGACAACAAATGGATTAGTAATATCTGAACCAAAGATGAAATTATTTCAAACTAAAATTAGATTTTTAGGATTTAATATACATTTAGGAACAATAAGACCTATTCAAAGGTCCATAGAATTTGCAGATAAATTTCCTGATGAAATCAAAGATAAAAATCAATTACAAAGATTTTTAGGATGTGTTAATTATATTTCTGATTTCTTTCCAAACATTAAGATAATTTGTAAAAAATTATATGAAAGATTAAAAACAAATCCTCCTATTTGGACAGAAGAACACACAAATTTAGTGAAAGATATTAAGTTAAAAGCAAAGTCATTACCATGCTTAGGAATTCCACACTCAGATGCATTCATGATAATAGAAACTGATGCCTCCGATATAGGATATGGAGGAATATTAAAACAAAAACATTCAGATAAGATATCCATAGTAAGATATTATTCAGGATTTTGGAATAATACCCAGAAGAATTATTCAACAGTTAAAAAAGAAGTTTTGAGCATTGTTTTATGCATTTCCAAATTTCAAGATGATTTATATAACAAAAAGTTTTTATTAAACATTGATTGCAAATCAGCAAAGGATATTTTACAAAAGGATGTCAAAAATTTGGTTTCAAAACAAATCTTTGCCAGATGGCAAGCTATTTTATCCGTTTTTGATTTTGATATTGAATTTATCAAAGGGAAAGATAATTCTCTCCCAGACTTTCTAACAAGAGAATTTCTTACAGGTCACCATGAGTAATTCCTCATCCAGCTCTTCCACAGCAAAACGGAGTTCAGACTATGCAATTCCTAAGCCCATTAATCCAACAGTAGCTCCTCAACTCAGAGCTGAGGATTTCCCCACATTAACTTATTCCAATATGGCCCAAACACCTCATGCTAGGTTAGTCCAAGAACCAAACCCTCAAATAACTTCCAACTTCACTCCACTAAAGAGAGCCCATACACCATTACCTACTTTACAACCATCAAAACCTATATCTAGCTATTTTGAAAAACCAAACCCAGATCATATCCTGACCACCCACTTCACCTCAAAACCAGACATTCCTCAACTCAAAATCTTTGTTTCCAACTTATTTTTGCCAACCTCCTTATGGATGACAGCAGATACACAAAAAACCCAACAATACTATGAGCTCATATTAGTTGATACCCAGTCCATTGATATCCATCATATACCCAATAGACAGTACTCAGATAGGATAGAATATTCTAAGGTGTACATCAAACAAATCCTCAGTCCTCAACACTTCCCAAACAGACATGCCATTACTCCCTTTTCAGTAGAATATATTCCAAATGGCTTCAACTATTTTGATTATATTGAAGCCTGGTACAAAACTTTTTACTATCGATCATTTGACCATTCCTGGTTTTTCAATTTTCAAAGCAGTTTTAATGGACACATCCCAGAATGGTTTTATGACTGGTGGTTCAAATTTGGGCCATCAACAGATATCTATCCAAAGCCCATTTTAGATGCTTTCCAAACCTTTCAAAACCTTAGCCAACAAACACATCTAAGCCAGTCCAAACCATACGAAAGATTAATCCTATTTCACTCTATATTCCGAGTTCCATGGATTTTTGCATGGAGCTTTCAAGTAATCCCATTCTATACTTCCATTCCTCTTTTTTCTCTAGTTCGCCAATACAGAGTCAAATGGTGGGCTACCTATAATCCAGAATATTGCTCCAACAAAGCCATAACCCATTATTTCGAAACAGGTCACAAACTTAAAATTGCTTTTCAACCCACTAATCCTCCAACCATCACTGCTCCAATAATCAGGCCAACACCACAAAAAGCCATATATAGTCCAGCGGATCCTTTATTATGTCCATCCACTTCAAACCCAAATCCCACTTCTCAAATCATTAACAGTCCAAACCCAAAACAAGAAAAAGATGATGAAATGGAAAAGGCTTTGGAATTTTATAAAGCCTTTCTTAGTCAACAACAAAAGGCTATTAAAGAGGAGCCAGTTGATCTGGTTTACCTTCAAGATAGCCAGGACCCGTTTGATATGTAGTCCAATAAAATAAAGTCCAATATGAACAAATAGTCCATAAGAAATATGGTTCAATGAAATATAGTCCAATAACAAATCAGCAAGAAAGAAAGCATGAAAGAGATAAGGTGGATCCCAGCTTCCACCGTCCCGAAGTCAAAAAGCAGCCATTATGACGCATGCAATGACGTTTCCAGTACCGGCCAACAAATCAAAGCAGAAGACAGACGGGTGGGTCCCAGCTCCCACTACACAAACACAGAAGTCAAAAGAATCAGACAAGTGGTGGACCCCACTATTCCACTACTCCAGTCCATTCAGAACAAAAGTTACGGTTCAGATTGAAGATCAAGATCCAACGGTCAATAATTGTGGATTCCAAACTTGGATTCCAAAATGTAATAAATTAGAAGTTTCAGAATTCCTATAAGTAGTTCATTTGTAACTCATTCAGAGGCACGCTGAAATCAGCCCCTCTCTAGTACTCCTCCTTGTACGTTCTCTCCAATCTCTTCTGATCGTTCATACATCAGAAGTTAATTAATACCAAGCCTGAATGTTTAATTTTTAATAACTTGTTCTTATTTTACTGCTTTGATAAATATTTCTGCAATTACTATTTGACATTCACTGGTTATCTTAATACTAATATTTTACTATTCGTGTTACTGTTCATTACTATTCACACGTTACTGTTTTAAGTCACTACTATTCACACTTGCTGCAATTTATGGTATCAGAGCCACTATGGAGTAAGACCTCGCCCTAAGAAGAGGGATCCAGATCCATGGGGAGTTCTCACTGCATGACAGTGTGACGAAGTGTAGGCTCTTATCCCCAGGATGTCCCGGTCGGCTGGGGCCCGACTATGGGTTGTAGTTGTCGAGAGGCAACTGTGCGTAAAAAGTGGTTTTGAGGTACTGTTGGTTGTCACAGCAGGTTAGATCACCTCGCTTCCTGAGCCAAATGGTATCAGAGCTAACGAGCCACCTGCTCTTTAACGGGCTAAACCAAAACGATTTACAGGCATGAACACATGAGTAGCAAAGCAAGGAACACAAGTCAGCAAGTATAGTATTGCTAATCAATTTATAATATATCTATCACTCAATGGGGATGAAAAAATTCAAGTACTTGGCGTGACTTAAAACAGTAACTTGGCATTTAAAAAATTATATAAATTAATAAATTAAAATTATATAATTGGCTATATTGTTTTATGATAGTAGTCATTAAACATGATATAATTTTTAAAACAGTAACGTTGGCGTGACTGTAGCATTAGCGTGAGATACACGTGATTGATTAATTTTTCTGCAATTACTATTGGGTATATGATGGTATATGATGGTATCAGAGCATATTTAAATAATTTACTTGAATTTATAAAATTCAAGTACTTGGCTCTGATACCATAAATTGCAGCAAGTGTGAATAGTAGTGACTTAAAACAGTAACGTGTGAATAGTAATGAACAGTAACACGAATAGTAAAATATTAGTATTAAGATAACCAGTGAATGTCAAATAGTAATTGCAGAAATATTTATCAAAGCAGTAAAATAAGAACAAGTTATTAAAAATTAAACATTCAGGCTTGGTATTAATTAACTTCTGATGTATGAACGATCAGAAGAGATTGGAGAGAACGTACAAGGAGGAGTACTAGAGAGGGGCTGATTTCAGCGTGCCTCTGAATGAGTTACAAATGAACTACTTATAGGAATTCTGAAACTTCTAATTTATTACATTTTGGAATCCAAGTTTGGAATCCACAATTATTGACCGTTGGATCTTGATCTTCAATCTGAACCGTAACTTTTGTTCTGAATGGACTGGAGTAGTGGAATAGTGGGGTCCACCACTTGTCTGATTCTTTTGACTTCTGTGTTTGTGTAGTGGGAGCTGGGACCCACCCGTCTGTCTTCTGCTTTGATTTGTTGGCCGGTACTGGAAACGTCATTGCATGCGTCATAATGGCTGCTTTTTGACTTCGGGACGGTGGAAGCTGGGATCCACCTTATCTCTTTCATGCTTTCTTTCTTGCTGATTTGTTATTGGACTATATTTCATTGAACCATATTTCTTATGGACTATTTGTTCATATTGGACTTTATTTTATTGGACTACATATCAAACGGGTCCTGGCTATCTTGAAGGTAAACCAGATCAACTGGCTCCTCTTTAATAGCCTTTTGTTGTTGACTAAGAAAGGCTTTATAAAATTCCAAAGCCTTTTCCATTTCATCATCTTTTTCTTGTTTTGGGTTTGGACTGTTAATGATTTGAGAAGTGGGATTTGGGTTTGAAGTGGATGGACATAATAAAGGATCCGCTGGACTATATATGGCTTTTTGTGGTGTTGGCCTGATTATTGGAGCAGTGATGGTTGGAGGATTAGTGGGTTGAAAAGCAATTTTAAGTTTGTGACCTGTTTCGAAATAATGGGTTATGGCTTTGTTGGAGCAATATTCTGGATTATAGGTAGCCCACCATTTGACTCTGTATTGGCGAACTAGAGAAAAAAGAGGAATGGAAGTATAGAATGGGATTACTTGAAAGCTCCATGCAAAAATCCATGGAACTCGGAATATAGAGTGAAATAGGATTAATCTTTCGTATGGTTTGGACTGGCTTAGATGTGTTTGTTGGCTAAGGTTTTGAAAGGTTTGGAAAGCATCTAAAATGGGCTTTGGATAGATATCTGTTGATGGCCCAAATTTGAACCACCAGTCATAAAACCATTCTGGGATGTGTCCATTAAAACTGCTTTGAAAATTGAAAAACCAGGAATGGTCAAATGATCGATAGTAAAAAGTTTTGTACCAGGCTTCAATATAATCAAAATAGTTGAAGCCATTTGGAATATATTCTACTGAAAAGGGAGTAATGGCATGTCTGTTTGGGAAGTGTTGAGGACTGAGGATTTGTTTGATGTACACCTTAGAATATTCTATCCTATCTGAGTACTGTCTATTGGGTATATGATGGATATCAATGGACTGGGTATCAACTAATATGAGCTCATAGTATTGTTGGGTTTTTTGTGTATCTGCTGTCATCCATAAGGAGGTTGGCAAAAATAAGTTGGAAACAAAGATTTTGAGTTGAGGAATGTCTGGTTTTGAGGTGAAGTGGGTGGTCAGGATATGATCTGGGTTTGGTTTTTCAAAATAGCTAGATATAGGTTTTGATGGTTGTAAAGTAGGTAATGGTGTATGGGCTCTCTTTAGTGGAGTGAAGTTGGAAGTTATTTGAGGGTTTGGTTCTTGGACTAACCTAGCATGAGGTGTTTGGGCCATATTGGAATAAGTTAATGTGGGGAAATCCTCAGCTCTGAGTTGAGGAGCTACTGTTGGATTAATGGGCTTAGGAATTGCATAGTCTGAACTCCGTTTTGCTGTGGAAGAGCTGGATGAGGAATTACTCATGGTGACCTGTAAGAAATTCTCTTGTTAGAAAGTCTGGGAGAGAATTATCTTTCCCTTTGATAAATTCAATATCAAAATCAAAAACGGATAAAATAGCTTGCCATCTGGCAAAGATTTGTTTTGAAACCAAATTTTTGACATCCTTTTGTAAAATATCCTTTGCTGATTTGCAATCAATGTTTAATAAAAACTTTTTGTTATATAAATCATCTTGAAATTTGGAAATGCATAAAACAATGCTCAAAACTTCTTTTTTAACTGTTGAATAATTCTTCTGGGTATTATTCCAAAATCCTGAATAATATCTTACTATGGATATCTTATCTGAATGTTTTTGTTTTAATATTCCTCCATATCCTATATCGGAGGCATCAGTTTCTATTATCATGAATGCATCTGAGTGTGGAATTCCTAAGCATGGTAATGACTTTGCTTTTAACTTAATATCTTTCACTAAATTTGTGTGTTCTTCTGTCCAAATAGGAGGATTTGTTTTTAATCTTTCATATAATTTTTTACAAATTATCTTAATGTTTGGAAAGAAATCAGAAATATAATTAACACATCCTAAAAATTTTTGTAATTGATTTTTATCTTTGATTTCATCAGGAAATTTATCTGCAAATTCTATGGACCTTTGAATAGGTCTTATTGTTCCTAAATGTATATTAAATCCTAAAAATCTAATTTTAGTTTGAAATAATTTCATCTTTGGTTCAGATATTACTAATCCATTTGTTGTCATTACTTTTAACAGTATATATAAATGCTTAAAATGGTTATCAATTGTGTTTGAGTAAACTAACACATCATCTATATAAACTATTACAAATGTTGAATATGGATTGAAGATATCATTCATTATTTTTTGAAATTCTGATGGAGCATTTTTTAATCCAAATGGCATTACATTCCATTCATATTGACCAAATGGAACTACAAAGGCTGTTTTATATTTATCTTTTTCATCTATTTGTATTTGCCAATATCCTGATTTTAAATCAAATTTTGAAAATACTTTTGCACTAGATAATCTATTTATTAAGTCTCTTTTGTTTGGAATGGGATATCTAATCCATTGTAAAACTTTATTTAATGGTTTATAATTAATGACTAGTCTAGGAACACCTCTTTCTTTTTCTGCATTTTTGTTAACATAAAAAGCTGAGCAACTCCAAGGAGATTTACTCTTTCTTATTAGTTTTTTATTTAAATGATCTTGGATTTCTTGTTTACATAATTCTAAAAGTTCTGCATTCATTTGAATAGGCCTTGCCTTGGTAGGAATATTTTGTTCCTGAAAATCCTTTTCATATGGTAGTGAAACTATATGTTTCTTTCTATCCCAAAATGCATTGGGATGATTTGAACAAATTTGCCTTTGAAATCTTTGTTCTAATGCTCTTATTTTATCTTTTACATCCTTGTGCCCTAATTGTTCTTCTATTTGAGAATAACTTAATTCTTCTTTTAAAAATGATATGTCTTTTTGCTTTCTATTTATTATACATATTCTTTTATATATTGAATTAGTTTGTAATAAATTTAATTCAACTTGACTGGGTGGATTCATAAAAGAGAATAGCAATTTTTTACCTAATATTTTAGTACTTATTCCTTTCTGAGTTTTTTTAAAAGGGGTTATTTGATATAAAAATGGGTTGCCTAATACAGCATCATAAGATACATTTTCTAATATTAAGAATGAATGTTTAATACAATAGTCATTATTTCTAATGTATCCATTTGATAATTTTTTCCTAATAATCATTGGAGTACCATTTGCTGCTGCCAGTTGTTCATTAGTTTTTACCAAATATTTACTTGGAATTAATCCTGATCTAATGCATGATTGATCTGCCCCACTATCAATTAATGCAACTACAGTAGTACTAAAGTCTTGGACTCCTATGGTAACTAAAGAATACCATTTTTCCATATTAATTTTATTGATAACACCAAAAAATTGTTGGTCATTTGGAATATCTTTTGAAATATCAATACCAGAACTAGTTGGTGTATCTAATGCTATTAATTTTAATTCTAGTTCTAAATCTTTTTCTTTTAAATCATTTAATTCTGTCTTAATATATCTAATTTCATTTTTTAATAAAGAAATTTCTTTTCTTAAATCTTGATTATCTGTTGAAGTGATTATTGACTTATGCTTATCTAATTCTGAAAATTTTTTAATGGTTTGTCCTAAACTGAATGCTTCTGTTATTCTAGGTTTATTTTCTTCTATTACTAAACTCTTTAATTTCTGAATGTACTCAGTTTTATTTTCAGAATCTCCTAATTTTTCTATTATATCCAGTAACTCTTTTTTCTTACTATGTGTACTATTTAACATATTAATAGAGGAAATTTTACATGGACATTCACTGTCATAATCACTAGAGTAATCTGAATCTGAATCTGTTTCATAAGTGGATTGTTCTTTTTCTGAATCAATTAAAATAGCTAATAGTTTGTTTCTTAATTCTACATCTTCTAATGCATTTATTTTAGTTTCTGTTTTGCAAACATTTGCTGTATGACCAAATTTCTTGCATTTGTAACATTGGACATTTTTGAAATTCTTTTTCTTTTTAGATTTTCGTTTCTTATGTTCTTTTTCATAAAAAGGTTGTTTATCATATGACCTACTTCTGTGATAAGTTTTCTTTTTCCTATGTTCAGATTTTCTATGCTTTTTATATTTTTTATATTCTTTTAGTTGAGAAGAAGGTGGTTTGATTCCTGTTATACCAAATTGTTGGCAAAAGGATCCCATTTCCTTTCTCTCTGAACCGTATTTATGTTGGATTTTCAAATCTTGACATAATGCTAAAGCTTCTTTTTTTATAAAAGCAAATATTTGACCGAAAGTTATATCATTGTAATCTATCTTTTCTGTTCCTAGTGCTCTGCTTAAATTAGTTATTATTCTTTGTGAAAATAAATTTGGCAATCCTGTTATAAATTTTTCTTTCCAAAATGGAGCACTGGAATCTGATCTTCTAAAGATTTGAGTTAAAAATACATCTTTGTACCATTTAAAATCAGTTAAAGTTGGACATCTTAGATTTGTTAAACAAATTTTTGAGCTTTCTAATTCTTCTGATGGATTGCCTACAAAATACATTGATATAGTATATAATAGAAATGTGGAACCATCTGGTACCATTACAAATTGAATATTAGGTTCTTCACCTTGTGCTTCTTCTGATTCATGATTTAGAATTGCTTGTTTTTGTCCTAATTGGAGGTGTTCATCCCACCATCCTTTTAATTGTCCTGTAAAGCCTGTTACTAATAACATTACTATTTGTTGTTCTGTGGAAGCTAAGGAAGCTTTATAAGCTGCTCTTGCCATTCCCATTTCTTGTAATAAATTTAAAATTTGATATTCTGATAACCCATCAATATTCCATTGATATATTGATGAACCATCATAACTTTTGAAAGAATGTAACTGTTCTTCATATTGAAGATCTGGTGGAGTTGGTTTTGGATAGTAAGGTTTGGTGTTACTATTTTTCCAATTATATTTTAATTTATTAATTCTCATATCTGGCTTTTCTTGTACTGGTTCTTGAAAATGTTGCTCTATAGTATTTATTTGTTTTTCAAAATCATTTTCTGAGAATTCATTTTCTGATTCTATATCTGAACTTTCTGAATCAGAACTACTATAAGATTCTTCTATTGGATTTGTTCCTGACATAACTCCTATCTGTTTTAGATTATTAGGTTTATCATTTGATTTTGGACTATTAGAACTACTAGCCTTATTATTTGGTCTTAGAGATAATGATTCTTCCATTTTTTTAGAAAAAGAGGATGCTTGAAAATGAGGTTTTGAAAATGGATTTTGAAACACTTCTGTATTATTATTAGTTGCTTTATTATCTAATTTTGTTGAAATAAAATCAACTTGATTAGCCACCGTGTGTAATAATTGGTTGGAATAATTATTCTGTTGATAAAGTTTTTTAATATCTTCTAAATTTACTATGTCTGTATCGTTATCTGGTCTACCTGTTTTAAAAGGAGAAGCAATTATTGTGGTTTCATCTGTAGTAATATGCACTGAATGGAGTGGAGGATGAATAGAACTAACTACTGTATTATTTAGTAGTTTCCATTTTTTATAAAGATTGGACTGTACATTTATTACTGGAACTTCTGTAAAATCTTCTTTTTTTATTATTTGTTTCTTTTTCAAATAGTATTCTAACCACATAAAAAATTTCATTTGTCTAATCTTTTTCTCTATTAACTCATCATAAAATTCTTGTTTAATATGCTCTCTAATTTCTAAACTTAATTTTTCAAACCATAATCTATTCTTACTATTTTCTTGACTATAATAATCTTCATTTAAATATGCTTTGTTTATTTTAAATTCACTAACAGTATTCATCATATTAATTTCTGATGGTCTCATTTGACTATATGTTGGTGAACCTATTGATGAATTTGAATCTGGTATTACTTCTGGTAATGGGGCAGAATATCTGACCCTTGTCTCATTAAATTGATTTGGAATGTCTGATGTAGAATGCCTATGTCTATGAATTAAATTATTATCCATATTAGCATATCTGGATGATTGTAAATTATATCTACCTGACATAGATTTATTAAATTTAATTAATATTTTTCCATCATTTTGCTCTTCTATTTCAGAAGGCTCAGTTATTCTTATATTTCTTTGAATTCCTGTTGGTCTTTCTGCTAATATTTCCATAGGAATAGTTATTTCATTCCATTTTAATAACTTAGGGGTTTCTATTGAAATATTATTAGAATTTGTTGTCACATAAACTGATTCATCTTTTTCAGTTGGGATTAATTTTAATGCTGTGGGAATCATGGATTGCATAAGTTTAAAATAAACTCTATAAATTAGTACAAAATGTTCTGTATCATTAACTATTCTATCTTGTTTTAATTGTATATCTAATTTTAAAGAATCCATAATATGGGGGTCTGTTAGACTAACTGAATAGTTTGGAATACATTCAAATCTTATTGTTCCATTACATATATTAGTTTGAACCATTGCTAATATCGAGTCTTTATACCTTATTAATCTATCATCTCTTAATGCCATGAATATTGGTGTATCAATTCCTAGTCTTACTAAGGGATGTAATGCTATTTGAACTAAACCAAAATGTAAAAACTTAAAATTTTGTTCTTTATATTTTCTAATGGCTTGTGATGATAATAATCGAATTGATTGGACTTCTTGGTTCATTGGTAGTATTTCTTCATGGATTTTGATTGAGTATGACTTATTAAATTCTAGTATTCCTTGTTGGTATATTGATTTTAATGTTTTATTTGGTAAAATTTGTTGTATTTCATGACTTTGTAAAACGTTTGAAGAAGATAAAGATCCTGTACTTATAGTACTGGAGCTTCCAAACAGAAATTTCTTAATCCTTTCTCCCATGGTAAATATATTAATGATTGATAAGTTTTACTATATCACGCCAATCACGTGTATCTCACGCTAATGCTACAGTCACGCCAACGTGGACCACCCTAACGAGCCACCTGCTCTTTAACGGGCTAAACCAAAACGATTTACAGGCATGAACACATGAGTAGCAAAGCAAGGAACACAAGTCAGCAAGTATAGTATTGCTAATCAATTTATAATATATCTATCACTCAATGGGGATTAAAAAATTCAAGTACTTGGCTCTGATACCATAAATTGCAGCAAGTGTGAATAGTAGTGACTTAAAACAGTAACGTGTGAATAGTAATGAACAGTAACATGAATAGTAAAATATTAGTATTAAGATAACCAGTGAATGTCAAATAGTAATTGCAGAAATATTTATCAGAGCCAAGTACTATAGAACAATATAGCCAATCACGCGTATTTATTATATATATATATATGTATTGGATGATTGTAAATATATATATAATACATATACATGGTATGATTGTAAAACGTGTATCTCACGCTATATATACTATATTGTTTAGGGTTTAGGGTTTAGGGTTTAGGGTTTAGGGTTTAGGGTTTTAGGGTTTTAGGGGTTTAGGGTTTAGGGTTTAGGGTTTAGGGTTTAGGGTTTTAGGGTTTAGGGTTTAGGGTTTAATATATTGTTTAAAACATGTATACCATGTATATGTATTATATATATATATTTAAACATGAATATATATATACTAATATTAAAAAGCATAATCAAGTATAAAACAGTATATTCATGTTTTACTTGGCTCTGATACCATAAATTAAAACAATATAGCCAATCACGCGTATAAAACAGTAACTTCCAACATGAATAAATTAAAACTATATTTTTTAAAACAATATAGTTTTAAACAATATAGCATGAAATATAGAAGTATAGTATTACTGTTTTAAGTCACTACTATTCACACTTGCTGCAATTTATGGTATCAGAGCCAAGTACTTGAATTTTTTAATCCCCATTGAGTGATAGATATATTATAAATTGATTAGCAATACTATACTTGCTGACTTGTGTTCCTTGCTTTGCTACTCATGTGTTCATGCCTGTAAATCGTTTTGGTTTAGCCCGTTAAAGAGCAGGTGGCTCGTTAGGGTGGTCCACGTTGGCGTGACTGTAGCATTAGCGTGAGATACACGTGATTGGCGTGATATAGTAAAACTTATCAATCATTAATATATTTACCATGGGAGAAAGGATTAAGAAATTTCTGTTTGGAAGCTCCAGTACTATAAGTACAGGATCTTTATCTTCTTCAAACGTTTTACAAAGTCATGAAATACAACAAATTTTACCAAATAAAACATTAAAATCAATATACCAACAAGGAATACTAGAATTTAATAAGTCATACTCAATCAAAATCCATGAAGAAATACTACCAATGAACCAAGAAGTCCAATCAATTCGATTATTATCATCACAAGCCATTAGAAAATATAAAGAACAAAATTTTAAGTTTTTACATTTTGGTTTAGTTCAAATAGCATTACATCCCTTAGTAAGACTAGGAATTGATACACCAATATTCATGGCATTAAGAGATGATAGATTAATAAGGTATAAAGACTCGATATTAGCAATGGTTCAAACTAATATATGTAATGGAACAATAAGATTTGAATGTATTCCAAACTATTCAGTTAGTCTAACAGACCCCCATATTATGGATTCTTTAAAATTAGATATACAATTAAAACAAGATAGAATAGTTAATGATACAGAACATTTTGTACTAATTTATAGAGTTTATTTTAAACTTATGCAATCCATGATTCCCACAGCATTAAAATTAATCCCAACTGAAAAAGATGAATCAGTTTATGTGACAACAAATTCTAATAATATTTCAATAGAAACCCCTAAGTTATTAAAATGGAATGAAATAACTATTCCTATGGAAATATTAGCAGAAAGACCAACAGGAATTCAAAGAAATATAAGAATAACTGAGCCTTCTGAAATAGAAGAGCAAAATGATGGAAAAATATTAATTAAATTTAATAAATCTATGTCAGGTAGATATAATTTACAATCATCCAGATATGCTAATATGGATAATAATTTAATTCATAGACATAGGCATTCTACATCAGACATTCCAAATCAATTTAATGAGACAAGGGTCAGATATTCTGCCCCATTACCAGAAGTAATACCAGATTCAAATTCATCAATAGGTTCACCAACATATAGTCAAATGAGACCATCAGAAATTAATATGATGAATACTGTTAGTGAATTTAAAATAAACAAAGCATATTTAAATGAAGATTATTATAGTCAAGAAAATAGTAAGAATAGATTATGGTTTGAAAAATTAAGTTTAGAAATTAGAGAGCATATTAAACAAGAATTTTATGATGAGTTAATAGAGAAAAAGATTAGACAAATGAAATTTTTTATGTGGTTAGAATACTATTTGAAAAAGAAACAAATAATAAAAAAAGAAGATTTTACAGAAGTTCCAGTAATAAATGTACAGTCCAATCTTTATAAAAAATGGAAACTACTAAATAATACAGTAGTTAGTTCTATTCATCCTCCACTCCATTCAGTGCATATTACTACAGATGAAACCACAATAATTGCTTCTCCTTTTAAAACAGGTAGACCAGATAACGATACAGACATAGTAAATTTAGAAGATATTAAAAAACTTTATCAACAGAATAATTATTCCAACCAATTATTACACACGGTGGCTAATCAAGTTGATTTTATTTCAACAAAATTAGATAATAAAGCAACTAATAATAATACAGAAGTGTTTCAAAATCCATTTTCAAAACCTCATTTTCAAGCATCCTCTTTTTCTAAAAAAATGGAAGAATCATTATCTCTAAGACCAAATAATAAGGCTAGTAGTTCTAATAGTCCAAAATCAAATGATAAACCTAATAATCTAAAACAGATAGGAGTTATGTCAGGAACAAATCCAATAGAAAAATCTTATAGTAGTTCTGATTCAGAAAGTTCAGATATAGAATCAGAAAATGAATTCTCAGAAAATGATTTTGAAAAACAAATAAATACTATAGAGCAACATTTTCAAGAACCAGTACAAGAAAAGCCAGATATGAGAATTAATAAATTAAAATATAATTGGAAAAATAGTAACACCAAACCTTACTATCCAAAACCAACTCCACCAGATCTTCAATATGAAGAACAGTTACATTCTTTCAAAAGTTATGATGGTTCATCAATATATCAATGGAATATTGATGGGTTATCAGAATATCAAATTTTAAATTTATTACAAGAAATGGGAATGGCAAGAGCAGCTTATAAAGCTTCCTTAGCTTCCACAGAACAACAAATAGTAATGTTATTAGTAACAGGCTTTACAGGACAATTAAAAGGATGGTGGGATGAACACCTCCAATTAGGACAAAAACAAGCAATTCTAAATCATGAATCAGAAGAAGCACAAGGTGAAGAACCTAATATTCAATTTGTAATGGTACCAGATGGTTCCACATTTCTATTATATACTATATCAATGTATTTTGTAGGCAATCCATCAGAAGAATTAGAAAGCTCAAAAATTTGTTTAACAAATCTAAGATGTCCAACTTTAACTGATTTTAAATGGTACAAAGATGTATTTTTAACTCAAATCTTTAGAAGATCAGATTCCAGTGCTCCATTTTGGAAAGAAAAATTTATAACAGGATTGCCAAATTTATTTTCACAAAGAATAATAACTAATTTAAGCAGAGCACTAGGAACAGAAAAGATAGATTACAATGATATAACTTTCGGTCAAATATTTGCTTTTATAAAAAAAGAAGCTTTAGCATTATGTCAAGATTTGAAAATCCAACATAAATACGGTTCAGAGAGAAAGGAAATGGGATCCTTTTGCCAACAATTTGGTATAACAGGAATCAAACCACCTTCTTCTCAACTAAAAGAATATAAAAAATATAAAAAGCATAGAAAATCTGAACATAGGAAAAAGAAAACTTATCACAGAAGTAGGTCATATGATAAACAACCTTTTTATGAAAAAGAACATAAGAAACGAAAATCTAAAAAGAAAAAGAATTTCAAAAATGTCCAATGTTACAAATGCAAGAAATTTGGTCATACAGCAAATGTTTGCAAAACAGAAACTAAAATAAATGCATTAGAAGATGTAGAATTAAGAAACAAACTATTAGCTATTTTAATTGATTCAGAAAAAGAACAATCCACTTATGAAACAGATTCAGATTCAGATTACTCTAGTGATTATGACAGTGAATGTCCATGTAAAATTTCCTCTATTAATATGTTAAATAGTACACATAGTAAGAAAAAAGAGTTACTGGATATAATAGAAAAATTAGGAGATTCTGAAAATAAAACTGAGTACATTCAGAAATTAAAGAGTTTAGTAATAGAAGAAAATAAACCTAGAATAACAGAAGCATTCAGTTTAGGACAAACCATTAAAAAATTTTCAGAATTAGATAAGCATAAGTCAATAATCACTTCAACAGATAATCAAGATTTAAGAAAAGAAATTTCTTTATTAAAAAATGAAATTAGATATATTAAGACAGAATTAAATGATTTAAAAGAAAAAGATTTAGAACTAGAATTAAAATTAATAGCATTAGATACACCAACTAGTTCTGGTATTGATATTTCAAAAGATATTCCAAATGACCAACAATTTTTTGGTGTTATCAATAAAATTAATATGGAAAAATGGTATTCTTTAGTTACCATAGGAGTCCAAGACTTTAGTACTACTGTAGTTGCATTAATTGATAGTGGGGCAGATCAATCATGCATTAGATCAGGATTAATTCCAAGTAAATATTTGGTAAAAACTAATGAACAACTGGCAGCAGCAAATGGTACTCCAATGATTATTAGGAAAAAATTATCAAATGGATACATTAGAAATAATGACTATTGTATTAAACATTCATTCTTAATATTAGAAAATGTATCTTATGATGCTGTATTAGGCAACCCATTTTTATATCAAATAACCCCTTTTAAAAAAACTCAGAAAGGAATAAGTACTAAAATATTAGGTAAAAAATTGCTATTCTCTTTTATGAATCCACCCAGTCAAGTTGAATTAAATTTATTACAAACTAATTCAATATATAAAAGAATATGTATAATAAATAGAAAGCAAAAAGACATATCATTTTTAAAAGAAGAATTAAGTTATTCTCAAATAGAAGAACAATTAGGGCACAAGGATGTAAAAGATAAAATAAGAGCATTAGAACAAAGATTTCAAAGGCAAATTTGTTCAAATCATCCCAATGCATTTTGGGATAGAAAGAAACATATAGTTTCACTACCATATGAAAAGGATTTTCAGGAACAAAATATTCCTACCAAGGCAAGGCCTATTCAAATGAATGCAGAACTTTTAGAATTATGTAAACAAGAAATCCAAGATCATTTAAATAAAAAACTAATAAGAAAGAGTAAATCTCCTTGGAGTTGCTCAGCTTTTTATGTTAACAAAAATGCAGAAAAAGAAAGAGGTGTTCCTAGACTAGTCATTAATTATAAACCATTAAATAAAGTTTTACAATGGATTAGATATCCCATTCCAAACAAAAGAGACTTAATAAATAGATTATCTAGTGCAAAAGTATTTTCAAAATTTGATTTAAAATCAGGATATTGGCAAATACAAATAGATGAAAAAGATAAATATAAAACAGCCTTTGTAGTTCCATTTGGTCAATATGAATGGAATGTAATGCCATTTGGATTAAAAAATGCTCCATCAGAATTTCAAAAAATAATGAATGATATCTTCAATCCATATTCAACATTTGTAATAGTTTATATAGATGATGTGTTAGTTTACTCAAACACAATTGATAACCATTTTAAGCATTTATATATACTGTTAAAAGTAATGACAACAAATGGATTAGTAATATCTGAACCAAAGATGAAAATTATTTCAAACTAAAATTAGATTTTAGGATTTATATACATTTAGGAACAATAAGACCTATTCAAAGGTCCATAGAATTTGCAGATAAATTTCCTGATGAAATCAAAGATAAAAAATCAATTACAAAGATTTTTAGGATGTGTTAATTATATTTCTGATTTCTTTCCAAACATTAAGATAATTTGTAAAAAATTATATGAAAGATTAAAAACAAATCCTCCTATTTGGACAGAAGAAACACACAATATTTAGTGAAAGATATTAAGTTAAAAGCAAAGTCATTACCATGCTTAGGAATTCCACACTCAGATGCATTCATGATAATAGAAACTGATGCCTCCGATATAGGATATGGAGGAATATTAAAACAAAAACATTCAGATAAGATATCCATAGTAAGATATTATTCTGGATTTTGGAATATACCCAGAAGAATTATTCAACAGTTAAAAAAGAAGTTTTGAGCATTGTTTTATGCATTTCCAAATTTCAAGATGATTTATATAACAAAAAGTTTTTATTAAACATTGATTGCAAATCAGCAAAGGATATTTTACAAAAGGATGTCAAAAATTTGGTTTCAAAACAAATCTTTGCCAGATGGCAAGCTATTTTATCCGTTTTTGATTTTGATATTGAATTTATCAAAGGGAAAGATAATTCTCTCCCAGACTTTCTAACAAGAGAATTTCTTACAGGTCACCATGAGTAATTCCTCATCCAGCTCTTCCACAGCAAAACGGAGTTCAGACTATGCAATTCCTAAGCCCATTAATCCAACAGTAGCTCCTCAACTCAGAGCTGAGGATTTCCCCACATTAACTTAATTCCAATATGGCTCAAACACCTCATGCTAGGTTAGTCCAAGAACCAAACCCTCAAATAACTTCCAACTTCACTCCACTAAAGAGAGCCCATACACCATTACCTACTTTACAACCATCAAAACCTATATCTAGCTATTTTGAAAAACCAACCCAGATCAATATCCTGACCACCCACTTCACCTCAAAACCAGACATTCCTCAACTCAAAATCTTTGTTTCCAACTTATTTTTGCCAACCTCCTTATGGATGACAGCAGATACACAAAAAACCCAACAATACTATGAGCTCATATTAGTTGATACCCATGTCCATTGATATCCATTCATATACCCAATAGACAAGTACTCAGATAGGGATAGAATATTCTAAGGTGTACATCAAACAAATCCTCAAGTCCTCAACACTTCCCAAACAGACATGCCATTACTCCCTTTTCAGTAGAATATATTCCAAATGGCTTCAACTATTTTGATTATATTGAAGCCTGGTACAAAACTTTTTACTATCGATCATTTTGACCCATTCCTGGTTTTTCAATTTTCAAAGCAGTTTTAATGGACACATCCCAGAATGGTTTTATGA